>CAUJRU010000694.1:105000-127500 GCA_963277665.1 Viscum album | reverse complement strand
GATGTCTAAACCCCTCAGTATGTCTCCTCGTCACTGATGATGTTTCCTGGTGGGATAGCTGGAAATGCATAAATGTCTCTTTAGGGGGGGAGTGGTCGGCGACCCCCCCTGGGCGTGGGTCTTGTCCTGCGTGCCCAGAGCCACCCAATGACATGCCCACGGACATGGAAAAATGGCCTCTAGACAATCCCATGAATGCTTGATGATTCGTCCGGTGCTTGGGGCTTGTCTTGTCCGGGGTAGTGCGCCATCAAAGCTTTGAAAATGAGTCGGGGTTCGTCGCGTGTCAGGTCCTACGTACTGACAATCGCGTGGAGACAATTCCATCCGAGTGAGACGATTTGAAGGGGCATCGGGGCTTGCATTGGTGGATGCGGGGTGCCTTGAAAGGAAGGACGCCGAGCTGGGGTTTGCCATATCTTGTTGGGTCCGGTATGTAACGTCCATGACCACCTAAATAGAATTCGTTTCATGCGTGAGGACCCGCTCTGGACATGGGGTTGTCTTCTCGGCGGTGGTCGACGACACGCGGGATGGATGCCATGACGTGCCGGCGGCCTTCATGTGCCTAAGGGGTCACGTCGGTGGCCGTTCCTATGGTTTCATAGCTCTTTTAGGGCAACTCGCGTTGTCTTTCATGAGCTGGGGTGCCCTCTGGGTGGTCTAAACCACTCAGTATGTCTCCTCGTCAGTGCTGATGTTTCCTGGTGGGATAGCTGTAAATGCATAAATGTCTCTTTAGGGGGGGAGTGGTCGGCGACCCCCCCTGGGCGTGGGTCTTGTCCTGCGTGCCTCGAGCCACCCAGTGACATGCCCACGGACATGGAAAAATGGCCTCTAGACAATGCCATCAATGCGTGATGATTCGTCCGGTGCTTGGGGCTTGTCTTCTCCGGGGTAGTGCGCCTTAAAAGCTTTGACAATGAGCCGGGGTTCGTCGCGTGTGAGGTCCTACGTACCGACAATCGCGTGGAGACAATGCCATCCGAGTGAGACGATTTGAAGGGGCCTCGAGGCTTGTCTTGGTGGATGCGGGGTGCCTTGAAAGGAAGGACGCCGAGCTGGGGTTTGTCATATGTTGTTGGGTTCGGTATGTAACGACACCGACCACCTAAAGAGAATTCATTTCATGCGTGAGGACCCGCTCTGGACATGGGGTCTGTCTTCTCGGCGGTGGTCGACGATACGCGGGAAGGATGCCATGACGTGTCGGCGGCCTTCACGTGCCTAAGGGGTCACGTCGGTTGCCGTTCCTATGGTTTCATAGCTCTTTTAGGGCAACACGTGTTGTCTTTCATGCGCTGCGGTTCCCTCTGGGTGGTCTAAACCACTCAGTATGTCTCCTCGTCAGTGCTGATGTTTCCTGGTGGGAGAGCTGGAAATGCAGAAATGTCTCTTTAGGGGGGGAGTGGTCGGCGACCCCCCCTGGGCGTGGGTCTTGTCCTGCGTGCCCAGAGCCACCCAGTGACATGCCCACAGACATGGAAAAATGGCCTCTAGATGATTCCTCCTGTGCTTGGGGCTTGTCTTGCCCGCGGTAGTGCCCCATAAAAGCGATGACAATGAGACGGGGTTCGTCGCGTGTCAGGTCCGACGAACTGACAATCGCGTGGAGACAAAGCCATCCGAGTGAGACGATTTGAAGTGGCCTCGGGGCATGTCTTGGTGGATGCGACGTGCCTTGAAAGGAAGGACGTCGAGGTGGGGTTTTTCATATGTTGTTGGGTCCTGTATGTAATTACAATTACCACCTAAAGAGAATTCTTTTCATGAGTGAGGACCCGCTCTGGACATGGGGCGTGTCTTCTCGGCGGTGATCGACGATACGCGGGATGGATGCCATGACTTGTCGGTGGCCTTCATGTGCATAAGGGGTCACGTCGGTGGCCCTTCCTATGGTTTCATAGCTCTTTTAGGGCAACACGTGTTGTCTTTCATGCGCTGCGGTGCCCTCAGGGTGGTCTAAACCCATCAGTATGTCTCCTCGTCAGTGTTGATGTTTCCTGGTGGGATAGCTGGAAATGCATAAATGTCTCTTTAGGGGGGGAGTGGTCGGCGACCCCCCTGGGCGTGGGTCTTGTCCTGCGTGCCTAGAGCCACCCAATGACATGCCCAGTGACATGGAAAATGGCATCGACGCAATGCCCTGAATTCCTGATGATTCTTCCCGTGCTAGGGTCTTGTCTTGCCCGAGGTGGTGCGCCATAAAACCGATGACAATGAGATGGGTGGGGTTTGTCGCCTGTGAGATCCTACGGACTGACAATCGCGTCCAGACAATGGAATCCTAGTGAGGCGATTTGAAGGGGCCTCGGGGCCCGTCTTGGTGCGTGCGGCGTGCCTTGAAAGGAAGGACGTTGAGGTGGGGTTTGTCATATGTTGTTGTGTCCGGTATGTAAAGACAATGACCACCTAAAGAGAATTCATTTCATGCGTGAGGACCCGCTCTGGACATGGGTCCTGTCTCCTCGGCGGTGTTGGACGATACGCGGGACGGATGCCATGACGTGTCGGCGGCCTTCATGTGCCTTAGGGGCCACGTCGGTGTCCCTTCCTATGGTTTCATAGCCCTTTTAGGGCAACACGTGTTGCCTTTCATGCGCTGCGGTTCCCTCTGGGTGGTCTAAACCACTCAGTATGTCTCCTCGTCAGTGTTGATGTTTCCTGGTGGAATAGCTGGAAATGCATAAATGTCTCTTTAGGGGGGGAGTGGTCGGCGACCCCCCCTGGGCGTGGGTCTTGTCCTGCGTGCCGAGAGCCACCCACAGACATGCCCAGTGACATGGAAAATGGCATAGACGCAATGCCATGAATTCCTGATGATTCGTCCCGTGCTTGGGGTTTGTCTTGCCCGAGGTAGTGCGCCCTAAAAACGATGGCAATGAGACGGGGTTTGTCGCATGTGCGATCCTGCGGACTGACAGTCGCGTCCAGACAATGGCATCCGAGTGAGACGATTTGAAGGGGCCTCAGGGCCCGTCTTGGTGCATGCGGCGTGCCTTGAAAGGAAGGACGTCGAGGTGGGGTTTTTCATATGTTGTCGTGTCCCGTATGTAATGACAATGACCACCTAAAGAGAATTCATTTCATGCGCGAGGACCCGCTCTGGACATGGGGCCTGTCTTCTCGGCGGCGTTGGATGCTACCCGCGACGAATGCTACTACGTGTCGGCGGCCTTGATGTGCCTAAGGGGTCACATCAGTGGCTGTTCCTATGGTTTCATATCTCTTTTAGGGCAACACGTGTTGTCTTTCATGCGCTGTGGTGCCCACAGGGTTGTCTAAACCCATCAGTATGTCTCCTCGTCAGTGCTGATGTTTCCTGGTGGGACAGCTGGAAATGCATAAATGTCTCTTTAGGGGGGGAGTGGTCGGCGACCCCCCCTGGGCGTGGGTCTTGTCCTGCGTGCCCAGAGCCACCCAGTGACATGCCCACGGACATGGAAAAACAGCCTCCGGACAAAGCAAAGACAGCTTGATGATTCGTCCGGTGCTTGGGGCTTGTCTTGTTCGAGGTAGTGCGCCATAAAAGTGATGACAATGAGCCGGGTTTCGTCGCGTGTCAGGTCCTCCGTACTGACAATCAGGTGGAGACAACGCCATCCGGGTGAGAGGATTTGAAGGGGCCTCAGGGCTTGCCTTGGTGGATGCGGTGTGCCTTGAATGGAAGGACAATGAGGTGGGGTTTGTCATATGTTGTTGGGTCCGGTATGTAATGACAATGACCGCCTAAAGAGAATTCCTTTCATGCGTGGGGACCCGCTCTGGACATGGGGCGTGTCTTCGCTGTGGTGATGGACGATACGTGGGACGGATGCCATGACGTGTCGGCGGCCTTCATGTGCCTAAGGGGCCACGTCGGTGGCCCTTCCTATGGTTTCATAGCTCTTTTAGGGAAACACGTGTTGCCTTTCATGCGCTGCCCTGCCCTCAGGGTGGTCTAAACCCATCAGTATGTCTCCTCGTCGGTGTTGATGTTTCCTGGTGGAATAGCTGGAAATGCATAAATGTATCTTTAGGGGGGGAGTGGTCGGCGACCCCCCCGGGCGTGGGTCTTGTCCTGCGTGCCTAGAGCCACCCAATGTGATGCCCATTGACATGCAAAATGACATCGACTTAATGCCATGAATGCCTGATGATTCGTCCCGTGCTTGGGGCTTGTCTTGCCCGAGGTAGTGCGCCATAAAAACGATGACAATGGGATGGTGTTTGTGGCCTTCGAGATCCTGCGGACTGACAGTCGCGTTCAGACAATGGCATCCGAGTGAGACGATTTGAAGGGGTCTCGGGGCCCGTCTTGGTGCATGCGGCGTTTCTTGAAAGGAAGGACGTCGAGGTGGGGTTTGTCACATGTTGTTGTGTTCGGAATGTAAAGACAATGACCGCCTAAAGATAATTCATTTCATGCGCGGGGACCCGCTCTGGACATGGGTCCTGTCTTCTCGGCGGTGTTGGATGATACCCGGGACGGATGCCATGACGTGTCGGCGGCCTTCATGTGCCTAAGGGGTCACTTTGGTGGCTGTTCGTATGGATTCGTAGCTCTTTTAGGGCAACACGTGCTGTCCTTCATGCGTTGTGGTGCCCATTGGGTTGTCTGAACCCATCAGTATGTGTCCTCGTCAGTGCTGATGTTTCCTGGTGGGACAGCTGGAAATGCATAAATGTCTCTTTAGGGGGGGAGTGGTCGGCGACCCCCCCTGGGCGTGGGTCTTGTCCTGCGTGCCCAGAGCCACCCAGTGACATGCCCACGAACATGGAAAAACGACCTCCAGACAAATCCATGAAAGCTTGATTATTCGTACGGTGCTTGGGGCTTGTCTTGTCTGAGGTAATGCGTCATAAAAGTGATGACAATGAGCCGGGGTGCGTCGCGTGTCAGGTCCGACGTACTGACAATCACGTGGAGACAACGCCATCCGAGTGGGACGATTTGAAGGGGCCTCGGGGCTTGCCTTGGTGGATGCGGTGTGCCTTGCAAGGAAGGACGACGTGGTGGGGTTTGTCATATGTTGTTGGGTACGGTATGTATTGACAATGACCGCCTAAAGATAATTCCTTTGAGGCGTGAGGACCAGCTCTGGACATGGGGCGTGTCTTCTCTGCGGTGATGGACGAGACGCGGGGCGGATGCCATGACGTGTCGGCGGCCTTCATGTGCCTAAGGGGTCACGTCGGTGGCCCTTCCTATGGTTTCATAGCTCTTTTAGGGCAACCCGTGTTGTCTTTCATGCACTGCGGTGCCCTTAGGGTGGTCTAAACCCATCAGTATGTCTCCTCGTCACTGTTGATGTTTCCTGGTGGTATAGCTGGAAATGCATAAATGTCTCTTTAGGGGGGGAGTGGTCGGCGACCCCCCCTGGGCGTGGGTCTTGTCCTGCGTGCCTAGAGCCACCCAATGACATGCCGAGTGACATGGAAAATGGCATCGACGCAGTGCCATGAATTCCTGATGATTCGTCTCGTGCTTGGGGCTTGTCTTGCCCGAGGTAGTGCGCCCTAAAAACGATGACAATGAGATGGGGTTTGTCGCATGTGTGATCCTGCGGACTGACAGTCTTGTCCAGACAATGGCATCCAAGTGAGACGATTTGAAGGGGCCTCGAGGCCCGTCTTGGTGCGTGTGGCGTGCCTTGAAAGGAAGGACGTTGCGGTGGGGTTTGTCATCTGTTGTCGTGTCCCGTATGTAATGACAATGACCACCTAAAGAGAATTCATTTCATGCGTGAGGACCCTCTCTGGACATGGGGCCTGTCTTCTCGGCGGTGTTGGACGCTACCCGGGATGAATGCTACTACGTGTCGGCGGCCTTCATGTGCCTAAGGGGTCACATCGGTGGCTGTTCCTACGGTTTCATATATCTTTTAGGGCAACACGTGTTGACTTTCATGCGCTGTGGTGCCCACAGGGTTGTCTAAACCCTCCAGTATGTCTCCTCGTCAGTGCTGATGTTTCCTGGTGGGACAGCTGGAAAGGCATAAATGTCTCTTTAGGGGGGGAGTGGTCGGCGACCCCCCCTGGGCGTGGGTCTTGTCCTGCGTGCCCAGAGCCACCTAGTGACATGCCCACGGACATGGAAAAATGGCCTCCAGACAAATCCATGAAAGCTTGAGGATTCATACGGTGCTTGGGGCTTGTCTTGTATGAGGTAATGTGCCATAAAAGTGATGACAATGAGCCGGGGTGCGTCGCGTGTCAGGTCCGACGTACTGACAATCACGTGGAGACAACGCCACCCGAGTGGGACGATTTGAAGGGGCATCGGGGCTTGCCTTGGAGGATGCGGTGTGCCTTGCAAGGAAGGACGACGTGGTGGGGTTTGTCATATGTTGTTGGGTACGGTATGTAATGACAATGACCGCCTAAAGATAATTCATTTCATGCGTGAGGACCCGCTCTGGACATGGGGCGTGTCTTCTCTGCGGTGATGGACGAGACGCGGGACGGATGTCATGACGTGTCGGCGGCCTTCATGTGCCTAAGGGGTCACGTCGGTGGCCCTTCCTATGGTTTCATAGCTCTTTTAGGGCAACCCGTGTTGTCTTTCATGCACTGCGGTGCCCTTAGGGTGGTCTAAACCCCTCAGTATGTCTCCTCGTCACTTTTGATGTTTCCTGGTGGAATAGCTGGAAATGCATAAATGTCTCTTTAGGGGGGGAGTGGTCGGCGACCCCCCCTGGGCGTGGGTCTTGTCCTGCGTGCCTAGAGCCACCCAATGACATGCCCAGGGACATGGAAAATGGCATCGACGCAATGCCATGAATTCTTGATGATTCGTCCCGTGCTTGGGGCTTGTCTTTCCCGAGGTAGTGCGCCCTAAAAACGATGACAATGAGATGGGTTTTGTCGCATGTGTGATCTTGCGGGCTGACAGTCGTTTCCAGACAAAGGCATCCGAGTGAGACGATTTGAAGGGGCCTCGAGGCCCGTCTTGGTGCCTGCGGTGTGCCTTGAAAGGAAGGACGTTGAGGTGTGGTTATTCATGTGTTTTCGTGTCCCGTATGTAATGATAATGACCACCTAAAGAGAATTCATTTCATGCGTGAGGACCCTCTCTGGACATGGGGCCTGTCTTCTCGGCGGTGTTGGACGCTACCCGGGATGGATGCTAGTACGTGATGGCGGCCTTGATGTGCCTAAGGGGTCACATTGGTGGCTATTCCTATGGTTTCATATCTCTTTTAGGGCAACACGTGTTGTCTTTCATGCGCTGTGGTGCCCACAGGGTTGTCTGAACCCATCAGTATGTCTCCTCGTCAGTGCTGATGTTTCCTGGTGGGACAGCTGGAAATGCATAAATGTCTCTTTAGGGGGGGAGTGGTCGGCGACCCCCCCTGGGCGTGGGTCTTGTCCTGTGTGCCCAGAGCCACCCAGTGACATGCCCACGGACATGGAAAAACGGCCTCCAGACGAATCCATGAAAGCCTGATGATTCGTACGGTGCTTGGGGCTTGTCTTGTCTGAGGTAATGCGCCATAAAAGTGATGACAATGAGCTGGGGTGCGTCGCGTGTCAGACCCACGCCGAGTGACGTGGAAAATGGCATCGACGCAATGCCAAGAATTCCTGATGATTCGTCCCGTGCTTCGGGCTTGTCTTGCCCGAGGTAGTGCGCCATAAAAACGATGACAATGAGATGGGGTTTGTCGCGTGTGTGAGGTCCGACGTACTGACGATCACGTGGAGACAACGGCATCCGAGTGAGACGATTTGAAGGGGCCTCGGGGCTTGCCTTGGTGGATGCGGTGTGCCTTGCAAGGAAGGACGATGTGGTGGGGTTTGTCATATGTTGTTGGGTACGGTATGTATTGACAATGACCACCTAAAGATAATTCCTTTGAGGCGTGAGGACTCGCTCTGGACATGGGGCGCGTCTTCTCTGCGGTGATGGACGAGACGCGGGACGGATGCCATGACGTGTCGGCGGCCTTCATGTGCCTAAGGGGTCACGTCGGTGGCCCTTCCTATGGTTTCATAGCTCTTTTAGGGCAACCCGTGTTGTCTTTCATGCACTGCGGTGCCCTTAGGGTGGTCTAAACCCATCAGTATGTCTCCTCGTCACTGTTGATGTTTCCTGGTGGTATAGCTGGAAATGCATAAATGTCTCTTTAGGGGGGGAGTGGTCGGCGACCCCCCCTGGGCGTGGGTCTTGTCCTGCGTGCCTAGAGCCACCCACTGACATGCCGAGTGACATGGAAAATGGCATCGACGCAGTGCCATGAATTTCTGATGATTCGTCCCGTGCTTGGGGCTTGTCTTGCCCGAGGTAGTGCGCCCTAAAAACGATGACAATGAGATGGGGTTTGTCGCATGTGTGATCCTGCGGACTGACAGTCGTGTCCAGACAATGGCATCCGAGTGAGACGATTTGAAGGGGCCTCGAGGCCCGTCTTGGTGCGTGTGGCGTGCCTTGAAAGGAAGGACGTTGCGGTGGGGTTTGTCATCTGTTGTCGTGTCCCGTATGTAATGACAATGACCACCTAAAGAGAATTCATTTCATGCGTGAGGACCCTCTCTGGACATGGGGCCTGTCTTCTCGGCGGTGTTGGACGCTACCCGGGATGAATGCTACTACGTGTCGGCGGCCTTCATGTGCCTAAGGGGTCACATTGGTGGCTATTCCTATGGTTTCATATCTCTTTTAGGGCAACACGTGTTGTCTTTCATGCGCTGTGGTGCCCACAGGGTTGTCTGAACCCATCAGTATGTCTCCTCGTCAGTGCTGATGTTTCCTGGTGGGACAGCTGGAAATGCATAAATGTCTCTTTAGGGGGGGAGTGGTCGGCGACCCCCCCTGGGCGTGGGTCTTGTCCTGTGTGCCCAGAGCCACCCAGTGACATGCCCACAGACATGGAAAAACGGCCTCCAGACGAATCCATGAAAGCCTGATGATTCGTACGGTGCTTGGGGCTTGTCTTTTCTGAGGTAATGCGCCATAAAAGTGATGACAATGAGCTGGGGTGCGTCGCGTGTCAGACCCACGCCGAGTGACGTGGAAAATGGCATCGACGCAATGCCAAGAATTCCTGATGATTCGTCCCGTGCTTCGGGCTTGTCTTGCCCGAGGTAGTGCGCCATAAAAACGATGACAATGAGATGGGGTTTGTCGCGTGTGTGAGGTCCGACGTACTGACGATCACGTGGAGACAACGGCATCCGAGTGAGACGATTTGAAGGGGCCTCGGGGCTTGCCTTGGTGGATGCGGTGTGCCTTGCAAGGAAGGACGATGTGGTGGGGTTTGTCATATGTTGTTGGGTACGGTATGTATTGACAATGACCACCTAAAGATAATTCCTTTGAGGCGTGAGGACTCGCTCTGGACATGGGGCGCGTCTTCTCTGCGGTGATGGACGAGACGCGGGACGGATGCCATGACGTGTCGGCGGCCTTCATGTGCCTAAGGGGTCACGTCGGTGGCCCTTCCTATGGTTTCATAGCTCTTTTAGGGCAACCCGTGTTGTCTTTCATGCACTGCGGTGCCCTTAGGGTGGTCTAAACCCATCAGTATGTCTCCTCGTCACTGTTGATGTTTCCTGGTGGTATAGCTGGAAATGCATAAATGTCTCTTTAGGGGGGGAGTGGTCGGCGACCCCCCCTGGGCGTGGGTCTTGTCCTGCGTGCCTAGAGCCACCCACTGACATGCCGAGTGACATGGAAAATGGCATCGACGCAGTGCCATGAATTTCTGATGATTCGTCCCGTGCTTGGGGCTTGTCTTGCCCGAGGTAGTGCGCCCTAAAAACGATGACAATGAGATGGGGTTTGTCGCATGTGTGATCCTGCGGACTGACAGTCGTGTCCAGACAATGGCATCCGAGTGAGACGATTTGAAGGGGCCTCGAGGCCCGTCTTGGTGCGTGTGGCGTGCCTTGAAAGGAAGGACGTTGCGGTGGGGTTTGTCATCTGTTGTCGTGTCCCGTATGTAATGACAATGACCACCTAAAGAGAATTCATTTCATGCGTGAGGACCCTCTCTGGACATGGGGCCTGTCTTCTCGGCGGTGTTGGACGCTACCCGGGATGAATGCTACTACGTGTCGGCGGCCTTCATGTGCCTAAGGGGTCACATCGGTGGCTGTTCCTATGGTTTCATATATCTTTTAGGGCAACACGTGTTGTCTTTCATGCGCTGTGGTGCCCACAGGGTTGTCTAAACCCGTTAGTATGTCTCCTCGTCAGTGCTGATGTTTCCTGGTGGGACAGCTGAAAATGCATAAATGTCTCTTTAGGGGGGGAGTGGTCGGCGACCCCCCCTGGGCGTGGGTCTTGTCCTGCGTGCCCAGAGCCACCTAGTGACATGCCCACGGACATGGAAAAATGGCCTCCAGACAAATCCATGAAAGCTTGAGGATTCATACGGTGCTTGGGGCTTGTCTTGTCTGAGGTAATGCGCCATAAAAGTGATGACAATGAGCCGGGGTGCGTCGCGTGTCAGGTCCGACGTACTGACAATCACGTGGAGACAACGCCACCCGAGTGGGACGATTTGAAGGGGCATCGGGGCTTGCCTTGGAGGATGCGGTGTGCCTTGCAAGGAAGGACGACGTGGTGGGGTTTGTCATATGTTGTTGGGTACGGTATGTAATGACAATGACCGCCTCAAGATAATTCCTTTCATGCGTGAGGACCCGCTCTGGACATGGGGCGTGTCTTCTCTGCGGTGATGGACGAGACGCGGGACGGATGCCATGACGTGTCGGCGGCCTTCATGTGCCTAAGGGGTCACGTCGGTGGCCCTTCCTATGGTTTCATAGCTCTTTTAGGGCAACCCGTGTTGTCTTTCATGCACTGCGGTGCCCTTAGGGTGGTCTAAACCCATCAGTATGTCTCCTCGTCACTGTTGATGTTTCCTGGTGGAATAGCTGGAAATGCATAAATGTCTCTTTAGGGGGGGGAGTGGTCGGCGACCCCCCCTGGGCGTGGGTCTTGTCCTGCGTGCCTAGAGCCACCCGATGACGTGCCCAGTGACATGGAAAATGGCATGGACGCAATGCCATGAATTCTCGATGATTCGTCCCGTGCTTGGGGCTTGTCTTTCCCGAGGTAGTGCGCCCTAAAAACGATGACAATGAGATGGGGTTTGTCGCATGTGTGATCTTGCGGGCTGACAGTCGTTTCCAGACAATGGCATCCGAGTGAGACGATTTGAAGGGGCCTCGAGTCCCGTCTTGGTGCATGCGGCGTGCCTTGAAGGGAAGGACGTTGAGGTGGGGTCATACCTCAAACATTGCAGATGTGGTTGGTGATGCAACCTTGTTGATCCTTCCATTAGTCATATGCTTGTCTCAAAGATCAGGTTGTGCATGTACAATGGACAAACTAATCGAACGGAATTGAATGTTCGGGACGACGGTTTGGGCTTGTGTTGGGGTCTGAGTGGTGAGCTCAGTCATACCTCAAACAATGCAGATGTTGTTGGTGATTCTACATGTCTGATCCTTCCACTAGTCATATGCTTGTCTCAAAGATCAGGTCCTGCATGATCAGTTGTGTGGGTTGATGGTTGCGCTTATGCGATTGTGTGGGAGTGGTGGATGGTTGTCAAGATACCGCGGTCTCCCTTTTTTGGGAAGGGAACGTTGGTCTCGTTGGCTCTAGGGGGTTGGGTATATCAATCCTTCCCTTGTGTCATGCATAGCGGGCTTTCCCTGCCTTCATGTGCTGCATTGTGATGCCTCTCGGGTTGCATCCCTCGAGGCGTCACGATCAGCTGTGTGGGTTGATGGTTGTGCTTACGCGATTGTGTGGGAGTGGTGGATGGTTGTCAAGATACTGCGGTCTCCCTTTTTTGGGAAGGGAACGTTGGTCTCGTTGGCACCCTCATCCGTAAGTGGGGGTTTAATTTCTCCTCGCTTTCATTTGGTCCTTGTGCATGTTTCCATGTGAATGATGGAACACGGTTTGGCTTGGTTGGATATCCGTTGAGAACACTAGTCATATGCTTGTCTCAAAGTTCAGTCTGTGCATGTACAGGGACAAACTAATCGAAGATGGTGATACTGTGAAGGGTCTCAGTAAATCAGGGACAAGTCTGACGTTCTCCTCGGTTTTACATCAAGCGAAGAATGTGTATCTATTGTTTCTGCAAGATACACGAGCGTCATGCAGAGGTGATGACTCATTAAGGTGAATCCTGTCGATTTGGGAAGATGATTTGGGCTTGTGTTGGGGTTTGAGTGGTCTGCTCAGTCATACCTCAAACATTGCAGATGTGGTTGGTGATGCTACCTGGCTGATCCTACCATTAGTCATATGCTTGTCTCAAAGATCAGGTTGTGCATTTACAAAGGATAAACTAATCGAACGGAATTGAATGTTCGGGATGATGGTTTGGGCTTGTGTTGGGGTCTGAGTGGTCTGCTCAGTTATACCACAAACAATGCAGATGTTGTTGGTAATGCTACATGGTTGATCCTTCCACTAGTCATATGCTTGTCTCAAAGATCAGTTAGTGCATGTACAGGGACAAACTAATCGAAAGATGGTGATACTGTGAAGGGTCTCATTAAATCAGTGACACGGCTGACTTTCTCCTCGGTTATACATCAAGCGAAGAATCCCCAGGTGGGTGAGCTCCACCTAGAAGATCCTCACTTGTCCCATCGGAGTTCTCCCTGTTGGTAGTGGAATTTTGTTAGTGCTGATATACGGGCCCTGTTTATATGCTTGGGTTGAATTCTCTCGCACAATTGCGGTTTTGAGCATCATGCAGAGGTGAAGACTCATTAATTGGGTTCCTGTCGATTTGGGAAGACGGTTTGGGATTGTGTTGGGGTCTGAGTGGTCTGCTCAGTCATACCTCAAACATTGCAGATGTTGTTGGTGGTGCAACCTGTCTGATCCTTCCATTAGTCATATGCTTGTCTCAAAAATCAGGTTGTGCATGTACAAAGGACAAACTAATCGAACGGAATTGAATGTTCGAGACGACGGTTTGGGCTTGTGTTGGGGTCTGAGTGGTGAGCTCAGTCATACCTCAAACAATGCAGATGTTGTTGGTGATGCTACATGGCTGATCCTTCCACTAGTCATATGCTTGTCTCAAAGGTCAGGTCCTGCATGATCAGTTGTGTGGGTTGATGGTTGCGCTTATGCGATTGTGTGGGAGTGGTGGATGGTTGTCAAGATACTGCGGTCTCCCTTTTTTGGGAAGGGAACGTTGGTCTCGTTGGCTCTAGGGGGTTGGGTATATCAATCCTTCCCTTGTGTCATGCATAGCGGGCTTTCCCTGCCTTCATGTGCTGCATTGTGATGTCTCTCGGGTTGCTTCCCTCGAGGCGTCACAGTCAGTTGTGTGGGTTGATGGTTGTGCTTACGCGATTGTGTGGGAGTGGTGGATGGTTGTCAAGATACTGCGGTCTCCCTTTTTTGGGAAGGGAACGTTGGTCTCCTTGGCTCTAGGGGGTTGGGTATATAAATCCTTCCCTTGTGTCATGCATAGCGGGCTTTCCCTGCCTTCATGTGCTGCATTGTGATGCCTCTGGGGTTGCTTCCCTTGAGGCGTCACGGTCAGTTGTGTGGGTTGATGGTTGTGCTTACGCGATTGTGTGGGAGTGGTGGATGGTTGTCAAGATACTGCGGTCTCCCTTTTTTGGGAAGGGAACGTTGGTCTCCTTGGCTCTAGGGGGTTGGGTATATAAATCCTTCCCTTGTGTCATGCATAGCGGGCTTTCCCTGCCTTCATGTGCTGCATTGTGATGTCTCTCGGGTTGCTTCCCTCGAGGCGTCACAGTCAGTTGTGTGGGTTGATGGTTGTGCTTACGCGATTGTGTGGGAGTGGTGGATGGTTGTCAAGATACTGCGGTCTCCCTTTTTTGGGAAGGGAACGTTGGTCTCCTTGGCTCTAGGGGGTTGGGTATATAAATCCTTCCCTTGTGTCATGCATAGCGGGCTTTCCCTGCCTTCATGTGCTGCATTGTGATGCCTCTCGGGTTGCTTCCCTTGAGGCGTCACGGTCAGTTGTGTGGGTTGATGGTTGTGCTTACGCGATTGTGTGGGAGTGGTGGATGGTTGTCAAGATACTGCGGTCTCCCTTTTTTGGGAAGGGAACGTTGGTCTCGTTGGCACCCTCATCCGTAAGTGGGGGATTAATTTCTCCTCGCTTTCATTTGGTCCTTGTGCATGTTTCCATGTGAATGATGGAACACGGTTTGGCTTGGTTGGATATCCGTTGAGAACACTAGTCAAATGCTTGTCTCAAAGATCAGTCTGTGCATGTACAGGGACAAACTAACCGAAAGATGGTGATATTGTGAAGGGTCTCATTAAATCAGTGACAAGTTTGACGTTCTCCTCGGTTATACATCAAGCGAAGAATGTGTATCTATTGTTTCGACAAGATACACGAGCGTCGTCACGCAGAGGTGATGACTCATTAAGGGGAATCCTGTCGATTTGGGAAGATGGTTTGGGCTTGTGTTGGGGTCTGAGTGGTTTGCTCAGTCATACCTCAAACATTGCAGATGTGGTTGGTGATGCTACCTGGCTGATCCTTCCATTAGTCATATGCTTGTCCCAAAGATCAGGTGGTGCATGTACAAAGGAAAAACTAATCGAATGGAATTGAATGTTCGGGACGACGGTTTGGGCTTGTGTTGGGGTCTGAGTGGTTAGCTCAGTCATACCTCAAACAATGCAGATGTTGTTGGTGATGCTACATGGCTGATCCTTCAACTAGTCATATGCTTGACTCAAAGATCAGGTCCCGCATGTACAAAGACAAACTAATCGAAAGATGGTGATACTGTGATGGGTCTCATTAAATTAGTGCCAGGGCTGACTTTCTCCTCAGTTATACATCAAGAGAAGAATCCCCAGGTGGGTGAGCTCCACCTAGAAGACCCTCACTTGTCCCTTCGGAGTTCTCCCTGTTGGTAGTGGAATTTTGTCAGTTATGATATACGGGCCCTGTTTATATGCTTGGGTTGAATTCTCTCGCACAATTGCGGTATTGAGCATCATGCAGAGGTGATGACTCATTAATTGGGTTCCTGTCGATTTGGAAAGACGGTTTGGGCTTGTGTTGGGGTCTGAGTGGTCTGCTCAGTCATACCTCAAACATTGCAGATGTGGTTGGTGATGCAACCTGGCTGATCCTTCCATTAGTCATATGCTTGTCCCAAAGATCAGGTTGTGCATGTACAAAGGACAAACTAATGGAACGGAATTGAATGTTCGGGATGATGGTTTGGGCTTGTGTTGGGGTCTGAGTGGTGAGCTCAGTCATACCTCAAACAATGCAGATGATGTTGGTGATGCTACATGGCTGATCCTTCTACTAGTCATATGCTTGTCTCAAAGATCAGGTTGTGCATGATCAGTTGTGTGGGTTGATGGTTGCCCTTATGCGATTGTGTGGAAGTGGTGGATGGTTGTCAAGATACTGCGGTCTCCCTTTTTTGGGAATGGAACGTTGGTCTCGTTGGCGCTAGGGGGTTGGGTATATCAATCCTTCCCTTGTGTCATGCATAGCGGGCTTTCCCTGCCTTCATGTGCTGCATTGTGATGCCTCTCGGGTTGCTTCCCTCGAGGCGTGACGGTCAGTTGTGTGGGTTGATGGTTGTGCTTACGCGATTGTGTGGGAGTGGTGGATGGTTGTCAAGATACTGCGGTCTCCCTTTTTTGGGAAGGGAACGTTGGTCTCGTTGGCACCCTCATCCGTAAGTGGGGGTTTAATTTCTCCTCGCTTTCATTTGGTCCTTGTACATGTTTCCATGTGAATGATGGAACACGGTTTGGCTTGGTTGGATATCCGATGAGAACACTAGTCATATGCTTGTCTCAAAGATCAGTCTGTGCATGTACAGGGACAAACTAACCGAAAGATGGTGATACTGTGAAGGGTCTCATTAAATCAGTGACAAGTTTGACGTTCTCCTCGGTTATACATCAAGCGAAGAATGTGTATCTATTGTTTTTGCAAGATACACGAGCGTCATGCAGAGGTGATGACTAATTAAGGGGAAACATGTCGATTTGGGAAGATGGTTTGGGCTTGTGTTGGGGTCTGAGTGGTTTGCTCAGTCATACCTCAAACATTGCAGATGTGGTTGGTGATGCTACCTGGCTGATCCTTCCATTAGTCATATGCTTGTATCAAAGATCAGGTTGTGCATGTACAAAGGACAAACTAATCGAATGGAATTGAATGCTCGGGACGACGGTTTAGGCTTGTGTTGGGGTCTGAGTGGTCTGCTCAGTCATACCTCAAACATTGCAGATGTGGTTAGTGACGCTACATGGGTGATCCTTCCACTAGTCATATGCGTGTCTCAAAGATCAGGTCCTGCATGTACAAGGACAAACTAATCGAAAGATGGTGATACTGTGAAGGGTCTCATTAAATCAGTGACACGGCTGACTTTCTCCTCGGTTATACATCAAGCGAAGAATCCCCAGGTGGGTGAGCTCCACCTAGAAGAACCTCACTTGTCCCTTTGGAGTTCTCCCTGTTGGTAGTGGAATTTTGTTGGTGCTGATGTGAGGGCCCCGTCTATATGCTTGGGTTGAATTCTCTCGCACAATTTTGGTTTCGGGTTCCAAGGGCTTGCTAAAAAGACGATGCGATACTAGACAGATATAACTTGGATGGGATGATGATAGATGAGCATGGTTGGTGTCCTGGTTCTTGGTTAAAAGTTTCGCAACGGTGGTTGAGTTCTTTTGAATGGTGGGATGTGGGGGGTGCGGCGGGACATAGGGCCTCCGTTCCTGTCATGACTCCTTTTCCTCAACGTCCCTGGAGCGTTGTGGGTTCGTCTGCTTAAAATCTGCCTCATGGCGGTTGAGTTCCTTCGGAAGGTGGGATGTGGGAGGCATGGCGGTGGGACGCTGTAATTCCTTTTCCTCACCGGTGGGATGTGGGGGGCATTGGAAAGAATGGGTTTTTGCCCAGTCTCATGCCGTGCCCGCCTTTTTCCTCACCTTTCATGGAGCGTTGCGGTTCGGGCTTGCTTAAAAGGCCACCTGTTGGTGGCGGAGTTCCTTGGATGGTGGGATGTGGGAGGCATGGTGGGTTGGTGTTCCTTTGTCGTCCCTCGACGCTCCTGCCCTTCCCTCGCCTTCTCTAGAGCAGTGCGGCTCTGCTTGCTTAAAAGCTGCCTCAGGGCGGTTGAGTTGCTGCGGATGGTGGGATGTGGGGGGCGCGGCGGGATTGGGTTTTTGCCCCGTCCCCTGACGTGCCTGCCTTTTCCTCCCCGTCTGTGGAGCATTGCGGGCTGGGTGCTTAAATACCGCCTCACGGTTTGTGGGATCCTGTGGATGGTGGGATGTGGGCGGCGCGGCGGGACATAGGACCCCCGTACCTACCATGACTCCTTTTCCTCGACGTCTCTTGAGCGTTGCTGGTTCGTCTGCTTAAAAGCTGCCTCATGGCGGTTGAGTTCCTACGGAATGTGAGATGTGGGAGGCACGGCGGGATGGGGGTTTCCCTCCTCATCCCCTGACGTTCCTACCTTTTTCCTCACTGGTGGGATGTGGGGGGTATGGGTGGGATTGGGTTGTTTCCCCGTCCTGTCGTACCCACCTTTTTCCTCACCTTTCATGGAGCGTTGCGGGTCGGGCTTTGCTTAAAATCCACTGATTGTGGTTGAGTTCTTGCAGATGTTGGGATGTGGGAGGCATGGTGGGATTGGGTTCCTTTGTCGTCCCTTGCTGTACCGCCTTTTCCTCACCTTCTCTGGAGCGTTGTGGAATTTTGGTAGTGGTTCAAGCGCGAAACTGTCGGTATCACCAGGATGCGAGAGCGTGCTCCTAAATTTCTCATTCAGTGATATTCCATGCGAACCATAGCAAGCTGCCTTGGGCAATGATTGGTGGGAGTGCTTTGCTCAACGCATTGTCGGGGCCACGTGCGAGTTATTTGGGTCCTAAGAAACTCACACCAACAGGGTAACGATTTCCATGGTTCATTATTGGACAAGTTGGGGTGCCTTCCTCCTCAGTCATGCCTTGGGTGATGATGTTCATAAGGGTGGCTTGAGAATGTGTATCTACTGTTTCTGCAAGATACACGAGCGTCATGCAGAGGTGATGACTAATTAAGGGGAAACATGTCGATTTGGGAAGAGATGGTTCGGGCTTGTGTTGGGGTCTGAGTGGTCTGCTCAGTCATACCTCAAACATTGCAGATGTGGTTGGTGATGGTACCCGGTTGATCTTTCCATTAGTCATATGATTGTCTCAAAGATCAGGCTGTGCATGTACGAAGGACAAACTAATCGAATGGAATTGAATGCTCGGGACGACGGTTTGGGCTTGTGTTGGGGTCTGAGTGGTCTGCTCAGTCATACCTCAAACATTGCAGATGTGGTTGGTGATGCTACATGGTTGATCCTTCCACTAGTCATATGCCTGTCTCAAAGATCAGGTCCCGCATGTAAAGGACAAACTAATCGAAAGATGGTGATACTGTGACGGGTCTCATTAAATCAGTGCCAGGGCTGACTTTCTCCTCGGTTATACCTCAAGCGAAGAATCCCCAGGTGGGTGAGCTCCACCTTGAAGACCCTCACTTGTCCCTTTGGAGTTCTCCCTGTTGGTAGTGGAATTTTGTTGGTGCTGATGTACGGGCCCCGTCTATATGCTTGGGTTGAATTCTCTCGCACAATTTTGGTTTCGGGTTCCAAGGGCTTGCTAAAAAGACGATGCGATACTAGACAGATATAACTTGGATGGGATGATGATAGATGAGCATGGTTGGTGTCCTGGTTCTTGGTTAAAAGTTTCGCAACGGTGGTTGAGTTCTTTTGAATGGTGGGATGTGGGGGGTGCGGCGGGACATAGGGCCTCTGTTCCTGTCATGACTCCTTTTCCTCAACGTCCCTGGAGCGTTGTGGGTTCGTCTGCTTAAAATCTGCCTCACGGCGGTTGAGTTCCTTCGGAAGGTGGGATGTGGGAAGCATGGCGGTGGGACGCTGTAATTCCTTTTCCTCACCGGTGGGATGTGGGGGGCATTGGAAAGAATGGGTTTTTGCCCAGTCTCATGCCGTGCCCGCCTTTTTCCTCACCTTTCATGGAGCGTTGCGGTTCGGGCTTGCTTAAAAGGCCACCTGTTGGTGGCGGAGTTCCTTGGATGGTGGGATGTGGGAGGCATGGTGGGTTGGTGTTCCTTTGTCATCCCTCGACGCTCCTGCCCTTCCCTCGCCTTCTCTAGAGCAGTGCGGCTTTGCTTGCTTAAAAGCTGCCTCAGGGTGGTTGAGTTGCTGCGGATGGTGGGATGTGGGGGGCGCGGCGGGATTGGGTTTTTGCCCCGTCCCCTGACGTGCCTGCCTTTTCCTCCCCGTCTGTGGAGCATTGCGGGCTGGGTGCTTAAATACCGCCTCACGGTTTGTGGGATCCTGTGGATGGTGGGATGTGGGCGGCGCGGCGGGACATAGGACCCCCGTACCTACCATGACTCCTTTTCCTCGACGTCTCTTGAGCGTTGCTGGTTCGTCTGCTTAAAAGCTGCCTCATGGCGGTTGAGTTCCTACGGAATGTGAGATGTGGGAGGCACGGCGGGATGGGGGTTTCCCTCCTCATCCCCTGACGTTCCTACCTTTTCCCTCACTGGTGGGATGTGGGGGGTATGGGCGGGATTGGGTTGTTTCCCCGTCCTGTCGTACCCACCTTTTTCCTCACCTTTCATGGAGCGTTGCGGGTCGGGCTTTGCTTAAAATCCACTGAGTGTGGTTGAGTTCTTGCAGATGTTGGGATGTGGGAGGCATGTTGGGATTGGGTTCCTTTGTCGTCCCTTGCTGTACCGCCTTTTCCTCACCTTCTCTGGAGCGTTGTGGAATTTTGGTAGTGGTTCAAGCGCGAAACTGTCGGTATCACCAGGATGCGAGAGCGTGCTCCTAAATTTCTCATTCAGCGATATTTCATGCGAACCATAGCAAGCTGCCTTGGGCAATGATTGGTGGGAGTGCTTTGCTCAACGCATTGTCGGGGCCACGTGCGAGTTATTTGGGTCCTAAGAAACTCTCACCAACAGGGTGACGATTTCCATGGTTCATTATTGGACAAGTTGGGGTGCCTTCCTCCTCAGCCATGCCTTGGGTGATGATGTTCATAAGGGTGGCTTGAGAATGTGTATCTACTGTTTCTGCAAGATACACGAGCGTCATGCGGAGGTGATGACTCATTAAGGGGAATCCTGTCGATTTGGGAAGATGGTTGGGGCTTGTGTTGGGGTCTGAGTGGTCTGCTCAGTCATACCTCAAACATTGCAGATGTGGTTGGTGATGCTACCTGGCTGATCCTTCCATTAGTCATATGCTTGTCTCAAAGATCAGGTTGTGCATGTACAAAGGACAAACTAATCGAACAGAATTGAATGTTCGGGACGACGGTTTGGGCTTGTGTTGGGGTCTGAGTGGTCAGCTCAGTCATACCCCAAACAATGCAGATGTTGTTGGTGATGCTACATGGCTGATCCTTCCACTAGTCATATGCCTGTCTCAAAGATCAGGTCCCGCATGTAAAGGACAAACTAATCGAAAGATGGTGATACTGTGACGGGTCTCATTAAATCAGTGCCAGGGGTGACTTTCTCCTCGGTTATATCTCAAGCGAAGAATCCCCAGGTGGGTGAGCTCCACCTAGATGACCCTCACTTGTCCCTTTGGAGTTCTCCCTGTTGGTAGTGGAATTTTTTTGGTGCTGATGTAGGGGCCCCGTCTATATGCTTGGGTTGAATTCTCTCGCACAATTGCGGTTCCGTCTTCCAAGGGCTTGCTAAAAATACGATGCGATACTAGACAGATATAACTTGGATGGGATGATGATAGATGAGCATGGTTGGGATGTGGGAGGCATGGTGGGATTGGGTTCCTTTGTCGTCCCTTGCTGTACCGCCTTTTCCTCACCTTCTCTGGAGCGTTGTGGAATTTTGGTAGTGGTTCAAGCGCGAAACTGTCGGTATCACCAGGATGCGAGAGCGTGCTCCTAAATTTCTCATTCAGCGATATTTCATGCGAACCATAGCAAGCTGCCTTGGGCAATGATTGGTGGGAGTGCTTTGCTCAACGCATTGTCGGGGCCACGTGCGAGTTATTTGGGTCCTAAGAAACTCTCACCAACAGGGTGACGATTTCCATGGTTCATTATTGGACAAGTTGGGGTGCCTTCCTCCTCAGCCATGCCTTGGGTGATGATGTTCATAAGGGTGGCTTGAGAATGTGTATCTACTGTTTCTGCAAGATACACGAGCGTCATGCGGAGGTGATGACTCATTAAGGGGAATCCTGTCGATTTGGGAAGATGGTTGGGGCTTGTGTTGGGGTCTGAGTGGTCTGCTCAGTCATACCTCAAACATTGCAGATGTGGTTGGTGATGCTACCTGGCTGATCCTTCCATTAGTCATATGCTTGTCTCAAAGATCAGGTTGTGCATGTACAAAGGACAAACTAATCGAACAGAATTGAATGTTCGGGACGACGGTTTGGGCTTGTGTTGGGGTCTGAGTGGTCAGCTCAGTCATACCCCAAACAATGCAGATGTTGTTGGTGATGCTACATGGCTGATCCTTCCACTAGTCATATGCCTGTCTCAAAGATCAGGTCCCGCATGTAAAGGACAAACTAATCGAAAGATGGTGATACTGTGACGGGTCTCATTAAATCAGTGCCAGGGGTGACTTTCTCCTCGGTTATATCTCAAGCGAAGAATCCCCAGGTGGGTGAGCTCCACCTAGATGACCCTCACTTGTCCCTTTGGAGTTCTCCCTGTTGGTAGTGGAATTTTTTTGGTGCTGATGTAGGGGCCCCGTCTATATGCTTGGGTTGAATTCTCTCGCACAATTGCGGTTCCGTCTTCCAAGGGCTTGCTAAAAATACGATGCGATACTAGACAGATATAACTTGGATGGGATGATGATAGATGAGCATGGTTGGTGTCCTGGTTCTTGGTTAAAAGTTTCTCAACGGTGGTTGAGTTCTTTTGAATGGTGGGATGTGGGGGGTGCGGCGGGACATAGGGCCTCCGTTCCTGTCATGACTCCTTTTCCTCAACGTCCCTGGAGCGTTGTGGGTTCGTCTGCTTAAAATCTGCCTCATGGCGGTTGAGTTCCTTCGGAAGGTGGGATGTGGGAGGCATGGCGGTGGGACGCTGTAATTCCTTTTCCTCACCGGTGGGATGTGGGGGGCATTGGAAAGAATGGGTTTTTGCCCAGTCTCATGCCGTGCCCGCCTTTTTCCTCACCTTTCATGGAGCGTTGCGGTTCGGGCTTGCTTAAAAGGCCACCTGTCGGTGGCGGAGTTCCTTGGATGGTGGGATGTGGGAGGCATGGTGGGTTGGTGTTCCTTTGTCGTCCCTCGACGCTTATGCCCTTCCCTCGCCTTCTCTAGAGCAGTGCGGCTTGGCTTGCTTAAAAGCCGCCTCAGGGTGGTTGAGTTGCTGCGGATGGTGGGATGTGGGAGGCGCGGCGGGATTGGGTTTTTGCCCCGTCCCCTGACGTGCCTGCCTTTTCCTCCCCGTCTGTGGAGCATTGCGGGCTGGGTGCTTAAATACCGCCTCACGGT
>CAUJRU010000694.1:70000-95000 GCA_963277665.1 Viscum album | reverse complement strand
GATGATGTTTCCTGGTGGGATAGCTGGAAATGCATAAATGTCTCTTTAGGGGGGGAGTGGTCGGCGACCCCCCCTGGGCGTGGGTCTTGTCCTGCGTGCCCAGAGCCACCCAATGACATGCCCACGGACATGGAAAAATGGCCTCTAGACAATCCCATGAATGCTTGATGATTCGTCCGGTGCTTGGGGCTTGTCTTGTCCGGGGTAGTGCGCCATCAAAGCTTTGAAAATGAGTCGGGGTTCGTCGCGTGTCAGGTCCTACGTACTGACAATCGCGTGGAGACAATTCCATCCGAGTGAGACGATTTGAAGGGGCATCGGGGCTTGCATTGGTGGATGCGGGGTGCCTTGAAAGGAAGGACGCCGAGCTGGGGTTTGCCATATCTTGTTGGGTCCGGTATGTAACGTCCATGACCACCTAAATAGAATTCGTTTCATGCGTGAGGACCCGCTCTGGACATGGGGTTGTCTTCTCGGCGGTGGTCGACGACACGCGGGACGGATGCCATGACGTGCCGGCGGCCTTCATGTGCCTAAGGGGTCACGTCGGTGGCCGTTCCTATGGTTTCATAGCTCTTTTAGGGCAACTCGCGTTGTCTTTCATGAGCTGGGGTGCCCTCTGGGTGGTCTAAACCACTCAGTATGTCTCCTCGTCAGTGCTGATGTTTCCTGGTGGGATAGCTGTAAATGCATAAATGTCTCTTTAGGGGGGGAGTGGTCGGCGACCCCCCCTGGGCGTGGGTCTTGTCCTGCGTGCCTCGAGCCACCCAGTGACATGCCCACGGACATGGAAAAATGGCCTCTAGACAATGCCATCAATGCGTGATGATTCGTCCGGTGCTTGGGGCTTGTCTTCTCCGGGGTAGTGCGCCTTAAAAGCTTTGACAATGAGCCGGGGTTCGTCGCGTGTGAGGTCCTACGTACCGACAATCGCGTGGAGACAATGCCATCCGAGTGAGACGATTTGAAGGGGCCTCGAGGCTTGTCTTGGTGGATGCGGGGTGCCTTGAAAGGAAGGACGCCGAGCTGGGGTTTGTCATATGTTGTTGGGTTCGGTATGTAACGACACCGACCACCTAAAGAGAATTCATTTCATGCGTGAGGACCCGCTCTGGACATGGGGTCTGTCTTCTCGGCGGTGGTCGACGATACGCGGGAAGGATGCCATGACGTGTCGGCGGCCTTCACGTGCCTAAGGGGTCACGTCGGTTGCCGTTCCTATGGTTTCATAGCTCTTTTAGGGCAACACGTGTTGTCTTTCATGCGCTGCGGTTCCCTCTGGGTGGTCTAAACCACTCAGTATGTCTCCTCGTCAGTGCTGATGTTTCCTGGTGGGAGAGCTGGAAATGCAGAAATGTCTCTTTAGGGGGGGAGTGGTCGGCGACCCCCCCTGGGCGTGGGTCTTGTCCTGCGTGCCCAGAGCCACCCAGTGACATGCCCACAGACATGGAAAAATGGCCTCTAGATGATTCCTCCTGTGCTTGGGGCTTGTCTTGCCCGCGGTAGTGCCCCATAAAAGCGATGACAATGAGACGGGGTTCGTCGCGTGTCAGGTCCGACGAACTGACAATCGCGTGGAGACAAAGCCATCCGAGTGAGACGATTTGAAGTGGCCTCGGGGCATGTCTTGGTGGATGCGACGTGCCTTGAAAGGAAGGACGTCGAGGTGGGGTTTTTCATATGTTGTTGGGTCCTGTATGTAATTACAATTACCACCTAAAGAGAATTCTTTTCATGAGTGAGGACCCGCTCTGGACATGGGGCGTGTCTTCTCGGCGGTGATCGACGATACGCGGGATGGATGCCATGACTTGTCGGTGGCCTTCATGTGCATAAGGGGTCACGTCGGTGGCCCTTCCTATGGTTTCATAGCTCTTTTAGGGCAACACGTGTTGTCTTTCATGCGCTGCGGTGCCCTCAGGGTGGTCTAAACCCATCAGTATGTCTCCTCGTCAGTGTTGATGTTTCCTGGTGGGATAGCTGGAAATGCATAAATGTCTCTTTAGGGGGGGAGTGGTCGGCGACCCCCCTGGGCGTGGGTCTTGTCCTGCGTGCCTAGAGCCACCCAATGACATGCCCAGTGACATGGAAAATGGCATCGACGCAATGCCCTGAATTCCTGATGATTCTTCCCGTGCTAGGGTCTTGTCTTGCCCGAGGTGGTGCGCCATAAAACCGATGACAATGATATGGGTGGGGTTTGTCGCCTGTGAGATCCTACGGACTGACAATCGCGTCCAGACAATGGAATCCTAGTGAGGCGATTTGAAGGGGCCTCGGGGCCCGTCTTGGTGCGTGCGGCGTGCCTTGAAAGGAAGGACGTTGAGGTGGGGTTTGTCATATGTTGTTGTGTCCGGTATGTAAAGACAATGACCACCTAAAGAGAATTCATTTCATGCGTGAGGACCCGCTCTGGACATGGGTCCTGTCTCCTCGGCGGTGTTGGACGATACGCGGGACGGATGCCATGACGTGTCGGCGGCCTTCATGTGCCTAAGGGGCCACGTCGGTGTCCCTTCCTATGGTTTCATAGCCCTTTTAGGGCAACACGTGTTGCCTTTCATGCGCTGCGGTTCCCTCTGGGTGGTCTAAACCACTCAGTATGTCTCCTCGTCAGTGTTGATGTTTCCTGGTGGAATAGCTGGAAATGCATAAATGTCTCTTTAGGGGGGGAGTGGTCGGCGACCCCCCCTGGGCGTGGGTCTTGTCCTGCGTGCCGAGAGCCACCCACAGACATGCCCAGTGACATGGAAAATGGCATCGACGCAATGCCATGAATTCCTGATGATTCGTCCCGTGCTTGGGGCTTGTCTTGCCCGAGGTAGTGCGCCCTAAAAACGATGGCAATGAGACGGGGTTTGTCGCATGTGCGATCCTGCGGACTGACAGTCGCGTCCAGACAATGGCATCCGAGTGAGACGATTTGAAGGGGCCTCAGGGCCCGTCTTGGTGCATGCGGCGTGCCTTGAAAGGAAGGACGTCGAGGTGGGGTTTTTCATATGTTGTCGTGTCCCGTATGTAATGACAATGACCACCTAAAGAGAATTCATTTCATGCGCGAGGACCCGCTCTGGACATGGGGCCTGTCTTCTCGGCGGCGTTGGATGCTACCCGCGACGAATGCTACTACGTGTCGGCGGCCTTGATGTGCCTAAGGGGTCACATCAGTGGCTGTTCCTATGGTTTCATATCTCTTTTAGGGCAACACGTGTTGTCTTTCATGCGCTGTGGTGCCCACAGGGTTGTCTAAACCCATCAGTATGTCTCCTCGTCAGTGCTGATGTTTCCTGGTGGGACAGCTGGAAATGCATAAATGTCTCTTTAGGGGGGGAGTGGTCGGCGACCCCCCCTGGGCGTGGGTCTTGTCCTGCGTGCCCAGAGCCACCCAGTGACATGCCCACGGACATGGAAAAACAGCCTCCGGACAAAGCAAAGACAGCTTGATGATTCGTCCGGTGCTTGGGGCTTGTCTTGTTCGAGGTAGTGCGCCATAAAAGTGATGACAATGAGCCGGGTTTCGTCGCGTGTCAGGTCCTCCGTACTGACAATCAGGTGGAGACAACGCCATCCGGGTGAGAGGATTTGAAGGGGCCTCAGGGCTTGCCTTGGTGGATGCGGTGTGCCTTGAATGGAAGGACAATGAGGTGGGGTTTGTCATATGTTGTTGGGTCCGGTATGTAATGACAATGACCGCCTAAAGAGAATTCCTTTCATGCGTGGGGACCCGCTCTGGACATGGGGCGTGTCTTCGCTGTGGTGATGGACGATACGTGGGACGGATGCCATGACGTGTCGGCGGCCTTCATGTGCCTAAGGGGCCACGTCGGTGGCCCTTCCTATGGTTTCATAGCTCTTTTAGGGCAACACGTGTTGCCTTTCATGCGCTGCCCTGCCCTCAGGGTGGTCTAAACCCATCAGTATGTCTCCTCGTCGGTGTTGATGTTTCCTGGTGGAATAGCTGGAAATGCATAAATGTCTCTTTAGGGGGGGAGTGGTCGGCGACCCCCCCGGGCGTGGGTCTTGTCCTGCGTGCCTAGAGCCACCCAATGTGATGCCCATTGACATGCAAAATGACATCGACTTAATGCCATGAATGCCTGATGATTCGTCCCGTGCTTGGGGCTTGTCTTGCCCGAGGTAGTGCGCCATAAAAACGATGACAATGGGATGGTGTTTGTGGCCTTCGAGATCCTGCGGACTGACAGTCGCGTTCAGACAATGGCATCCGAGTGAGACGATTTGAAGGGGTCTCGGGGCCCGTCTTGGTGCATGCGGCGTTTCTTGAAAGGAAGGACGTCGAGGTGGGGTTTGTCACATGTTGTTGTGTTCGGAATGTAAAGACAATGACCGCCTAAAGATAATTCATTTCATGCGCGGGGACCCGCTCTGGACATGGGTCCTGTCTTCTCGGCGGTGTTGGATGATACCCGGGACGGATGCCATGACGTGTCGGCGGCCTTCATGTGCCTAAGGGGTCACTTTGGTGGCTGTTCGTATGGATTCGTAGCTCTTTTAGGGCAACACGTGCTGTCCTTCATGCGTTGTGGTGCCCATTGGGTTGTCTGAACCCATCAGTATGTGTCCTCGTCAGTGCTGATGTTTCCTGGTGGGACAGCTGGAAATGCATAAATGTCTCTTTAGGGGGGGAGTGGTCGGCGACCCCCCCTGGGCGTGGGTCTTGTCCTGCGTGCCCAGAGCCACCCAGTGACATGCCCACGAACATGGAAAAACGACCTCCAGACAAATCCATGAAAGCTTGATTATTCGTACGGTGCTTGGGGCTTGTCTTGTCTGAGGTAATGCGTCATAAAAGTGATGACAATGAGCCGGGGTGCGTCGCGTGTCAGGTCCGACGTACTGACAATCACGTGGAGACAACGCCATCCGAGTGGGACGATTTGAAGGGGCCTCGGGGCTTGCCTTGGTGGATGCGGTGTGCCTTGCAAGGAAGGACGACGTGGTGGGGTTTGTCATATGTTGTTGGGTACGGTATGTATTGACAATGACCGCCTAAAGATAATTCCTTTGAGGCGTGAGGACCAGCTCTGGACATGGGGCGTGTCTTCTCTGCGGTGATGGACGAGACGCGGGGCGGATGCCATGACGTGTCGGCGGCCTTCATGTGCCTAAGGGGTCACGTCGGTGGCCCTTCCTATGGTTTCATAGCTCTTTTAGGGCAACCCGTGTTGTCTTTCATGCACTGCGGTGCCCTTAGGGTGGTCTAAACCCATCAGTATGTCTCCTCGTCACTGTTGATGTTTCCTGGTGGTATAGCTGGAAATGCATAAATGTCTCTTTAGGGGGGGAGTGGTCGGCGACCCCCCCTGGGCGTGGGTCTTGTCCTGCGTGCCTAGAGCCACCCAATGACATGCCGAGTGACATGGAAAATGGCATCGACGCAGTGCCATGAATTCCTGATGATTCGTCTCGTGCTTGGGGCTTGTCTTGCCCGAGGTAGTGCGCCCTAAAAACGATGACAATGAGATGGGGTTTGTCGCATGTGTGATCCTGCGGACTGACAGTCTTGTCCAGACAATGGCATCCGAGTGAGACGATTTGAAGGGGCCTCGAGGCCCGTCTTGGTGCGTGTGGCGTGCCTTGAAAGGAAGGACGTTGCGGTGGGGTTTGTCATCTGTTGTCGTGTCCCGTATGTAATGACAATGACCACCTAAAGAGAATTCATTTCATGCGTGAGGACCCTCTCTGGACATGGGGCCTGTCTTCTCGGCGGTGTTGGACGCTACCCGGGATGAATGCTACTACGTGTCGGCGGCCTTCATGTGCCTAAGGGGTCACATCGGTGGCTGTTCCTACGGTTTCATATATCTTTTAGGGCAACACGTGTTGACTTTCATGCGCTGTGGTGCCCACAGGGTTGTCTAAACCCTCCAGTATGTCTCCTCGTCAGTGCTGATGTTTCCTGGTGGGACAGCTGGAAAGGCATAAATGTCTCTTTAGGGGGGGAGTGGTCGGCGACCCCCCCTGGGCGTGGGTCTTGTCCTGCGTGCCCAGAGCCACCTAGTGACATGCCCACGGACATGGAAAAATGGCCTCCAGACAAATCCATGAAAGCTTGAGGATTCATACGGTGCTTGGGGCTTGTCTTGTATGAGGTAATGCGCCATAAAAGTGATGACAATGAGCCGGGGTGCGTCGCGTGTCAGGTCCGACGTACTGACAATCACGTGGAGACAACGCCACCCGAGTGGGACGATTTGAAGGGGCATCGGGGCTTGCCTTGGAGGATGCGGTGTGCCTTGCAAGGAAGGACGACGTGGTGGGGTTTGTCATATGTTGTTGGGTACGGTATGTAATGACAATGACCGCCTAAAGATAATTCATTTCATGCGTGAGGACCCGCTCTGGACATGGGGCGTGTCTTCTCTGCGGTGATGGACGAGACGCGGGACGGATGTCATGACGTGTCGGCGGCCTTCATGTGCCTAAGGGGTCACGTCGGTGGCCCTTCCTATGGTTTCATAGCTCTTTTAGGGCAACCCGTGTTGTCTTTCATGCACTGCGGTGCCCTTAGGGTGGTCTAAACCCCTCAGTATGTCTCCTCGTCACTTTTGATGTTTCCTGGTGGAATAGCTGGAAATGCATAAATGTCTCTTTAGGGGGGGAGTGGTCGGCGACCCCCCCTGGGCGTGGGTCTTGTCCTGCGTGCCTAGAGCCACCCAATGACATGCCCAGGGACATGGAAAATGGCATCGACGCAATGCCATGAATTCTTGATGATTCGTCCCGTGCTTGGGGCTTGTCTTTCCCGAGGTAGTGCGCCCTAAAAACGATGACAATGAGATGGGTTTTGTCGCATGTGTGATCTTGCGGGCTGACAGTCGTTTCCAGACAAAGGCATCCGAGTGAGACGATTTGAAGGGGCCTCGAGGCCCGTCTTGGTGCCTGCGGTGTGCCTTGAAAGGAAGGACGTTGAGGTGTGGTTATTCATGTGTTTTCGTGTCCCGTATGTAATGATAATGACCACCTAAAGAGAATTCATTTCATGCGTGAGGACCCTCTCTGGACATGGGGCCTGTCTTCTCGGCGGTGTTGGACGCTACCCGGGATGGATGCTAGTACGTGATGGCGGCCTTGATGTGCCTAAGGGGTCACATTGGTGGCTATTCCTATGGTTTCATATCTCTTTTAGGGCAACACGTGTTGTCTTTCATGCGCTGTGGTGCCCACAGGGTTGTCTGAACCCATCAGTATGTCTCCTCGTCAGTGCTGATGTTTCCTGGTGGGACAGCTGGAAATGCATAAATGTCTCTTTAGGGGGGGAGTGGTCGGCGACCCCCCCTGGGCGTGGGTCTTGTCCTGTGTGCCCAGAGCCACCCAGTGACATGCCCACGGACATGGAAAAACGGCCTCCAGACGAATCCATGAAAGCCTGATGATTCGTACGGTGCTTGGGGCTTGTCTTGTCTGAGGTAATGCGCCATAAAAGTGATGACAATGAGCTGGGGTGCGTCGCGTGTCAGACCCACGCCGAGTGACGTGGAAAATGGCATCGACGCAATGCCAAGAATTCCTGATGATTCGTCCCGTGCTTCGGGCTTGTCTTGCCCGAGGTAGTGCGCCATAAAAACGATGACAATGAGATGGGGTTTGTCGCGTGTGTGAGGTCCGACGTACTGACGATCACGTGGAGACAACGGCATCCGAGTGAGACGATTTGAAGGGGCCTCGGGGCTTGCCTTGGTGGATGCGGTGTGCCTTGCAAGGAAGGACGATGTGGTGGGGTTTGTCATATGTTGTTGGGTACGGTATGTATTGACAATGACCACCTAAAGATAATTCCTTTGAGGCGTGAGGACTCGCTCTGGACATGGGGCGCGTCTTCTCTGCGGTGATGGACGAGACGCGGGACGGATGCCATGACGTGTCGGCGGCCTTCATGTGCCTAAGGGGTCACGTCGGTGGCCCTTCCTATGGTTTCATAGCTCTTTTAGGGCAACCCGTGTTGTCTTTCATGCACTGCGGTGCCCTTAGGGTGGTCTAAACCCATCAGTATGTCTCCTCGTCACTGTTGATGTTTCCTGGTGGTATAGCTGGAAATGCATAAATGTCTCTTTAGGGGGGGAGTGGTCGGCGACCCCCCCTGGGCGTGGGTCTTGTCCTGCGTGCCTAGAGCCACCCACTGACATGCCGAGTGACATGGAAAATGGCATCGACGCAGTGCCATGAATTTCTGATGATTCGTCCCGTGCTTGGGGCTTGTCTTGCCCGAGGTAGTGCGCCCTAAAAACGATGACAATGAGATGGGGTTTGTCGCATGTGTGATCCTGCGGACTGACAGTCGTGTCCAGACAATGGCATCCGAGTGAGACGATTTGAAGGGGCCTCGAGGCCCGTCTTGGTGCGTGTGGCGTGCCTTGAAAGGAAGGACGTTGCGGTGGGGTTTGTCATCTGTTGTCGTGTCCCGTATGTAATGACAATGACCACCTAAAGAGAATTCATTTCATGCGTGAGGACCCTCTCTGGACATGGGGCCTGTCTTCTCGGCGGTGTTGGACGCTACCCGGGATGAATGCTACTACGTGTCGGCGGCCTTCATGTGCCTAAGGGGTCACATCGGTGGCTGTTCCTAGGGTTTCATATATCTTTTAGGGCAACACGTGTTGTCTTTCATGCGCTGTGGTGCCCACAGGGTTGTCTAAACCCGTTAGTATGTCTCCTCGTCAGTGCTGATGTTTCCTGGTGGGACAGCTGAAAATGCATAAATGTCTCTTTAGGGGGGGAGTGGTCGGCGACCCCCCCTGGGCGTGGGTCTTGTCCTGCGTGCCCAGAGCCACCTAGTGACATGCCCACGGACATGGAAAAATGGCCTCCAGACAAATCCATGAAAGCTTGAGGATTAATACGGTGCTTGGGGCTTGTCTTGTCTGAGGTAATGCGCCATAAAAGTGATGACAATGAGCCGGGGTGCGTCGCGTGTCAGGTCCGACGTACTGACAATCACGTGGAGACAACGCCACCCGAGTGGGACGATTTGAAGGGGCATCGGGGCTTGCCTTGGAGGATGCGGTGTGCCTTGCAAGGAAGGACGACGTGGTGGGGTTTGTCATATGTTGTTGGGTACGGTATGTAATGACAATGACCGCCTCAAGATAATTCCTTTCATGCGTGAGGACCCGCTCTGGACATGGGGCGTGTCTTCTCTGCGGTGATGGACGAGACGCGGGACGGATGCCATGACGTGTCGGCGGCCTTCATGTGCCTAAGGGGTCACGTCGGTGGCCCTTCCTATGGTTTCATAGCTCTTTTAGGGCAACCCGTGTTGTCTTTCATGCACTGCGGTGCCCTTAGGGTGGTCTAAACCCATCAGTATGTCTCCTCGTCACTGTTGATGTTTCCTGGTGGAATAGCTGGAAATGCATAAATGTCTCTTTAGGGGGGGGAGTGGTCGGCGACCCCCCCTGGGCGTGGGTCTTGTCCTGCGTGCCTAGAGCCACCCGATGACGTGCCCAGTGACATGGAAAATGGCATGGACGCAATGCCATGAATTCTCGATGATTCGTCCCGTGCTTGGGGCTTGTCTTTCCCGAGGTAGTGCGCCCTAAAAACGATGACAATGAGATGGGTTTTGTCGCATGTGTGATCTTGCGGGCTGACAGTCGTTTCCAGACAAAGGCATCCGAGTGAGACGATTTGAAGGGGCCTCGAGGCCCGTCTTGGTGCATGCGGTGTGCCTTGAAAGGAAGGACGTTGAGGTGTGGTTATTCATGTGTTTTCGTGTCCCGTATGTAATGATAATGACCACCTAAAGAGAATTCATTTCATGCGTGAGGACCCTCTCTGGACATGGGGCCTGTCTTCTCGGCGGTGTTGGACGCTACCCGGGATGGATGCTAGTACGTGATGGCGGCCTTGATGTGCCTAAGGGGTCACATTGGTGGCTATTCCTATGGTTTCATATCTCTTTTAGGGCAACACGTGTTGTCTTTCATGCGCTGTGGTGCCCACAGGGTTGTCTGAACCCATCAGTATGTCTCCTCGTCAGTGCTGATGTTTCCTGGTGGGACAGCTGGAAATGCATAAATGTCTCTTTAGGGGGGGAGTGGTCGGCGACCCCCCCTGGGCGTGGGTCTTGTCCTGTGTGCCCAGAGCCACCCAGTGACATGCCCACAGACATGGAAAAACGGCCTCCAGACGAATCCATGAAAGCCTGATGATTCGTACGGTGCTTGGGGCTTGTCTTTTCTGAGGTAATGCGCCATAAAAGTGATGACAATGAGCTGGGGTGCGTCGCGTGTCAGACCCACGCCGAGTGACGTGGAAAATGGCATCGACGCAATGCCAAGAATTCCTGATGATTCGTCCCGTGCTTCGGGCTTGTCTTGCCCGAGGTAGTGCGCCATAAAAACGATGACAATGAGATGGGGTTTGTCGCGTGTGTGAGGTCCGACGTACTGACGATCACGTGGAGACAACGGCATCCGAGTGAGACGATTTGAAGGGGCCTCGGGGCTTGCCTTGGTGGATGCGGTGTGCCTTGCAAGGAAGGACGATGTGGTGGGGTTTGTCATATGTTGTTGGGTACGGTATGTATTGACAATGACCACCTAAAGATAATTCCTTTGAGGCGTGAGGACTCGCTCTGGACATGGGGCGCGTCTTCTCTGCGGTGATGGACGAGACGCGGGACGGATGCCATGACGTGTCGGCGGCCTTCATGTGCCTAAGGGGTCACGTCGGTGGCCCTTCCTATGGTTTCATAGCTCTTTTAGGGCAACCCGTGTTGTCTTTCATGCACTGCGGTGCCCTTAGGGTGGTCTAAACCCATCAGTATGTCTCCTCGTCACTGTTGATGTTTCCTGGTGGTATAGCTGGAAATGCATAAATGTCTCTTTAGGGGGGGAGTGGTCGGCGACCCCCCCTGGGCGTGGGTCTTGTCCTGCGTGCCTAGAGCCACCCACTGACATGCCGAGTGACATGGAAAATGGCATCGACGCAGTGCCATGAATTTCTGATGATTCGTCCCGTGCTTGGGGCTTGTCTTGCCCGAGGTAGTGCGCCCTAAAAACGATGACAATGAGATGGGGTTTGTCGCATGTGTGATCCTGCGGACTGACAGTCGTGTCCAGACAATGGCATCTGAGTGAGACGATTTGAAGGGGCCTCGAGGCCCGTCTTGGTGCGTGTGGCGTGCCTTGAAAGGAAGGACGTTGCGGTGGGGTTTGTCATCTGTTGTCGTGTCCCGTATGTAATGACAATGACCACCTAAAGAGAATTCATTTCATGCGTGAGGACCCTCTCTGGACATGGGGCCTGTCTTCTCGGCGGTGTTGGACGCTACCCGGGATGAATGCTACTACGTGTCGGCGGCCTTCATGTGCCTAAGGGGTCACATCGGTGGCTGTTCCTATGGTTTCATATATCTTTTAGGGCAACACGTGTTGTCTTTCATGCGCTGTGGTGCCCACAGGGTTGTCTAAACCCGTTAGTATGTCTCCTCGTCAGTGCTGATGTTTCCTGGTGGGACAGCTGAAAATGCATAAATGTCTCTTTAGGGGGGGAGTGGTCGGCGACCCCCCCTGGGCGTGGGTCTTGTCCTGCGTGCCCAGAGCCACCTAGTGACATGCCCACGGACATGGAAAAATGGCCTCCAGACAAATCCATGAAAGCTTGAGGATTCATACGGTGCTTGGGGCTTGTCTTGTCTGAGGTAATGCGCCATAAAAGTGATGACAATGAGCCGGGGTGCGTCGCGTGTCAGGTCCGACGTACTGACAATCACGTGGAGACAACGCCACCCGAGTGGGACGATTTGAAGGGGCATCGGGGCTTGCCTTGGAGGATGCGGTGTGCCTTGCAAGGAAGGACGACGTGGTGGGGTTTGTCATATGTTGTTGGGTACGGTATGTAATGACAATGACCGCCTCAAGATAATTCCTTTCATGCGTGAGGACCCGCTCTGGACATGGGGCGTGTCTTCTCTGCGGTGATGGACGAGACGCGGGACGGATGCCATGACGTGTCGGCGGCCTTCATGTGCCTAAGGGGTCACGTCGGTGGCCCTTCCTATGGTTTCATAGCTCTTTTAGGGCAACCCGTGTTGTCTTTCATGCACTGCGGTGCCCTTAGGGTGGTCTAAACCCATCAGTATGTCTCCTCGTCACTGTTGATGTTTCCTGGTGGAATAGCTGGAAATGCATAAATGTCTCTTTAGGGGGGGGAGTGGTCGGCGACCCCCCCTGGGCGTGGGTCTTGTCCTGCGTGCCTAGAGCCACCCGATGACGTGCCCAGTGACATGGAAAATGGCATGGACGCAATGCCATGAATTCTCGATGATTCGTCCCGTGCTTGGGGCTTGTCTTTCCCGAGGTAGTGCGCCCTAAAAACGATGACAACGAGATGGGGTTTGTCGCATGTGTGATCTTGCGGGCTGACAGTCGTTTCCAGACAATGGCATCCGAGTGAGACGATTTGAAGGGGCCTCGAGTCCCGTCTTGGTGCATGCGGCGTGCCTTGAAGGGAAGGACGTTGAGGTGGGGTCATACCTCAAACATTGCAGATGTGGTTGGTGATGCAACCTTGTTGATCCTTCCATTAGTCATATGCTTGTCTCAAAGATCAGGTTGTGCATGTACAATGGACAAACTAATCGAACGGAATTGAATGTTCGGGACGACGGTTTGGGCTTGTGTTGGGGTCTGAGTGGTGAGCTTAGTCATACCTCAAACAATGCAGATGTTGTTGGTGATTCTACATGTCTGATCCTTCCACTAGTCATATGCTTGTCTCAAAGATCAGGTCCTGCATGATCAGTTGTGTGGGTTGATGGTTGCGCTTATGCGATTGTGTGGGAGTGGTGGATGGTTGTCAAGATACCGCGGTCTCCCTTTTTTGGGAAGGGAACGTTGGTCTCGTTGGCTCTAGGGGGTTGGGTATATCAATCCTTCCCTTGTGTCATGCATAGCGGGCTTTCCCTGCCTTCATGTGCTGCATTGTGATGCCTCTCGGGTTGCATCCCTCGAGGCGTCACGATCAGCTGTGTGGGTTGATGGTTGTGCTTACGCGATTGTGTGGGAGTGGTGGATGGTTGTCAAGATACTGCGGTCTCCCTTTTTTGGGAAGGGAACGTTGGTCTCGTTGGCACCCTCATCCGTAAGTGGGGGTTTAATTTCTCCTCGCTTTCATTTGGTCCTTGTGCATGTTTCCATGTGAATGATGGAACACGGTTTGGCTTGGTTGGATATCCGTTGAGAACACTAGTCATATGCTTGTCTCAAAGTTCAGTCTGTGCATGTACAGGGACAAACTAATCGAAGATGGTGATACTGTGAAGGGTCTCAGTAAATCAGGGACAAGTCTGACGTTCTCCTCGGTTTTACATCAAGCGAAGAATGTGTATCTATTGTTTCTGCAAGATACACGAGCGTCATGCAGAGGTGATGACTCATTAAGGTGAATCCTGTCGATTTGGGAAGATGATTTGGGCTTGTGTTGGGGTTTGAGTGGTCTGCTCAGTCATACCTCAAACATTGCAGATGTGGTTGGTGATGCTACCTGGCTGATCCTACCATTAGTCATATGCTTGTCTCAAAGATCAGGTTGTGCATTTACAAAGGATAAACTAATCGAACGGAATTGAATGTTCGGGATGATGGTTTGGGCTTGTGTTGGGGTCTGAGTGGTCTGCTCAGTTATACCACAAACAATGCAGATGTTGTTGGTAATGCTACATGGTTGATCCTTCCACTAGTCATATGCTTGTCTCAAAGATCAGTTAGTGCATGTACAGGGACAAACTAATCGAAAGATGGTGATACTGTGAAGGGTCTCATTAAATCAGTGACACGGCTGACTTTCTCCTCGGTTATACATCAAGCGAAGAATCCCCAGGTGGGTGAGCTCCACCTAGAAGATCCTCACTTGTCCCATCGGAGTTCTCCCTGTTGGTAGTGGAATTTTGTTAGTGCTGATATACGGGCCCTGTTTATATGCTTGGGTTGAATTCTCTCGCACAATTGCGGTTTTGAGCATCATGCAGAGGTGAAGACTCATTAATTGGGTTCCTGTCGATTTGGGAAGACGGTTTGGGATTGTGTTGGGGTCTGAGTGGTCTGCTCAGTCATACCTCAAACATTGCAGATGTTGTTGGTGGTGCAACCTGTCTGATCCTTCCATTAGTCATATGCTTGTCTCAAAAATCAGGTTGTGCATGTACAAAGGACAAACTAATCGAACGGAATTGAATGTTCGAGACGACGGTTTGGGCTTGTGTTGGGGTCTGAGTGGTGAGCTCAGTCATACCTCAAACAATGCAGATGTTGTTGGTGATGCTACATGGCTGATCCTTCCACTAGTCATATGCTTGTCTCAAAGGTCAGGTCCTGCATGATCAGTTGTGTGGGTTGATGGTTGCGCTTATGCGATTGTGTGGGAGTGGTGGATGGTTGTCAAGATACTGCGGTCTCCCTTTTTTGGGAAGGGAACGTTGGTCTCGTTGGCTCTAGGGGGTTGGGTATATCAATCCTTCCCTTGTGTCATGCATAGCGGGCTTTCCCTGCCTTCATGTGCTGCATTGTGATGTCTCTCGGGTTGCTTCCCTCGAGGCGTCACAGTCAGTTGTGTGGGTTGATGGTTGTGCTTACGCGATTGTGTGGGAGTGGTGGATGGTTGTCAAGATACTGCGGTCTCCCTTTTTTGGGAAGGGAACGTTGGTCTCCTTGGCTCTAGGGGGTTGGGTATATAAATCCTTCCCTTGTGTCATGCATAGCGGGCTTTCCCTGCCTTCATGTGCTGCATTGTGATGCCTCTGGGTTTGCTTCCCTTGAGGCGTCACGGTCAGTTGTGTGGGTTGATGGTTGTGCTTACGCGATTGTGTGGGAGTGGTGGATGGTTGTCAAGATACTGCGGTCTCCCTTTTTTGGGAAGGGAACGTTGGTCTCCTTGGCTCTAGGGGGTTGGGTATATAAATCCTTCCCTTGTGTCATGCATAGCGGGCTTTCCCTGCCTTCATGTGCTGCATTGTGATGTCTCTCGGGTTGCTTCCCTCGAGGCGTCACAGTCAGTTGTGTGGGTTGATGGTTGTGCTTACGCGATTGTGTGGGAGTGGTGGATGGTTGTCAAGATACTGCGGTCTCCCTTTTTTGGGAAGGGAACGTTGGTCTCCTTGGCTCTAGGGGGTTGGGTATATAAATCCTTCCCTTGTGTCATGCATAGCGGGCTTTCCCTGCCTTCATGTGCTGCATTGTGATGCCTCTCGGGTTGCTTCCCTTGAGGCGTCACGGTCAGTTGTGTGGGTTGATGGTTGTGCTTACGCGATTGTGTGGGAGTGGTGGATGGTTGTCAAGATACTGCGGTCTCCCTTTTTTGGGAAGGGAACGTTGGTCTCGTTGGCACCCTCATCCGTAAGTGGGGGATTAATTTCTCCTCGCTTTCATTTGGTCCTTGTGCATGTTTCCATGTGAATGATGGAACACGGTTTGGCTTGGTTGGATATCCGTTGAGAACACTAGTCAAATGCTTGTCTCAAAGATCAGTCTGTGCATGTACAGGGACAAACTAACCGAAAGATGGTGATATTGTGAAGGGTCTCATTAAATCAGTGACAAGTTTGACGTTCTCCTCGGTTATACATCAAGCGAAGAATGTGTATCTATTGTTTCGACAAGATACACGAGCGTCGTCACGCAGAGGTGATGACTCATTAAGGGGAATCCTGTCGATTTGGGAAGATGGTTTGGGCTTGTGTTGGGGTCTGAGTGGTTTGCTCAGTCATACCTCAAACATTGCAGATGTGGTTGGTGATGCTACCTGGCTGATCCTTCCATTAGTCATATGCTTGTCCCAAAGATCAGGTGGTGCATGTACAAAGGAAAAACTAATCGAATGGAATTGAATGTTCGGGACGACGGTTTGGGCTTGTGTTGGGGTCTGAGTGGTTAGCTCAGTCATACCTCAAACAATGCAGATGTTGTTGGTGATGCTACATGGCTGATCCTTCAACTAGTCATATGCTTGACTCAAAGATCAGGTCCCGCATGTACAAAGACAAACTAATCGAAAGATGGTGATACTGTGATGGGTCTCATTAAATTAGTGCCAGGGCTGACTTTCTCCTCAGTTATACATCAAGAGAAGAATCCCCAGGTGGGTGAGCTCCACCTAGAAGACCCTCACTTGTCCCTTCGGAGTTCTCCCTGTTGGTAGTGGAATTTTGTCAGTTATGATATACGGGCCCTGTTTATATGCTTGGGTTGAATTCTCTCGCACAATTGCGGTATTGAGCATCATGCAGAGGTGATGACTCATTAATTGGGTTCCTGTCGATTTGGAAAGACGGTTTGGGCTTGTGTTGGGGTCTGAGTGGTCTGCTCAGTCATACCTCAAACATTGCAGATGTGGTTGGTGATGCAACCTGGCTGATCCTTCCATTAGTCATATGCTTGTCCCAAAGATCAGGTTGTGCATGTACAAAGGACAAACTAATGGAACGGAATTGAATGTTCGGGATGATGGTTTGGGCTTGTGTTGGGGTCTGAGTGGTGAGCTCAGTCATACCTCAAACAATGCAGATGATGTTGGTGATGCTACATGGCTGATCCTTCTACTAGTCATATGCTTGTCTCAAAGATCAGGTTGTGCATGATCAGTTGTGTGGGTTGATGGTTGCCCTTATGCGATTGTGTGGAAGTGGTGGATGGTTGTCAAGATACTGCGGTCTCCCTTTTTTGGGAATGGAACGTTGGTCTCGTTGGCGCTAGGGGGTTGGGTATATCAATCCTTCCCTTGTGTCATGCATAGCGGGCTTTCCCTGCCTTCATGTGCTGCATTGTGATGCCTCTCGGGTTGCTTCCCTCGAGGCGTGACGGTCAGTTGTGTGGGTTGATGGTTGTGCTTACGCGATTGTGTGGGAGTGGTGGATGGTTGTCAAGATACTGCGGTCTCCCTTTTTTGGGAAGGGAACGTTGGTCTCGTTGGCACCCTCATCCGTAAGTGGGGGTTTAATTTCTCCTCGCTTTCATTTGGTCCTTGTACATGTTTCCATGTGAATGATGGAACACGGTTTGGCTTGGTTGGATATCCGATGAGAACACTAGTCATATGCTTGTCTCAAAGATCAGTCTGTGCATGTACAGGGACAAACTAACCGAAAGATGGTGATACTGTGAAGGGTCTCATTAAATCAGTGACAAGTTTGACGTTCTCCTCGGTTATACATCAAGTGAAGAATGTGTATCTATTGTTTTTGCAAGATACACGAGCGTCATGCAGAGGTGATGACTAATTAAGGGGAAACATGTCGATTTGGGAAGATGGTTTGGGCTTGTGTTGGGGTCTGAGTGGTTTGCTCAGTCATACCTCAAACATTGCAGATGTGGTTGGTGATGCTACCTGGCTGATCCTTCCATTAGTCATATGCTTGTATCAAAGATCAGGTTGTGCATGTACAAAGGACAAACTAATCGAATGGAATTGAATGCTCGGGACGACGGTTTAGGCTTGTGTTGGGGTCTGAGTGGTCTGCTCAGTCATACCTCAAACATTGCAGATGTGGTTAGTGACGCTACATGGGTGATCCTTCCACTAGTCATATGCGTGTCTCAAAGATCAGGTCCTGCATGTACAAGGACAAACTAATCGAAAGATGGTGATACTGTGAAGGGTCTCATTAAATCAGTGACACGGCTGACTTTCTCCTCGGTTATACATCAAGCGAAGAATCCCCAGGTGGGTGAGCTCCACCTAGAAGAACCTCACTTGTCCCTTTGGAGTTCTCCCTGTTGGTAGTGGAATTTTGTTGGTGCTGATGTAAGGGCCCCGTCTATATGCTTGGGTTGAATTCTCTCGCACAATTTTGGTTTCGGGTTCCAAGGGCTTGCTAAAAAGACGATGCGATACTAGACAGATATAACTTGGATGGGATGATGATAGATGAGCATGGTTGGTGTCCTGGTTCTTGGTTAAAAGTTTCGCAACGGTGGTTGAGTTCTTTTGAATGGTGGGATGTGGGGGGTGCGGCGGGACATAGGGCCTCCGTTCCTGTCATGACTCCTTTTCCTCAACGTCCCTGGAGCGTTGTGGGTTCGTCTGCTTAAAATCTGCCTCATGGCGGTTGAGTTCCTTCGGAAGGTGGGATGTGGGAGGCATGGCGGTGGGACGCTGTAATTCCTTTTCCTCACCGGTGGGATGTGGGGGGCATTGGAAAGAATGGGTTTTTGCCCAGTCTCATGCCGTGCCCGCCTTTTTCCTCACCTTTCATGGAGCGTTGCGGTTCGGGCTTGCTTAAAAGGCCACCTGTTGGTGGCGGAGTTCCTTGGATGGTGGGATGTGGGAGGCATGGTGGGTTGGTGTTCCTTTGTCGTCCCTCGACGCTCCTGCCCTTCCCTCGCCTTCTCTAGAGCAGTGCGGCTCTGCTTGCTTAAAAGCTGCCTCAGGGCGGTTGAGTTGCTGCGGATGGTGGGATGTGGGGGGCGCGGCGGGATTGGGTTTTTGCCCCGTCCCCTGACGTGCCTGCCTTTTCCTCCCCGTCTGTGGAGCATTGCGGGCTGGGTGCTTAAATACCGCCTCACGGTTTGTGGGATCCTGTGGATGGTGGGATGTGGGCGGCGCGGCGGGACATAGGACCCCCGTACCTACCATGACTCCTTTTCCTCGACGTCTCTTGAGCGTTGCTGGTTCGTCTGCTTAAAAGCTGCCTCATGGCGGTTGAGTTCCTACGGAATGTGAGATGTGGGAGGCACGGCGGGATGGGGGTTTCCCTCCTCATCCCCTGACGTTCCTACCTTTTTCCTCACTGGTGGGATGTGGGGGGTATGGGTGGGATTGGGTTGTTTCCCCGTCCTGTCGTACCCACCTTTTTCCTCACCTTTCATGGAGCGTTGCGGGTCGGGCTTTGCTTAAAATCCACTGATTGTGGTTGAGTTCTTGCAGATGTTGGGATGTGGGAGGCATGGTGGGATTGGGTTCCTTTGTCGTCCCTTGCTGTACCGCCTTTTCCTCACCTTCTCTGGAGCGTTGTGGAATTTTGGTAGTGGTTCAAGCGCGAAACTGTCGGTATCACCAGGATGCGAGAGCGTGCTCCTAAATTTCTCATTCAGTGATATTCCATGCGAACCATAGCAAGCTGCCTTGGGCAATGATTGGTGGGAGTGCTTTGCTCAACGCATTGTCGGGGCCACGTGCGAGTTATTTGGGTCCTAAGAAACTCACACCAACAGGGTAACGATTTCCATGGTTCATTATTGGACAAGTTGGGGTGCCTTCCTCCTCAGTCATGCCTTGGGTGATGATGTTCATAAGGGTGGCTTGAGAATGTGTATCTACTGTTTCTGCAAGATACACGAGCGTCATGCAGAGGTGATGACTAATTAAGGGGAAACATGTCGATTTGGGAAGAGATGGTTCGGGCTTGTGTTGGGGTCTGAGTGGTCTGCTCAGTCATACCTCAAACATTGCAGATGTGGTTGGTGATGGTACCCGGTTGATCTTTCCATTAGTCATATGATTGTCTCAAAGATCAGGCTGTGCATGTACGAAGGACAAACTAATCGAATGGAATTGAATGCTCGGGACGACGGTTTGGGCTTGTGTTGGGGTCTGAGTGGTCTGCTCAGTCATACCTCAAACATTGCAGATGTGGTTGGTGATGCTACATGGTTGATCCTTCCACTAGTCATATGCCTGTCTCAAAGATCAGGTCCCGCATGTAAAGGACAAACTAATCGAAAGATGGTGATACTGTGACGGGTCTCATTAAATCAGTGCCAGGGCTGACTTTCTCCTCGGTTATACCTCAAGCGAAGAATCCCCAGGTGGGTGAGCTCCACCTTGAAGACCCTCACTTGTCCCTTTGGAGTTCTCCCTGTTGGTAGTGGAATTTTGTTGGTGCTGATGTACGGGCCCCGTCTATATGCTTGGGTTGAATTCTCTCGCACAATTTTGGTTTCGGGTTCCAAGGGCTTGCTAAAAAGACGATGCGATACTAGACAGATATAACTTGGATGGGATGATGATAGATGAGCATGGTTGGTGTCCTGGTTCTTGGTTAAAAGTTTCGCAACGGTGGTTGAGTTCTTTTGAATGGTGGGATGTGGGGGGTGCGGCGGGACATAGGGCCTCTGTTCCTGTCATGACTCCTTTTCCTCAACGTCCCTGGAGCGTTGTGGGTTCGTCTGCTTAAAATCTGCCTCACGGCGGTTGAGTTCCTTCGGAAGGTGGGATGTGGGAAGCATGGCGGTGGGACGCTGTAATTCCTTTTCCTCACCGGTGGGATGTGGGGGGCATTGGAAAGAATGGGTTTTTGCCCAGTCTCATGCCGTGCCCGCCTTTTTCCTCACCTTTCATGGAGCGTTGCGGTTCGGGCTTGCTTAAAAGGCCACCTGTTGGTGGAGGAGTTCCTTGGATGGTGGGATGTGGGAGGCATGGTGGGTTGGTGTTCCTTTGTCGTCCCTCGATGCTCCTGCCCTTCCCTCGCCTTCTCTAGAGCAGTGCGGCTTTGCTTGCTTAAAAGCTGCCTCAGGGTGGTTGAGTTGCTGCGGATGGTGGGATGTGGGGGGCGCGGCGGGATTGGGTTTTTGCCCCGTCCCCTGACGTGCCTGCCTTTTCCTCCCCGTCTGTGGAGCATTGCGGGCTGGGTGCTTAAATACCGCCTCACGGTTTGTGGGATCCTGTGGATGGTGGGATGTGGGCGGCGCGGCGGGACATAGGACCCCCGTACCTACCATGACTCCTTTTCCTCGACGTCTCTTGAGCGTTGCTGGTTCGTCTGCTTAAAAGCTGCCTCATGGCGGTTGAGTTCCTACGGAATGTGAGATGTGGGAGGCACGGCGGGATGGGGGTTTCCCTCCTCATCCCCTGACGTTCCTACCTTTTCCCTCACTGGTGGGATGTGGGGGGTATGGGCGGGATTGGGTTGTTTCCCCGTCCTGTCGTACCCACCTTTTTCCTCACCTTTCATGGAGCGTTGCGGGTCGGGCTTTGCTTAAAATCCACTGAGTGTGGTTGAGTTCTTGCAGATGTTGGGATGTGGGAGGCATGTTGGGATTGGGTTCCTTTGTCGTCCCTTGCTGTACCGCCTTTTCCTCACCTTCTCTGGAGCGTTGTGGAATTTTGGTAGTGGTTCAAGCGCGAAACTGTCGGTATCACCAGGATGCGAGAGCGTGCTCCTAAATTTCTCATTCAGCGATATTTCATGCGAACCATAGCAAGCTGCCTTGGGCAATGATTGGTGGGAGTGCTTTGCTCAACGCATTGTCGGGGCCACGTGCGAGTTATTTGGGTCCTAAGAAACTCTCACCAACAGGGTGACGATTTCCATGGTTCATTATTGGACAAGTTGGGGTGCCTTCCTCCTCAGCCATGCCTTGGGTGATGATGTTCATAAGGGTGGCTTGAGAATGTGTATCTACTGTTTCTGCAAGATACACGAGCGTCATGCGGAGGTGATGACTCATTAAGGGGAATCCTGTCGATTTGGGAAGATGGTTGGGGCTTGTGTTGGGGTCTGAGTGGTCTGCTCAGTCATACCTCAAACATTGCAGATGTGGTTGGTGATGCTACCTGGCTGATCCTTCCATTAGTCATATGCTTGTCTCAAAGATCAGGTTGTGCATGTACAAAGGACAAACTAATCGAACAGAATTGAATGTTCGGGACGACGGTTTGGGCTTGTGTTGGGGTCTGAGTGGTCAGCTCAGTCATACCCCAAACAATGCAGATGTTGTTGGTGATGCTACATGGCTGATCCTTCCACTAGTCATATGCCTGTCTCAAAGATCAGGTCCCGCATGTAAAGGACAAACTAATCGAAAGATGGTGATACTGTGACGGGTCTCATTAAATCAGTGCCAGGGGTGACTTTCTCCTCGGTTATATCTCAAGCGAAGAATCCCCAGGTGGGTGAGCTCCACCTAGATGACCCTCACTTGTCCCTTTGGAGTTCTCCCTGTTGGTAGTGGAATTTTTTTGGTGCTGATGTAGGGGCCCCGTCTATATGCTTGGGTTGAATTCTCTCGCACAATTGCGGTTCCGTCTTCCAAGGGCTTGCTAAAAATACGATGCGATACTAGACAGATATAACTTGGATGGGATGATGATAGATGAGCATGGTTGGGATGTGGGAGGCATGGTGGGATTGGGTTCCTTTGTCGTCCCTTGCTGTACCGCCTTTTCCTCACCTTCTCTGGAGCGTTGTGGAATTTTGGTAGTGGTTCAAGCGCGAAACTGTCGGTATCACCAGGATGCGAGAGCGTGCTCCTAAATTTCTCATTCAGCGATATTTCATGCGAACCATAGCAAGCTGCCTTGGGCAATGATTGGTGGGAGTGCTTTGCTCAACGCATTGTCGGGGCCACGTGCGAGTTATTTGGGTCCTAAGAAACTCTCACCAACAGGGTGACGATTTCCATGGTTCATTATTGGACAAGTTGGGGTGCCTTCCTCCTCAGCCATGCCTTGGGTGATGATGTTCATAAGGGTGGCTTGAGAATGTGTATCTACTGTTTCTGCAAGATACACGAGCGTCATGCGGAGGTGATGACTCATTAAGGGGAATCCTGTCGATTTGGGAAGATGGTTGGGGCTTGTGTTGGGGTCTGAGTGGTCTGCTCAGTCATACCTCAAACATTGCAGATGTGGTTGGTGATGCTACCTGGCTGATCCTTCCATTAGTCATATGCTTGTCTCAAAGATCAGGTTGTGCATGTACAAAGGACAAACTAATCGAACAGAATTGAATGTTCGGGACGACGGTTTGGGCTTGTGTTGGGGTCTGAGTGGTCAGCTCAGTCATACCCCAAACAATGCAGATGTTGTTGGTGATGCTACATGGCTGATCCTTCCACTAGTCATATGCCTGTCTCAAAGATCAGGTCCCGCATGTAAAGGACAAACTAATCGAAAGATGGTGATACTGTGACGGGTCTCATTAAATCAGTGCCAGGGGTGACTTTCTCCTCGGTTATATCTCAAGCGAAGAATCCCCAGGTGGGTGAGCTCCACCTAGATGACCCTCACTTGTCCCTTTGGAGTTCTCCCTGTTGGTAGTGGAATTTTTTTGGTGCTGATGTAGGGGCCCCGTCTATATGCTTGGGTTGAATTCTCTCGCACAATTGCGGTTCCGTCTTCCAAGGGCTTGCTAAAAATACGATGCGATACTAGACAGATATAACTTGGATGGGATGATGATAGATGAGCATGGTTGGTGTCCTGGTTCTTGGTTAAAAGTTTCTCAACGGTGGTTGAGTTCTTTTGAATGGTGGGATGTGGGGGGTGCGGCGGGACATAGGGCCTCCGTTCCTGTCATGACTCCTTTTCCTCAACGTCCCTGGAGCGTTGTGGGTTCGTCTGCTTAAAATCTGCCTCATGGCGGTTGAGTTCCTTCGGAAGGTGGGATGTGGGAGGCATGGCGGTGGGACGCTGTAATTCCTTTTCCTCACCGGTGGGATGTGGGGGGCATTGGAAAGAATGGGTTTTTGCCCAGTCTCATGCCGTGCCCGCCTTTTTCCTCACCTTTCATGGAGCGTTGCGGTTCGGGCTTGCTTAAAAGGCCACCTGTCGGTGGCGGAGTTCCTTGGATGGTGGGATGTGGGAGGCATGGTGGGTTGGTGTTCCTTTGTCGTCCCTCGACGCTTATGCCCTTCCCTCGCCTTCTCTAGAGCAGTGCGGCTTGGCTTGCTTAAAAGCCGCCTCAGGGTGGTTGAGTTGCTGCGGATGGTGGGATGTGGGAGGCGCGGCGGGATTGGGTTTTTGCCCCGTCCCCTGACGTGCCTGCCTTTTCCTCCCCGTCTGTGGAGCATTGCGGGCTGGGTGCTTAAATACCGCCTCACGGTTTGTGGGATCCTGTGGATGGTGGGATGTGGGCGGCGCGGCGGGACATAGGACCCCCGTACCTACCATGACTCCTTTTCCTCGACGTCTCTTGAGCGTTGCTGGTTCGTCTGCTTAAAAGCTGCCTCATGGCGGTTGAGTTCCTACGGAATGTGAGATGTGGGAGGCACGGCGGGATGGGGGTTTCCCTCCTCATCCCCTGACGTTCCTACCTTTTTCCTCACTGGTGGGATGTGGGGGGTATGGGCGGGATTGGGTTGTTTCCCCGTCCTGTCGTACCCACCTTTTTCCTCACCTTTCATGGAGCGTTGCGGGTCGGGCTATGCTTAAAAGCCACCGAGTGTGGTTGAGTTCTTGCAGATGTTGGGATGTGGGAGGCATGGTGGGATTGGGTTCCTTTGTCGTCCTTTGCTGTACCTGCCTTTTCCTCACCTTCTCTGGAGCGTTGTGTGATTTTGGTAGTGGTTCAAGCGCGAAACTGTCGGTATCACCAGGATGAGAGACCGTGCTCCTAAATTTCCCATTCAGTGATATTCCATGCGAACCGTAGCAAGCTTCCTTGGGCAGTGATTTGCGGGAGTGCTTTGCCCAACGCATTGTCGGGGCCACCTGTGAGTTATTTGGGTCCTGAGAAACTCACACCACCAGGCAAACGGTTGCCATGGTTCATTATTGGACAAGTTGGGGTGCCTTCCTCCTCAGTCATGCCTTGGGTGATGATGTTCATAAGGGCGGCTTGAGAATGTGTATCTACTGTTTCTGCAAGATACACGAGCGTCATGCGGAGGTGATGACTCATTAACCGGGATCCTGTGGATTCGTGGGAAGTGATCGGTTTGGCTATTCTCATCGGTGCTGGGTAAAGGAAGGAATGAATGCTGAGACCTCGTCGATGATGATTCATTCTTGTCTCTGGAATAAAAGAAGTGTTGGAAGTCTGATCTATTTTTTCGGTGCGGTGTACTTGAGCATCATTGGGAGGTGAAGACTCTTTACAGGGAGATCCTATAAAATGTTGGGTAGTCCGATCCTAAATGATCAGGTTTCGGGCAGGAAATTCTTATGAATGATGAGTGAAGATCGAATGTTGTGACCCCATCGCATGTTAGTGCATGGTGGTGATGTGTGGCCCTTGATAGTCCCTCGGTTGCGTGTTTCCCAAAGGTTTGTTCCCACATTGCATGAAATTTACATCTGGGCACTTAGATTCTGCATGCAT
>CAUJRU010000694.1:37500-62500 GCA_963277665.1 Viscum album | reverse complement strand
TCCATGAAAGCTTGATGATTCGTTCGGTGCTTGGGGATTGTCTTGTTCGGGGTAGTGCGCGAGAAAAGCGATGACAATGAGTCGTGGTTTGTCCCCTGCCAGGTCCTGCGGACTGACAATCGCGTCTAAACAGTTCCCTCCGAGCGAGACTATTTGAAGTGGACTCGGGGCTTCGCTTGTGGGAAGCGGTGCACTTTGAAAGGAAAGACTTTGAGCTGGGGTTTGTAGCGAGTGAGACCCCAATGGCTGAGATTGAGAATGCCATCCAAGTGGGATGATTCGGCGCGGGCTTGGGGTTTGCAATCAGCCTATGGAAAGGCATTGAGCTGGGGTTTGTCATATGTTGTCGTTTCCTGTATGTAAGGACAATCACCAAAATAAAATTCAATTCTTGCGTGAGGACGGACTTGGGACATGGGTTTTGTCATGTCCCCGGTGATGGACGATACGTCGGACGGATGCCACGACGTGTGGGTGGCCTTCCTGCGCTTAAGGGGTCACGTCGGTGGTCATTCCTACGTTTTCATAGGTTTTTCAGTGCCACACGTGTGGTCTTTCATGCGCTGCGCTGCCCTCTGGGACGTCTAAACCCCTCAGTATGTCTCCTCGTCACTGTTGATGTTTCCTGGTGGGATAGCTGGAAATGCATAAATGTCTCTTCAGGGGGGGGGGGAGTGGTCGGCGACCCCCCCCCTGGGCGTGGGTCTTGTCCTGCGCGCCCAGATCCACCCAATGACATGCCCACGGACATGAAAAAATGGCCTCTAGACAATGCCATGAATGCTTGGTGATTCGTCCGGTGCTTGGGGCTTGTCTTGTCCGGGGTATTGCGCCATGAAAGCGATGACAATGAGCCGGGGTTCGTCACGTGTCAGGTCCTACGTACTGACAATCGCGTGGAGACAATGCCATCCGGGTGAGGCGATTTGAAGGGGCCTCGGGGCTTGTCTTGGTGGATGCGGTGTGCCTTAAAAGTAAAGACATGGAGGTGGTGGTTGGTGAAATGTTGTTGGGTCCTATATGTAACGACAATCACCACCTGATGAGAATTCATTTCATGCGTGAGGACCCGCTGTGGACATGGGGCATGTCTTCTCGGCGGTGATCGACGATACGCGGGACGGATGCCATGACGTGTCGGCGGCCTTCAAGTGCCTAAGGGGTCACGTCGGTGGTCGTTCCTATGGTTTCATAGCTCTTTTAGGGCAACACGTGTTGTCTTTCATGCGCTGCACTGACCTCTGGGATGTCTAAACCCCTCAGTATGTCTCCTCGTCACTGATGATGTTTCCTGGTGGGATAGCTGGAAATGCATAAATGTCTCTTTAGGGGGGGAGTGGTCGGCGACCCCCCCTGGGCGTGGGTCTTGTCCTGCGTGCCCAGAGCCACCCAATGACATGCCCACGGACATGGAAAAATGGCCTCTAGACAATCCCATGAATGCTTGATGATTCGTCCGGTGCTTGGGGCTTGTCTTGTCCGGGGTAGTGCGCCATCAAAGCTTTGAAAATGAGTCGGGGTTCGTCGCGTGTCAGGTCCTACGTACTGACAATCGCGTGGAGACAATTCCATCCGAGTGAGACGATTTGAAGGGGCATCGGGGCTTGCATTGGTGGATGCGGGGTGCCTTGAAAGGAAGGACGCCGAGCTGGGGTTTGCCATATCTTGTTGGGTCCGGTATGTAACGTCCATGACCACCTAAATAGAATTCGTTTCATGCGTGAGGACCCGCTCTGGACATGGGGTTGTCTTCTCGGCGGTGGTCGACGACACGCGGGACGGATGCCATGACGTGCCGGCGGCCTTCATGTGCCTAAGGGGTCACGTCGGTGGCCGTTCCTATGGTTTCATAGCTCTTTTAGGGCAACTCGCGTTGTCTTTCATGAGCTGGGGTGCCCTCTGGGTGGTCTAAACCACTCAGTATGTCTCCTCGTCAGTGCTGATGTTTCCTGGTGGGATAGCTGTAAATGCATAAATGTCTCTTTAGGGGGGGAGTGGTCGGCGACCCCCCCTGGGCGTGGGTCTTGTCCTGCGTGCCTCGAGCCACCCAGTGACATGCCCACGGACATGGAAAAATGGCCTCTAGACAATGCCATCAATGCGTGATGATTCGTCCGGTGCTTGGGGCTTGTCTTCTCCGGGGTAGTGCGCCTTAAAAGCTTTGACAATGAGCCGGGGTTCGTCGCGTGTGAGGTCCTACGTACCGACAATCGCGTGGAGACAATGCCATCCGAGTGAGACGATTTGAAGGGGCCTCGAGGCTTGTCTTGGTGGATGCGGGGTGCCTTGAAAGGAAGGACGCCGAGCTGGGGTTTGTCATATGTTGTTGGGTTCGGTATGTAACGACACCGACCACCTAAAGAGAATTCATTTCATGCGTGAGGACCCGCTCTGGACATGGGGTCTGTCTTCTCGGCGGTGGTCGACGATACGCGGGAAGGATGCCATGACGTGTCGGCGGCCTTCACGTGCCTAAGGGGTCACGTCGGTTGCCGTTCCTATGGTTTCATAGCTCTTTTAGGGCAACACGTGTTGTCTTTCATGCGCTGCGGTTCCCTCTGGGTGGTCTAAACCACTCAGTATGTCTCCTCGTCAGTGCTGATGTTTCCTGGTGGGAGAGCTGGAAATGCAGAAATGTCTCTTTAGGGGGGGAGTGGTCGGCGACCCCCCCTGGGCGTGGGTCTTGTCCTGCGTGCCCAGAGCCACCCAGTGACATGCCCACAGACATGGAAAAATGGCCTCTAGATGATTCCTCCTGTGCTTGGGGCTTGTCTTGCCCGCGGTAGTGCCCCATAAAAGCGATGACAATGAGACGGGGTTCGTCGCGTGTCAGGTCCGACGAACTGACAATCGCGTGGAGACAAAGCCATCCGAGTGAGACGATTTGAAGTGGCCTCGGGGCATGTCTTGGTGGATGCGACGTGCCTTGAAAGGAAGGACGTCGAGGTGGGGTTTTTCATATGTTGTTGGGTCCTGTATGTAATTACAATTACCACCTAAAGAGAATTCTTTTCATGAGTGAGGACCCGCTCTGGACATGGGGCGTGTCTTCTCGGCGGTGATCGACGATACGCGGGATGGATGCCATGACTTGTCGGTGGCCTTCATGTGCATAAGGGGTCACGTCGGTGGCCCTTCCTATGGTTTCATAGCTCTTTTAGGGCAACACGTGTTGTCTTTCATGCGCTGCGGTGCCCTCAGGGTGGTCTAAACCCATCAGTATGTCTCCTCGTCAGTGTTGATGTTTCCTGGTGGGATAGCTGGAAATGCATAAATGTCTCTTTAGGGGGGGAGTGGTCGGCGACCCCCCTGGGCGTGGGTCTTGTCCTGCGTGCCTAGAGCCACCCAATGACATGCCCAGTGACATGGAAAATGGCATCGACGCAATGCCCTGAATTCCTGATGATTCTTCCCGTGCTAGGGTCTTGTCTTGCCCGAGGTGGTGCGCCATAAAACCGATGACAATGATATGGGTGGGGTTTGTCGCCTGTGAGATCCTACGGACTGACAATCGCGTCCAGACAATGGAATCCTAGTGAGGCGATTTGAAGGGGCCTCGGGGCCCGTCTTGGTGCGTGCGGCGTGCCTTGAAAGGAAGGACGTTGAGGTGGGGTTTGTCATATGTTGTTGTGTCCGGTATGTAAAGACAATGACCACCTAAAGAGAATTCATTTCATGCGTGAGGACCCGCTCTGGACATGGGTCCTGTCTCCTCGGCGGTGTTGGACGATACGCGGGACGGATGCCATGACGTGTCGGCGGCCTTCATGTGCCTAAGGGGCCACGTCGGTGTCCCTTCCTATGGTTTCATAGCCCTTTTAGGGCAACACGTGTTGCCTTTCATGCGCTGCGGTTCCCTCTGGGTGGTCTAAACCACTCAGTATGTCTCCTCGTCAGTGTTGATGTTTCCTGGTGGAATAGCTGGAAATGCATAAATGTCTCTTTAGGGGGGGAGTGGTCGGCGACCCCCCCTGGGCGTGGGTCTTGTCCTGCGTGCCGAGAGCCACCCACAGACATGCCCAGTGACATGGAAAATGGCATCGACGCAATGCCATGAATTCCTGATGATTCGTCCCGTGCTTGGGGCTTGTCTTGCCCGAGGTAGTGCGCCCTAAAAACGATGGCAATGAGACGGGGTTTGTCGCATGTGCGATCCTGCGGACTGACAGTCGCGTCCAGACAATGGCATCCGAGTGAGACGATTTGAAGGGGCCTCAGGGCCCGTCTTGGTGCATGCGGCGTGCCTTGAAAGGAAGGACGTCGAGGTGGGGTTTTTCATATGTTGTCGTGTCCCGTATGTAATGACAATGACCACCTAAAGAGAATTCATTTCATGCGCGAGGACCCGCTCTGGACATGGGGCCTGTCTTCTCGGCGGCGTTGGATGCTACCCGCGACGAATGCTACTACGTGTCGGCGGCCTTGATGTGCCTAAGGGGTCACATCAGTGGCTGTTCCTATGGTTTCATATCTCTTTTAGGGCAACACGTGTTGTCTTTCATGCGCTGTGGTGCCCACAGGGTTGTCTAAACCCATCAGTATGTCTCCTCGTCAGTGCTGATGTTTCCTGGTGGGACAGCTGGAAATGCATAAATGTCTCTTTAGGGGGGGAGTGGTCGGCGACCCCCCCTGGGCGTGGGTCTTGTCCTGCGTGCCCAGAGCCACCCAGTGACATGCCCACGGACATGGAAAAACAGCCTCCGGACAAAGCAAAGACAGCTTGATGATTCGTCCGGTGCTTGGGGCTTGTCTTGTTCGAGGTAGTGCGCCATAAAAGTGATGACAATGAGCCGGGTTTCGTCGCGTGTCAGGTCCTCCGTACTGACAATCAGGTGGAGACAACGCCATCCGGGTGAGAGGATTTGAAGGGGCCTCAGGGCTTGCCTTGGTGGATGCGGTGTGCCTTGAATGGAAGGACAATGAGGTGGGGTTTGTCATATGTTGTTGGGTCCGGTATGTAATGACAATGACCGCCTAAAGAGAATTCCTTTCATGCGTGGGGACCCGCTCTGGACATGGGGCGTGTCTTCGCTGTGGTGATGGACGATACGTGGGACGGATGCCATGACGTGTCGGCGGCCTTCATGTGCCTAAGGGGCCACGTCGGTGGCCCTTCCTATGGTTTCATAGCTCTTTTAGGGCAACACGTGTTGCCTTTCATGCGCTGCCCTGCCCTCAGGGTGGTCTAAACCCATCAGTATGTCTCCTCGTCGGTGTTGATGTTTCCTGGTGGAATAGCTGGAAATGCATAAATGTCTCTTTAGGGGGGGAGTGGTCGGCGACCCCCCCGGGCGTGGGTCTTGTCCTGCGTGCCTAGAGCCACCCAATGTGATGCCCATTGACATGCAAAATGACATCGACTTAATGCCATGAATGCCTGATGATTCGTCCCGTGCTTGGGGCTTGTCTTGCCCGAGGTAGTGCGCCATAAAAACGATGACAATGGGATGGTGTTTGTGGCCTTCGAGATCCTGCGGACTGACAGTCGCGTTCAGACAATGGCATCCGAGTGAGACGATTTGAAGGGGTCTCGGGGCCCGTCTTGGTGCATGCGGCGTTTCTTGAAAGGAAGGACGTCGAGGTGGGGTTTGTCACATGTTGTTGTGTTCGGAATGTAAAGACAATGACCGCCTAAAGATAATTCATTTCATGCGCGGGGACCCGCTCTGGACATGGGTCCTGTCTTCTCGGCGGTGTTGGATGATACCCGGGACGGATGCCATGACGTGTCGGCGGCCTTCATGTGCCTAAGGGGTCACTTTGGTGGCTGTTCGTATGGATTCGTAGCTCTTTTAGGGCAACACGTGCTGTCCTTCATGCGTTGTGGTGCCCATTGGGTTGTCTGAACCCATCAGTATGTGTCCTCGTCAGTGCTGATGTTTCCTGGTGGGACAGCTGGAAATGCATAAATGTCTCTTTAGGGGGGGAGTGGTCGGCGACCCCCCCTGGGCGTGGGTCTTGTCCTGCGTGCCCAGAGCCACCCAGTGACATGCCCACGAACATGGAAAAACGACCTCCAGACAAATCCATGAAAGCTTGATTATTCGTACGGTGCTTGGGGCTTGTCTTGTCTGAGGTAATGCGTCATAAAAGTGATGACAATGAGCCGGGGTGCGTCGCGTGTCAGGTCCGACGTACTGACAATCACGTGGAGACAACGCCATCCGAGTGGGACGATTTGAAGGGGCCTCGGGGCTTGCCTTGGTGGATGCGGTGTGCCTTGCAAGGAAGGACGACGTGGTGGGGTTTGTCATATGTTGTTGGGTACGGTATGTATTGACAATGACCGCCTAAAGATAATTCCTTTGAGGCGTGAGGACCAGCTCTGGACATGGGGCGTGTCTTCTCTGCGGTGATGGACGAGACGCGGGGCGGATGCCATGACGTGTCGGCGGCCTTCATGTGCCTAAGGGGTCACGTCGGTGGCCCTTCCTATGGTTTCATAGCTCTTTTAGGGCAACCCGTGTTGTCTTTCATGCACTGCGGTGCCCTTAGGGTGGTCTAAACCCATCAGTATGTCTCCTCGTCACTGTTGATGTTTCCTGGTGGTATAGCTGGAAATGCATAAATGTCTCTTTAGGGGGGGAGTGGTCGGCGACCCCCTCTGGGCGTGGGTCTTGTCCTGCGTGCCTAGAGCCACCCAATGACATGCCGAGTGACATGGAAAATGGCATCGACGCAGTGCCATGAATTCCTGATGATTCGTCTCGTGCTTGGGGCTTGTCTTGCCCGAGGTAGTGCGCCCTAAAAACGATGACAATGAGATGGGGTTTGTCGCATGTGTGATCCTGCGGACTGACAGTCTTGTCCAGACAATGGCATCCGAGTGAGACGATTTGAAGGGGCCTCGAGGCCCGTCTTGGTGCGTGTGGCGTGCCTTGAAAGGAAGGACGTTGCGGTGGGGTTTGTCATCTGTTGTCGTGTCCCGTATGTAATGACAATGACCACCTAAAGAGAATTCATTTCATGCGTGAGGACCCTCTCTGGACATGGGGCCTGTCTTCTCGGCGGTGTTGGACGCTACCCGGGATGAATGCTACTACGTGTCGGCGGCCTTCATGTGCCTAAGGGGTCACATCGGTGGCTGTTCCTACGGTTTCATATATCTTTTAGGGCAACACGTGTTGACTTTCATGCGCTGTGGTGCCCACAGGGTTGTCTAAACCCTCCAGTATGTCTCCTCGTCAGTGCTGATGTTTCCTGGTGGGACAGCTGGAAAGGCATAAATGTCTCTTTAGGGGGGGAGTGGTCGGCGACCCCCCCTGGGCGTGGGTCTTGTCCTGCGTGCCCAGAGCCACCTAGTGACATGCCCACGGACATGGAAAAATGGCCTCCAGACAAATCCATGAAAGCTTGAGGATTCATACGGTGCTTGGGGCTTGTCTTGTATGAGGTAATGCGCCATAAAAGTGATGACAATGAGCCGGGGTGCGTCGCGTGTCAGGTCCGACGTACTGACAATCACGTGGAGACAACGCCACCCGAGTGGGACGATTTGAAGGGGCATCGGGGCTTGCCTTGGAGGATGCGGTGTGCCTTGCAAGGAAGGACGACGTGGTGGGGTTTGTCATATGTTGTTGGGTACGGTATGTAATGACAATGACCGCCTAAAGATAATTCATTTCATGCGTGAGGACCCGCTCTGGACATGGGGCGTGTCTTCTCTGCGGTGATGGACGAGACGCGGGACGGATGTCATGACGTGTCGGCGGCCTTCATGTGCCTAAGGGGTCACGTCGGTGGCCCTTCCTATGGTTTCATAGCTCTTTTAGGGCAACCCGTGTTGTCTTTCATGCACTGCGGTGCCCTTAGGGTGGTCTAAACCCCTCAGTATGTCTCCTCGTCACTTTTGATGTTTCCTGGTGGAATAGCTGGAAATGCATAAATGTCTCTTTAGGGGGGGAGTGGTCGGCGACCCCCCCTGGGCGTGGGTCTTGTCCTGCGTGCCTAGAGCCACCCAATGACATGCCCAGGGACATGGAAAATGGCATCGACGCAATGCCATGAATTCTTGATGATTCGTCCCGTGCTTGGGGCTTGTCTTTCCCGAGGTAGTGCGCCCTAAAAACGATGACAATGAGATGGGTTTTGTCGCATGTGTGATCTTGCGGGCTGACAGTCGTTTCCAGACAAAGGCATCCGAGTGAGACGATTTGAAGGGGCCTCGAGGCCCGTCTTGGTGCCTGCGGTGTGCCTTGAAAGGAAGGACGTTGAGGTGTGGTTATTCATGTGTTTTCGTGTCCCGTATGTAATGATAATGACCACCTAAAGAGAATTCATTTCATGCGTGAGGACCCTCTCTGGACATGGGGCCTGTCTTCTCGGCGGTGTTGGACGCTACCCGGGATGGATGCTAGTACGTGATGGCGGCCTTGATGTGCCTAAGGGGTCACATTGGTGGCTATTCCTATGGTTTCATATCTCTTTTAGGGCAACACGTGTTGTCTTTCATGCGCTGTGGTGCCCACAGGGTTGTCTGAACCCATCAGTATGTCTCCTCGTCAGTGCTGATGTTTCCTGGTGGGACAGCTGGAAATGCATAAATGTCTCTTTAGGGGGGGAGTGGTCGGCGACCCCCCCTGGGCGTGGGTCTTGTCCTGTGTGCCCAGAGCCACCCAGTGACATGCCCACGGACATGGAAAAACGGCCTCCAGACGAATCCATGAAAGCCTGATGATTCGTACGGTGCTTGGGGCTTGTCTTGTCTGAGGTAATGCGCCATAAAAGTGATGACAATGAGCTGGGGTGCGTCGCGTGTCAGACCCACGCCGAGTGACGTGGAAAATGGCATCGACGCAATGCCAAGAATTCCTGATGATTCGTCCCGTGCTTCGGGCTTGTCTTGCCCGAGGTAGTGCGCCATAAAAACGATGACAATGAGATGGGGTTTGTCGCGTGTGTGAGGTCCGACGTACTGACGATCACGTGGAGACAACGGCATCCGAGTGAGACGATTTGAAGGGGCCTCGGGGCTTGCCTTGGTGGATGCGGTGTGCCTTGCAAGGAAGGACGATGTGGTGGGGTTTGTCATATGTTGTTGGGTACGGTATGTATTGACAATGACCACCTAAAGATAATTCCTTTGAGGCGTGAGGACTCGCTCTGGACATGGGGCGCGTCTTCTCTGCGGTGATGGACGAGACGCGGGACGGATGCCATGACGTGTCGGCGGCCTTCATGTGCCTAAGGGGTCACGTCGGTGGCCCTTCCTATGGTTTCATAGCTCTTTTAGGGCAACCCGTGTTGTCTTTCATGCACTGCGGTGCCCTTAGGGTGGTCTAAACCCATCAGTATGTCTCCTCGTCACTGTTGATGTTTCCTGGTGGTATAGCTGGAAATGCATAAATGTCTCTTTAGGGGGGGAGTGGTCGGCGACCCCCCCTGGGCGTGGGTCTTGTCCTGCGTGCCTAGAGCCACCCACTGACATGCCGAGTGACATGGAAAATGGCATCGACGCAGTGCCATGAATTTCTGATGATTCGTCCCGTGCTTGGGGCTTGTCTTGCCCGAGGTAGTGCGCCCTAAAAACGATGACAATGAGATGGGGTTTGTCGCATGTGTGATCCTGCGGACTGACAGTCGTGTCCAGACAATGGCATCCGAGTGAGACGATTTGAAGGGGCCTCGAGGCCCGTCTTGGTGCGTGTGGCGTGCCTTGAAAGGAAGGACGTTGCGGTGGGGTTTGTCATCTGTTGTCGTGTCCCGTATGTAATGACAATGACCACCTAAAGAGAATTCATTTCATGCGTGAGGACCCTCTCTGGACATGGGGCCTGTCTTCTCGGCGGTGTTGGACGCTACCCGGGATGAATGCTACTACGTGTCGGCGGCCTTCATGTGCCTAAGGGGTCACATCGGTGGCTGTTCCTAGGGTTTCATATATCTTTTAGGGCAACACGTGTTGTCTTTCATGCGCTGTGGTGCCCACAGGGTTGTCTAAACCCGTTAGTATGTCTCCTCGTCAGTGCTGATGTTTCCTGGTGGGACAGCTGAAAATGCATAAATGTCTCTTTAGGGGGGGAGTGGTCGGCGACCCCCCCTGGGCGTGGGTCTTGTCCTGCGTGCCCAGAGCCACCTAGTGACATGCCCACGGACATGGAAAAATGGCCTCCAGACAAATCCATGAAAGCTTGAGGATTCATACGGTGCTTGGGGCTTGTCTTGTCTGAGGTAATGCGCCATAAAAGTGATGACAATGAGCCGGGGTGCGTCGCGTGTCAGGTCCGACGTACTGACAATCACGTGGAGACAACGCCACCCGAGTGGGACGATTTGAAGGGGCATCGGGGCTTGCCTTGGAGGATGCGGTGTGCCTTGCAAGGAAGGACGACGTGGTGGGGTTTGTCATATGTTGTTGGGTACGGTATGTAATGACAATGACCGCCTCAAGATAATTCCTTTCATGCGTGAGGACCCGCTCTGGACATGGGGCGTGTCTTCTCTGCGGTGATGGACGAGACGCGGGACGGATGCCATGACGTGTCGGCGGCCTTCATGTGCCTAAGGGGTCACGCCGGTGGCCCTTCCTATGGTTTCATAGCTCTTTTAGGGCAACCCGTGTTGTCTTTCATGCACTGCGGTGCCCTTAGGGTGGTCTAAACCCATCAGTATGTCTCCTCGTCACTGTTGATGTTTCCTGGTGGAATAGCTGGAAATGCATAAATGTCTCTTTAGGGGGGGGAGTGGTCGGCGACCCCCCCTGGGCGTGGGTCTTGTCCTGCGTGCCTAGAGCCACCCGATGACGTGCCCAGTGACATGGAAAATGGCATGGACGCAATGCCATGAATTCTCGATGATTCGTCCCGTGCTTGGGGCTTGTCTTTCCCGAGGTAGTGCGCCCTAAAAACGATGACAATGAGATGGGTTTTGTCGCATGTGTGATCTTGCGGGCTGACAGTCGTTTCCAGACAAAGGCATCCGAGTGAGACGATTTGAAGGGGCCTCGAGGCCCGTCTTGGTGCATGCGGTGTGCCTTGAAAGGAAGGACGTTGAGGTGTGGTTATTCATGTGTTTTCGTGTCCCGTATGTAATGATAATGACCACCTAAAGAGAATTCATTTCATGCGTGAGGACCCTCTCTGGACATGGGGCCTGTCTTCTCGGCGGTGTTGGACGCTACCCGGGATGGATGCTAGTACGTGATGGCGGCCTTGATGTGCCTAAGGGGTCACATTGGTGGCTATTCCTATGGTTTCATATCTCTTTTAGGGCAACACGTGTTGTCTTTCATGCGCTGTGGTGCCCACAGGGTTGTCTGAACCCATCAGTATGTCTCCTCGTCAGTGCTGATGTTTCCTGGTGGGACAGCTGGAAATGCATAAATGTCTCTTTAGGGGGGGAGTGGTCGGCGACCCCCCCTGGGCGTGGGTCTTGTCCTGTGTGCCCAGAGCCACCCAGTGACATGCCCACAGACATGGAAAAACGGCCTCCAGACGAATCCATGAAAGCCTGATGATTCGTACGGTGCTTGGGGCTTGTCTTTTCTGAGGTAATGCGCCATAAAAGTGATGACAATGAGCTGGGGTGCGTCGCGTGTCAGACCCACGCCGAGTGACGTGGAAAATGGCATCGACGCAATGCCAAGAATTCCTGATGATTCGTCCCGTGCTTCGGGCTTGTCTTGCCCGAGGTAGTGCGCCATAAAAACGATGACAATGAGATGGGGTTTGTCGCGTGTGTGAGGTCCGACGTACTGACGATCACGTGGAGACAACGGCATCCGAGTGAGACGATTTGAAGGGGCCTCGGGGCTTGCCTTGGTGGATGCGGTGTGCCTTGCAAGGAAGGACGATGTGGTGGGGTTTGTCATATGTTGTTGGGTACGGTATGTATTGACAATGACCACCTAAAGATAATTCCTTTGAGGCGTGAGGACTCGCTCTGGACATGGGGCGCGTCTTCTCTGCGGTGATGGACGAGACGCGGGACGGATGCCATGACGTGTCGGCGGCCTTCATGTGCCTAAGGGGTCACGTCGGTGGCCCTTCCTATGGTTTCATAGCTCTTTTAGGGCAACCCGTGTTGTCTTTCATGCACTGCGGTGCCCTTAGGGTGGTCTAAACCCATCAGTATGTCTCCTCGTCACTGTTGATGTTTCCTGGTGGTATAGCTGGAAATGCATAAATGTCTCTTTAGGGGGGGAGTGGTCGGCGACCCCCCCTGGGCGTGGGTCTTGTCCTGCGTGCCTATAGCCACCCACTGACATGCCGAGTGACATGGAAAATGGCATCGACGCAGTGCCATGAATTTCTGATGATTCGTCCCGTGCTTGGGGCTTGTCTTGCCCGAGGTAGTGCGCCCTAAAAACGATGACAATGAGATGGGGTTTGTCGCATGTGTGATCCTGCGGACTGACAGTCGTGTCCAGACAATGGCATCCGAGTGAGACGATTTGAAGGGGCCTCGAGGCCCGTCTTGGTGCGTGTGGCGTGCCTTGAAAGGAAGGACGTTGCGGTGGGGTTTGTCATCTGTTGTCGTGTCCCGTATGTAATGACAATGACCACCTAAAGAGAATTCATTTCATGCGTGAGGACCCTCTCTGGACATGGGGCCTGTCTTCTCGGCGGTGTTGGACGCTACCCGGGATGAATGCTACTACGTGTCGGCGGCCTTCATGTGCCTAAGGGGTCACATCGGTGGCTGTTCCTATGGTTTCATATATCTTTTAGGGCAACACGTGTTGTCTTTCATGCGCTGTGGTGCCCACAGGGTTGTCTAAACCCGTTAGTATGTCTCCTCGTCAGTGCTGATGTTTCCTGGTGGGACAGCTGAAAATGCATAAATGTCTCTTTAGGGGGGGAGTGGTCGGCGACCCCCCCTGGGCGTGGGTCTTGTCCTGCGTGCCCAGAGCCACCTAGTGACATGCCCACGGACATGGAAAAATGGCCTCCAGACAAATCCATGAAAGCTTGAGGATTCATACGGTGCTTGGGGCTTGTCTTGTCTGAGGTAATGCGCCATAAAAGTGATGACAATGAGCCGGGGTGCGTCGCGTGTCAGGTCCGACGTACTGACAATCACGTGGAGACAACGCCACCCGAGTGGGACGATTTGAAGGGGCATCGGGGCTTGCCTTGGAGGATGCGGTGTGCCTTGCAAGGAAGGACGACGTGGTGGGGTTTGTCATATGTTGTTGGGTACGGTATGTAATGACAATGACCGCCTCAAGATAATTCCTTTCATGCGTGAGGACCCGCTCTGGACATGGGGCGTGTCTTCTCTGCGGTGATGGACGAGACGCGGGACGGATGCCATGACGTGTCGGCGGCCTTCATGTGCCTAAGGGGTCACGTCGGTGGCCCTTCCTATGGTTTCATAGCTCTTTTAGGGCAACCCGTGTTGTCTTTCATGCACTGCGGTGCCCTTAGGGTGGTCTAAACCCATCAGTATGTCTCCTCGTCACTGTTGATGTTTCCTGGTGGAATAGCTGGAAATGCATAAATGTCTCTTTAGGGGGGGGAGTGGTCGGCGACCCCCCCTGGGCGTGGGTCTTGTCCTGCGTGCCTAGAGCCACCCGATGACGTGCCCAGTGACATGGAAAATGGCATGGACGCAATGCCATGAATTCTCGATGATTCGTCCCGTGCTTGGGGCTTGTCTTTCCCGAGGTAGTGCGCCCTAAAAACGATGACAACGAGATGGGGTTTGTCGCATGTGTGATCTTGCGGGCTGACAGTCGTTTCCAGACAATGGCATCCGAGTGAGACGATTTGAAGGGGCCTCGAGTCCCGTCTTGGTGCATGCGGCGTGCCTTGAAGGGAAGGACGTTGAGGTGGGGTCATACCTCAAACATTGCAGATGTGGTTGGTGATGCAACCTTGTTGATCCTTCCATTAGTCATATGCTTGTCTCAAAGATCAGGTTGTGCATGTACAATGGACAAACTAATCGAACGGAATTGAATGTTCGGGACGACGGTTTGGGCTTGTGTTGGGGTCTGAGTGGTGAGCTCAGTCATACCTCAAACAATGCAGATGTTGTTGGTGATTCTACATGTCTGATCCTTCCACTAGTCATATGCTTGTCTCAAAGATCAGGTCCTGCATGATCAGTTGTGTGGGTTGATGGTTGCGCTTATGCGATTGTGTGGGAGTGGTGGATGGTTGTCAAGATACCGCGGTCTCCCTTTTTTGGGAAGGGAACGTTGGTCTCGTTGGCTCTAGGGGGTTGGGTATATCAATCCTTCCCTTGTGTCATGCATAGCGGGCTTTCCCTGCCTTCATGTGCTGCATTGTGATGCCTCTCGGGTTGCATCCCTCGAGGCGTCACGATCAGCTGTGTGGGTTGATGGTTGTGCTTACGCGATTGTGTGGGAGTGGTGGATGGTTGTCAAGATACTGCGGTCTCCCTTTTTTGGGAAGGGAACGTTGGTCTCGTTGGCACCCTCATCCGTAAGTGGGGGTTTAATTTCTCCTCGCTTTCATTTGGTCCTTGTGCATGTTTCCATGTGAATGATGGAACACGGTTTGGCTTGGTTGGATATCCGTTGAGAACACTAGTCATATGCTTGTCTCAAAGTTCAGTCTGTGCATGTACAGGGACAAACTAATCGAAGATGGTGATACTGTGAAGGGTCTCAGTAAATCAGGGACAAGTCTGACGTTCTCCTCGGTTTTACATCAAGCGAAGAATGTGTATCTATTGTTTCTGCAAGATACACGAGCGTCATGCAGAGGTGATGACTCATTAAGGTGAATCCTGTCGATTTGGGAAGATGATTTGGGCTTGTGTTGGGGTTTGAGTGGTCTGCTCAGTCATACCTCAAACATTGCAGATGTGGTTGGTGATGCTACCTGGCTGATCCTACCATTAGTCATATGCTTGTCTCAAAGATCAGGTTGTGCATTTACAAAGGATAAACTAATCGAACGGAATTGAATGTTCGGGATGATGGTTTGGGCTTGTGTTGGGGTCTGAGTGGTCTGCTCAGTTATACCACAAACAATGCAGATGTTGTTGGTAATGCTACATGGTTGATCCTTCCACTAGTCATATGCTTGTCTCAAAGATCAGTTAGTGCATGTACAGGGACAAACTAATCGAAAGATGGTGATACTGTGAAGGGTCTCATTAAATCAGTGACACGGCTGACTTTCTCCTCGGTTATACATCAAGCGAAGAATCCCCAGGTGGGTGAGCTCCACCTAGAAGATCCTCACTTGTCCCATCGGAGTTCTCCCTGTTGGTAGTGGAATTTTGTTAGTGCTGATATACGGGCCCTGTTTATATGCTTGGGTTGAATTCTCTCGCACAATTGCGGTTTTGAGCATCATGCAGAGGTGAAGACTCATTAATTGGGTTCCTGTCGATTTGGGAAGACGGTTTGGGATTGTGTTGGGGTCTGAGTGGTCTGCTCAGTCATACCTCAAACATTGCAGATGTTGTTGGTGGTGCAACCTGTCTGATCCTTCCATTAGTCATATGCTTGTCTCAAAAATCAGGTTGTGCATGTACAAAGGACAAACTAATCGAACGGAATTGAATGTTCGAGACGACGGTTTGGGCTTGTGTTGGGGTCTGAGTGGTGAGCTCAGTCATACCTCAAACAATGCAGATGTTGTTGGTGATGCTACATGGCTGATCCTTCCACTAGTCATATGCTTGTCTCAAAGGTCAGGTCCTGCATGATCAGTTGTGTGGGTTGATGGTTGCGCTTATGCGATTGTGTGGGAGTGGTGGATGGTTGTCAAGATACTGCGGTCTCCCTTTTTTGGGAAGGGAACGTTGGTCTCGTTGGCTATAGGGGGTTGGGTATATCAATCCTTCCCTTGTGTCATGCATAGCGGGCTTTCCCTGCCTTCATGTGCTGCATTGTGATGTCTCTCGGGTTGCTTCCCTCGAGGCGTCACAGTCAGTTGTGTGGGTTGATGGTTGTGCTTACGCGATTGTGTGGGAGTGGTGGATGGTTGTCAAGATACTGCGGTCTCCCTTTTTTGGGAAGGGAACGTTGGTCTCCTTGGCTCTAGGGGGTTGGGTATATAAATCCTTCCCTTGTGTCATGCATAGCGGGCTTTCCCTGCCTTCATGTGCTGCATTGTGATGCCTCTGGGGTTGCTTCCCTTGAGGCGTCACGGTCAGTTGTGTGGGTTGATGGTTGTGCTTACGCGATTGTGTGGGAGTGGTGGATGGTTGTCAAGATACTGCGGTCTCCCTTTTTTGGGAAGGGAACGTTGGTCTCCTTGGCTCTAGGGGGTTGGGTATATAAATCCTTCCCTTGTGTCATGCATAGCGGGCTTTCCCTGCCTTCATGTGCTGCATTGTGATGTCTCTCGGGTTGCTTCCCCCGAGGCGTCACAGTCAGTTGTGTGGGTTGATGGTTGTGCTTACGCGATTGTGTGGGAGTGGTGGATGGTTGTCAAGATACTGCGGTCTCCCTTTTTTGGGAAGGGAACGTTGGTCTCCTTGGCTCTAGGGGGTTGGGTATATAAATCCTTCCCTTGTGTCATGCATAGCGGGCTTTCCCTGCCTTCATGTGCTGCATTGTGATGCCTCTCGGGTTGCTTCCCTTGAGGCGTCACGGTCAGTTGTGTGGGTTGATGGTTGTGCTTACGCGATTGTGTGGGAGTGGTGGATGGTTGTCAAGATACTGCGGTCTCCCTTTTTTGGGAAGGGAACGTTGGTCTCGTTGGCACCCTCATCCGTAAGTGGGGGATTAATTTCTCCTCGCTTTCATTTGGTCCTTGTGCATGTTTCCATGTGAATGATGGAACACGGTTTGGCTTGGTTGGATATCCGTTGAGAACACTAGTCAAATGCTTGTCTCAAAGATCAGTCTGTGCATGTACAGGGACAAACTAACCGAAAGATGGTGATATTGTGAAGGGTCTCATTAAATCAGTGACAAGTTTGACGTTCTCCTCGGTTATACATCAAGCGAAGAATGTGTATCTATTGTTTCGACAAGATACACGAGCGTCGTCACGCAGAGGTGATGACTCATTAAGGGGAATCCTGTCGATTTGGGAAGATGGTTTGGGCTTGTGTTGGGGTCTGAGTGGTTTGCTCAGTCATACCTCAAACATTGCAGATGTGGTTGGTGATGCTACCTGGCTGATCCTTCCATTAGTCATATGCTTGTCCCAAAGATCAGGTGGTGCATGTACAAAGGAAAAACTAATCGAATGGAATTGAATGTTCGGGACGACGGTTTGGGCTTGTGTTGGGGTCTGAGTGGTTAGCTCAGTCATACCTCAAACAATGCAGATGTTGTTGGTGATGCTACATGGCTGATCCTTCAACTAGTCATATGCTTGACTCAAAGATTAGGTCCCGCATGTACAAAGACAAACTAATCGAAAGATGGTGATACTGTGATGGGTCTCATTAAATTAGTGCCAGGGCTGACTTTCTCCTCAGTTATACATCAAGAGAAGAATCCCCAGGTGGGTGAGCTCCACCTAGAAGACCCTCACTTGTCCCTTCGGAGTTCTCCCTGTTGGTAGTGGAATTTTGTCAGTTATGATATACGGGCCCTGTTTATATGCTTGGGTTGAATTCTCTCGCACAATTGCGGTATTGAGCATCATGCAGAGGTGATGACTCATTAATTGGGTTCCTGTCGATTTGGAAAGACGGTTTGGGCTTGTGTTGGGGTCTGAGTGGTCTGCTCAGTCATACCTCAAACATTGCAGATGTGGTTGGTGATGCAACCTGGCTGATCCTTCCATTAGTCATATGCTTGTCCCAAAGATCAGGTTGTGCATGTACAAAGGACAAACTAATGGAACGGAATTGAATGTTCGGGATGATGGTTTGGGCTTGTGTTGGGGTCTGAGTGGTGAGCTCAGTCATACCTCAAACAATGCAGATGATGTTGGTGATGCTACATGGCTGATCCTTCTACTAGTCATATGCTTGTCTCAAAGATCAGGTTGTGCATGATCAGTTGTGTGGGTTGATGGTTGCCCTTATGCGATTGTGTGGAAGTGGTGGATGGTTGTCAAGATACTGCGGTCTCCCTTTTTTGGGAATGGAACGTTGGTCTCGTTGGCGCTAGGGGGTTGGGTATATCAATCCTTCCCTTGTGTCATGCATAGCGGGCTTTCCCTGCCTTCATGTGCTGCATTGTGATGCCTCTCGGGTTGCTTCCCTCGAGGCGTGACGGTCAGTTGTGTGGGTTGATGGTTGTGCTTACGCGATTGTGTGGGAGTGGTGGATGGTTGTCAAGATACTGCGGTCTCCCTTTTTTGGGAAGGGAACGTTGGTCTCGTTGGCACCCTCATCCGTAAGTGGGGGTTTAATTTCTCCTCGCTTTCATTTGGTCCTTGTACATGTTTCCATGTGAATGATGGAACACGGTTTGGCTTGGTTGGATATCCGATGAGAACACTAGTCATATGCTTGTCTCAAAGATCAGTCTGTGCATGTACAGGGACAAACTAACCGAAAGATGGTGATACTGTGAAGGGTCTCATTAAATCAGTGACAAGTTTGACGTTCTCCTCGGTTATACATCAAGCGAAGAATGTGTATCTATTGTTTTTGCAAGATACACGAGCGTCATGCAGAGGTGATGACTAATTAAGGGGAAACATGTCGATTTGGGAAGATGGTTTGGGCTTGTGTTGGGGTCTGAGTGGTTTGCTCAGTCATACCTCAAACATTGCAGATGTGGTTGGTGATGCTACCTGGCTGATCCTTCCATTAGTCATATGCTTGTATCAAAGATCAGGTTGTGCATGTACAAAGGACAAACTAATCGAATGGAATTGAATGCTCGGGACGACGGTTTAGGCTTGTGTTGGGGTCTGAGTGGTCTGCTCAGTCATACCTCAAACATTGCAGATGTGGTTAGTGACGCTACATGGGTGATCCTTCCACTAGTCATATGCGTGTCTCAAAGATCAGGTCCTGCATGTACAAGGACAAACTAATCGAAAGATGGTGATACTGTGAAGGGTCTCATTAAATCAGTGACACGGCTGACTTTCTCCTCGGTTATACATCAAGCGAAGAATCCCCAGGTGGGTGAGCTCCACCTAGAAGAACCTCACTTGTCCCTTTGGAGTTCTCCCTGTTGGTAGTGGAATTTTGTTGGTGCTGATGTAAGGGCCCCGTCTATATGCTTGGGTTGAATTCTCTCGCACAATTTTGGTTTCGGGTTCCAAGGGCTTGCTAAAAAGACGATGCGATACTAGACAGATATAACTTGGATGGGATGATGATAGATGAGCATGGTTGGTGTCCTGGTTCTTGGTTAAAAGTTTCGCAACGGTGGTTGAGTTCTTTTGAATGGTGGGATGTGGGGGGTGCGGCGGGACATAGGGCCTCCGTTCCTGTCATGACTCCTTTTCCTCAACGTCCCTGGAGCGTTGTGGGTTCGTCTGCTTAAAATCTGCCTCATGGCGGTTGAGTTCCTTCGGAAGGTGGGATGTGGGAGGCATGGCGGTGGGACGCTGTAATTCCTTTTCCTCACCGGTGGGATGTGGGGGGCATTGGAAAGAATGGGTTTTTGCCCAGTCTCATGCCGTGCCCGCCTTTTTCCTCACCTTTCATGGAGCGTTGCGGTTCGGGCTTGCTTAAAAGGCCACCTGTTGGTGGCGGAGTTCCTTGGATGGTGGGATGTGGGAGGCATGGTGGGTTGGTGTTCCTTTGTCGTCCCTCGACGCTCCTGCCCTTCCCTCGCCTTCTCTAGAGCAGTGCGGCTCTGCTTGCTTAAAAGCTGCCTCAGGGCGGTTGAGTTGCTGCGGATGGTGGGATGTGGGGGGCGCGGCGGGATTGGGTTTTTGCCCCGTCCCCTGACGTGCCTGCCTTTTCCTCCCCGTCTGTGGAGCATTGCGGGCTGGGTGCTTAAATACCGCCTCACGGTTTGTGGGATCCTGTGGATGGTGGGATGTGGGCGGCGCGGCGGGACATAGGACCCCCGTACCTACCATGACTCCTTTTCCTCGACGTCTCTTGAGCGTTGCTGGTTCGTCTGCTTAAAAGCTGCCTCATGGCGGTTGAGTTCCTACGGAATGTGAGATGTGGGAGGCACGGCGGGATGGGGGTTTCCCTCCTCATCCCCTGACGTTCCTACCTTTTTCCTCACTGGTGGGATGTGGGGGGTATGGGTGGGATTGGGTTGTTTCCCCGTCCTGTCGTACCCACCTTTTTCCTCACCTTTCATGGAGCGTTGCGGGTCGGGCTTTGCTTAAAATCCACTGATTGTGGTTGAGTTCTTGCAGATGTTGGGATGTGGGAGGCATGGTGGGATTGGGTTCCTTTGTCGTCCCTTGCTGTACCGCCTTTTCCTCACCTTCTCTGGAGCGTTGTGGAATTTTGGTAGTGGTTCAAGCGCGAAACTGTCGGTATCACCAGGATGCGAGAGCGTGCTCCTAAATTTCTCATTCAGTGATATTCCATGCGAACCATAGCAAGCTGCCTTGGGCAATGATTGGTGGGAGTGCTTTGCTCAACGCATTGTCGGGGCCACGTGCGAGTTATTTGGGTCCTAAGAAACTCACACCAACAGGGTAACGATTTCCATGGTTCATTATTGGACAAGTTGGGGTGCCTTCCTCCTCAGTCATGCCTTGGGTGATGATGTTCATAAGGGTGGCTTGAGAATGTGTATCTACTGTTTCTGCAAGATACACGAGCGTCATGCAGAGGTGATGACTAATTAAGGGGAAACATGTCGATTTGGGAAGAGATGGTTCGGGCTTGTGTTGGGGTCTGAGTGGTCTACTCAGTCATACCTCAAACATTGCAGATGTGGTTGGTGATGGTACCCGGTTGATCTTTCCATTAGTCATATGATTGTCTCAAAGATCAGGCTGTGCATGTACGAAGGACAAACTAATCGAATGGAATTGAATGCTCGGGACGACGGTTTGGGCTTGTGTTGGGGTCTGAGTGGTCTGCTCAGTCATACCTCAAACATTGCAGATGTGGTTGGTGATGCTACATGGTTGATCCTTCCACTAGTCATATGCCTGTCTCAAAGATCAGGTCCCGCATGTAAAGGACAAACTAATCGAAAGATGGTGATACTGTGACGAGTCTCATTAAATCAGTGCCAGGGCTGACTTTCTCCTCGGTTATACCTCAAGCGAAGAATCCCCAGGTGGGTGAGCTCCACCTTGAAGACCCTCACTTGTCCCTTTGGAGTTCTCCCTGTTGGTAGTGGAATTTTGTTGGTGCTGATGTACGGGCCCCGTCTATATGCTTGGGTTGAATTCTCTCGCACAATTTTGGTTTCGGGTTCCAAGGGCTTGCTAAAAAGACGATGCGATACTAGACAGATATAACTTGGATGGGATGATGATAGATGAACTTGGTTGGTGTCCTGGTTCTTGGTTAAAAGTTTCGCAACGGTGGTTGAGTTCTTTTGAATGGTGGGATGTGGGGGGTGCGGCGGGACATAGGGCCTCTGTTCCTGTCATGACTCCTTTTCCTCAACGTCCCTGGAGCGTTGTGGGTTCGTCTGCTTAAAATCTGCCTCACGGCGGTTGAGTTCCTTCGGAAGGTGGGATGTGGGAAGCATGGCGGTGGGACGCTGTAATTCCTTTTCCTCACCGGTGGGATGTGGGGGGCATTGGAAAGAATGGGTTTTTGCCCAGTCTCATGCCGTGCCCGCCTTTTTCCTCACCTTTCATGGAGCGTTGCGGTTCGGGCTTGCTTAAAAGGCCACCTGTTGGTGGCGGAGTTCCTTGGATGGTGGGATGTGGGAGGCATGGTGGGTCGGTGTTCCTTTGTCGTCCCTCGACGCTCCTGCCCTTCCCTCGCCTTCTCTAGAGCAGTGCGGCTTTGCTTGCTTAAAAGCTGCCTCAGGGTGGTTGAGTTGCTGCGGATGGTGGGATGTGGGGGGCGCGGCGGGATTGGGTTTTTGCCCCGTCCCCTGACGTGCCTGCCTTTTCCTCCCCGTCTGTGGAGCATTGCGGGCTGGGTGCTTAAATACCGCCTCACGGTTTGTGGGATCCTGTGGATGGTGGGATGTGGGCGGCGCGGCGGGACATAGGACCCCCGTACCTACCATGACTCCTTTTCCTCGACGTCTCTTGAGCGTTGCTGGTTCGTCTGCTTAAAAGCTGCCTCATGGCGGTTGAGTTCCTACGGAATGTGAGATGTGGGAGGCACGGCGGGATGGGGGTTTCCCTCCTCATCCCCTGACGTTCCTACCTTTTCCCTCACTGGTGGGATGTGGGGGGTATGGGCGGGATTGGGTTGTTTCCCCGTCCTGTCGTACCCACCTTTTTCCTCACCTTTCATGGAGCGTTGCGGGTCGGGCTTTGCTTAAAATCCACTGAGTGTGGTTGAGTTCTTGCAGATGTTGGGATGTGGGAGGCATGTTGGGATTGGGTTCCTTTGTCGTCCCTTGCTGTACCGCCTTTTCCTCACCTTCTCTGGAGCGTTGTGGAATTTTGGTAGTGGTTCAAGCGCGAAACTGTCGGTATCACCAGGATGCGAGAGCGTGCTCCTAAATTTCTCATTCAGCGATATTCCATGCGAACCATAGCAAGCTGCCTTGGGCAATGATTGGTGGGAGTGCTTTGCTCAACGCATTGTCGGGGCCACGTGCGAGTTATTTGGGTCCTAAGAAACTCTCACCAACAGGGTGACGATTTCCATGGTTCATTATTGGACAAGTTGGGGTGCCTTCCTCCTCAGCCATGCCTTGGGTGATGATGTTCATAAGGGTGGCTTGAGAATGTGTATCTACTGTTTCTGCAAGATACACGAGCGTCATGCGGAGGTGATGACTCATTAAGGGGAATCCTGTCGATTTGGGAAGATGGTTGGGGCTTGTGTTGGGGTCTGAGTGGTCTGCTCAGTCATACCTCAAACATTGCAGATGTGGTTGGTGATGCTACCTGGCTGATCCTTCCATTAGTCATATGCTTGTCTCAAAGATCAGGTTGTGCATGTACAAAGGACAAACTAATCGAACAGAATTGAATGTTTGGGACGACGGTTTGGGCTTGTGTTGGGGTCTGAGTGGTCAGCTCAGTCATACCCCAAACAATGCAGATGTTGTTGGTGATGCTACATGGCTGATCCTTCCACTAGTCATATGCCTGTCTCAAAGATCAGGTCCCGCATGTAAAGGACAAACTAATCGAAAGATGGTGATACTGTGACGGGTCTCATTAAATCAGTGCCAGGGGTGACTTTCTCCTCGGTTATATCTCAAGCGAAGAATCCCCAGGTGGGTGAGCTCCACCTAGAAGACCCTCACTTGTCCCTTTGGAGTTCTCCCTGTTGGTAGTGGAATTTTTTTGGTGCTGATGTAGGGGCCCCGTCTATATGCTTGGGTTGAATTCTCTCGCACAATTGCGGTTCCGTCTTCCAAGGGCTTGCTAAAAATACGATGCGATACTAGACAGATATAACTTGGATGGGATGATGATAGATGAGCATGGTTGGGATGTGGGAGGCATGGTGGGATTGGGTTCCTTTGTCGTCCCTTGCTGTACCGCCTTTTCCTCACCTTCTCTGGAGCGTTGTGGAATTTTGGTAGTGGTTCAAGCGCGAAACTGTCGGTATCACCAGGATGCGAGAGCGTGCTCCTAAATTTCTCATTCAGCGATATTTCATGCGAACCATAGCAAGCTGCCTTGGGCAATGATTGGTGGGAGTGCTTTGCTCAACGCATTGTCGGGGCCACGTGCGAGTTATTTGGGTCCTAAGAAACTCTCACCAACAGGGTGACGATTTCCATGGTTCATTATTGGACAAGTTGGGGTGCCTTCCTCCTCAGCCATGCCTTGGGTGATGATGTTCATAAGGGTGGCTTGAGAATGTGTATCTACTGTTTCTGCAAGATACACGAGCGTCATGCGGAGGTGATGACTCATTAAGGGGAATCCTGTCGATTTGGGAAGATGGTTGGGGCTTGTGTTGGGGTCTGAGTGGTCTGCTCAGTCATACCTCAAACATTGCAGATGTGGTTGGTGATGCTACCTGGCTGATCCTTCCATTAGTCATATGCTTGTCTCAAAGATCAGGTTGTGCATGTACAAAGGACAAACTAATCGAACAGAATTGAATGTTCGGGACGACGGTTTGGGCTTGTGTTGGGGTCTGAGTGGTCAGCTCAGTCATACCCCAAACAATGCAGATGTTGTTGGTGATGCTACATGGCTGATCCTTCCACTAGTCATATGCCTGTCTCAAAGATCAGGTCCCGCATGTAAAGGACAAACTAATCGAAAGATGGTGATACTGTGACGGGTCTCATTAAATCAGTGCCAGGGGTGACTTTCTCCTCGGTTATATCTCAAGCGAAGAATCCCCAGGTGGGTGAGCTCCACCTAGATGACCCTCACTTGTCCCTTTGGAGTTCTCCCTGTTGGTAGTGGAATTTTTTTGGTGCTGATGTAGGGGCCCCGTCTATATGCTTGGGTTGAATTCTCTCGCACAATTGCGGTTCCGTCTTCCAAGGGCTTGCTAAAAATACGATGCGATACTAGACAGATATAACTTGGATGGGATGATGATAGATGAGCATGGTTGGTGTCCTGGTTCTTGGTTAAAAGTTTCTCAACGGTGGTTGAGTTCTTTTGAATGGTGGGATGTGGGGGGTGCGGCGGGACATAGGGCCTCCGTTCCTGTCATGACTCCTTTTCCTCAACGTCCCTGGAGCGTTGTGGGTTCGTCTGCTTAAAATCTGCCTCATGGCGGTTGAGTTCCTTCGGAAGGTGGGATGTGGGAGGCATGGCGGTGGGACGCTGTAATTCCTTTTCCTCACCGGTGGGATGTGGGGGGCATTGGAAAGAATGGGTTTTTGCCCAGTCTCATGCCGTGCCCGCCTTTTTCCTCACCTTTCATGGAGCGTTGCGGTTCGGGCTTGCTTAAAAGGCCACCTGTCGGTGGCGGAGTTCCTTGGATGGTGGGATGTGGGAGGCATGGTGGGTTGGTGTTCCTTTGTCGTCCCTCGACGCTTATGCCCTTCCCTCGCCTTCTCTAGAGCAGTGCGGCTTGGCTTGCTTAAAAGCCGCCTCAGGGTGGTTGAGTTGCTGCGGATGGTGGGATGTGGGAGGCGCGGCGGGATTGGGTTTTTGCCCCGTCCCCTGACGTG
>CAUJRU010000694.1:2500-27500 GCA_963277665.1 Viscum album | reverse complement strand
GTCTTTCATGCGCTGCACTGACCTCTGGGATGTCTAAACCCCTCAGTATGTCTCCTCGTCACTGATGATGTTTCCTGGTGGGATAGCTGGAAATGCATAAATGTCTCTTTAGGGGGGGAGTGGTCGGCGACCCCCCCTGGGCGTGGGTCTTGTCCTGCGTGCCCAGAGCCACCCAATGACATGCCCACGGACATGGAAAAATGGCCTCTAGACAATCCCATGAATGCTTGATGATTCGTCCGGTGCTTGGGGCTTGTCTTGTCCGGGGTAGTGCGCCATCAAAGCTTTGAAAATGAGTCGGGGTTCGTCGCGTGTCAGGTCCTACGTACTGACAATCGCGTGGAGACAATTCCATCCGAGTGAGACGATTTGAAGGGGCATCGGGGCTTGCATTGGTGGATGCGGGGTGCCTTGAAAGGAAGGACGCCGAGCTGGGGTTTGCCATATCTTGTTGGGTCCGGTATGTAACGTCCATGACCACCTAAATAGAATTCGTTTCATGCGTGAGGACCCGCTCTGGACATGGGGTTGTCTTCTCGGCGGTGGTCGACGACACGCGGGACGGATGCCATGACGTGCCGGCGGCCTTCATGTGCCTAAGGGGTCACGTCGGTGGCCGTTCCTATGGTTTCATAGCTCTTTTAGGGCAACTCGCGTTGTCTTTCATGAGCTGGGGTGCCCTCTGGGTGGTCTAAACCACTCAGTATGTCTCCTCGTCAGTGCTGATGTTTCCTGGTGGGATAGCTGTAAATGCATAAATGTCTCTTTAGGGGGGGAGTGGTCGGCGACCCCCCCTGGGCGTGGGTCTTGTCCTGCGTGCCTCGAGCCACCCAGTGACATGCCCACGGACATGGAAAAATGGCCTCTAGACAATGCCATCAATGCGTGATGATTCGTCCGGTGCTTGGGGCTTGTCTTCTCCGGGGTAGTGCGCCTTAAAAGCTTTGACAATGAGCCGGGGTTCGTCGCGTGTGAGGTCCTACGTACCGACAATCGCGTGGAGACAATGCCATCCGAGTGAGACGATTTGAAGGGGCCTCGAGGCTTGTCTTGGTGGATGCGGGGTGCCTTGAAAGGAAGGACGCCGAGCTGGGGTTTGTCATATGTTGTTGGGTTCGGTATGTAACGACACCGACCACCTAAAGAGAATTCATTTCATGCGTGAGGACCCGCTCTGGACATGGGGTCTGTCTTCTCGGCGGTGGTCGACGATACGCGGGAAGGATGCCATGACGTGTCGGCGGCCTTCACGTGCCTAAGGGGTCACGTCGGTTGCCGTTCCTATGGTTTCATAGCTCTTTTAGGGCAACACGTGTTGTCTTTCATGCGCTGCGGTTCCCTCTGGGTGGTCTAAACCACTCAGTATGTCTCCTCGTCAGTGCTGATGTTTCCTGGTGGGAGAGCTGGAAATGCAGAAATGTCTCTTTAGGGGGGGAGTGGTCGGCGACCCCCCCTGGGCGTGGGTCTTGTCCTGCGTGCCCAGAGCCACCCAGTGACATGCCCACAGACATGGAAAAATGGCCTCTAGATGATTCCTCCTGTGCTTGGGGCTTGTCTTGCCCGCGGTAGTGCCCCATAAAAGCGATGACAATGAGACGGGGTTCGTCGCGTGTCAGGTCCGACGAACTGACAATCGCGTGGAGACAAAGCCATCCGAGTGAGACGATTTGAAGTGGCCTCGGGGCATGTCTTGGTGGATGCGACGTGCCTTGAAAGGAAGGACGTCGAGGTGGGGTTTTTCATATGTTGTTGGGTCCTGTATGTAATTACAATTACCACCTAAAGAGAATTCTTTTCATGAGTGAGGACCCGCTCTGGACATGGGGCGTGTCTTCTCGGCGGTGATCGACGATACGCGGGATGGATGCCATGACTTGTCGGTGGCCTTCATGTGCATAAGGGGTCACGTCGGTGGCCCTTCCTATGGTTTCATAGCTCTTTTAGGGCAACACGTGTTGTCTTTCATGCGCTGCGGTGCCCTCAGGGTGGTCTAAACCCATCAGTATGTCTCCTCGTCAGTGTTGATGTTTCCTGGTGGGATAGCTGGAAATGCATAAATGTCTCTTTAGGGGGGGAGTGGTCGGCGACCCCCCTGGGCGTGGGTCTTGTCCTGCGTGCCTAGAGCCACCCAATGACATGCCCAGTGACATGGAAAATGGCATCGACGCAATGCCCTGAATTCCTGATGATTCTTCCCGTGCTAGGGTCTTGTCTTGCCCGAGGTGGTGCGCCATAAAACCGATGACAATGATATGGGTGGGGTTTGTCGCCTGTGAGATCCTACGGACTGACAATCGCGTCCAGACAATGGAATCCTAGTGAGGCGATTTGAAGGGGCCTCGGGGCCCGTCTTGGTGCGTGCGGCGTGCCTTGAAAGGAAGGACGTTGAGGTGGGGTTTGTCATATGTTGTTGTGTCCGGTATGTAAAGACAATGACCACCTAAAGAGAATTCATTTCATGCGTGAGGACCCGCTCTGGACATGGGTCCTGTCTCCTCGGCGGTGTTGGACGATACGCGGGACGGATGCCATGACGTGTCGGCGGCCTTCATGTGCCTAAGGGGCCACGTCGGTGTCCCTTCCTATGGTTTCATAGCCCTTTTAGGGCAACACGTGTTGCCTTTCATGCGCTGCGGTTCCCTCTGGGTGGTCTAAACCACTCAGTATGTCTCCTCGTCAGTGTTGATGTTTCCTGGTGGAATAGCTGGAAATGCATAAATGTCTCTTTAGGGGGGGAGTGGTCGGCGACCCCCCCTGGGCGTGGGTCTTGTCCTGCGTGCCGAGAGCCACCCACAGACATGCCCAGTGACATGGAAAATGGCATCGACGCAATGCCATGAATTCCTGATGATTCGTCCCGTGCTTGGGGCTTGTCTTGCCCGAGGTAGTGCGCCCTAAAAACGATGGCAATGAGACGGGGTTTGTCGCATGTGCGATCCTGCGGACTGACAGTCGCGTCCAGACAATGGCATCCGAGTGAGACGATTTGAAGGGGCCTCAGGGCCCGTCTTGGTGCATGCGGCGTGCCTTGAAAGGAAGGACGTCGAGGTGGGGTTTTTCATATGTTGTCGTGTCCCGTATGTAATGACAATGACCACCTAAAGAGAATTCATTTCATGCGCGAGGACCCGCTCTGGACATGGGGCCTGTCTTCTCGGCGGCGTTGGATGCTACCCGCGACGAATGCTACTACGTGTCGGCGGCCTTGATGTGCCTAAGGGGTCACATCAGTGGCTGTTCCTATGGTTTCATATCTCTTTTAGGGCAACACGTGTTGTCTTTCATGCGCTGTGGTGCCCACAGGGTTGTCTAAACCCATCAGTATGTCTCCTCGTCAGTGCTGATGTTTCCTGGTGGGACAGCTGGAAATGCATAAATGTCTCTTTAGGGGGGGAGTGGTCGGCGACCCCCCCTGGGCGTGGGTCTTGTCCTGCGTGCCCAGAGCCACCCAGTGACATGCCCACGGACATGGAAAAACAGCCTCCGGACAAAGCAAAGACAGCTTGATGATTCGTCCGGTGCTTGGGGCTTGTCTTGTTCGAGGTAGTGCGCCATAAAAGTGATGACAATGAGCCGGGTTTCGTCGCGTGTCAGGTCCTCCGTACTGACAATCAGGTGGAGACAACGCCATCCGGGTGAGAGGATTTGAAGGGGCCTCAGGGCTTGCCTTGGTGGATGCGGTGTGCCTTGAATGGAAGGACAATGAGGTGGGGTTTGTCATATGTTGTTGGGTCCGGTATGTAATGACAATGACCGCCTAAAGAGAATTCCTTTCATGCGTGGGGACCCGCTCTGGACATGGGGCGTGTCTTCGCTGTGGTGATGGACGATACGTGGGACGGATGCCATGACGTGTCGGCGGCCTTCATGTGCCTAAGGGGCCACGTCGGTGGCCCTTCCTATGGTTTCATAGCTCTTTTAGGGCAACACGTGTTGCCTTTCATGCGCTGCCCTGCCCTCAGGGTGGTCTAAACCCATCAGTATGTCTCCTCGTCGGTGTTGATGTTTCCTGGTGGAATAGCTGGAAATGCATAAATGTCTCTTTAGGGGGGGAGTGGTCGGCGACCCCCCCGGGCGTGGGTCTTGTCCTGCGTGCCTAGAGCCACCCAATGTGATGCCCATTGACATGCAAAATGACATCGACTTAATGCCATGAATGCCTGATGATTCGTCCCGTGCTTGGGGCTTGTCTTGCCCGAGGTAGTGCGCCATAAAAACGATGACAATGGGATGGTGTTTGTGGCCTTCGAGATCCTGCGGACTGACAGTCGCGTTCAGACAATGGCATCCGAGTGAGACGATTTGAAGGGGTCTCGGGGCCCGTCTTGGTGCATGCGGCGTTTCTTGAAAGGAAGGACGTCGAGGTGGGGTTTGTCACATGTTGTTGTGTTCGGAATGTAAAGACAATGACCGCCTAAAGATAATTCATTTCATGCGCGGGGACCCGCTCTGGACATGGGTCCTGTCTTCTCGGCGGTGTTGGATGATACCCGGGACGGATGCCATGACGTGTCGGTGGCCTTCATGTGCCTAAGGGGTCACTTTGGTGGCTGTTCGTATGGATTCGTAGCTCTTTTAGGGCAACACGTGCTGTCCTTCATGCGTTGTGGTGCCCATTGGGTTGTCTGAACCCATCAGTATGTGTCCTCGTCAGTGCTGATGTTTCCTGGTGGGACAGCTGGAAATGCATAAATGTCTCTTTAGGGGGGGAGTGGTCGGCGACCCCCCCTGGGCGTGGGTCTTGTCCTGCGTGCCCAGAGCCACCCAGTGACATGCCCACGAACATGGAAAAACGACCTCCAGACAAATCCATGAAAGCTTGATTATTCGTACGGTGCTTGGGGCTTGTCTTGTCTGAGGTAATGCGTCATAAAAGTGATGACAATGAGCCGGGGTGCGTCGCGTGTCAGGTCCGACGTACTGACAATCACGTGGAGACAACGCCATCCGAGTGGGACGATTTGAAGGGGCCTCGGGGCTTGCCTTGGTGGATGCGGTGTGCCTTGCAAGGAAGGACGACGTGGTGGGGTTTGTCATATGTTGTTGGGTACGGTATGTATTGACAATGACCGCCTAAAGATAATTCCTTTGAGGCGTGAGGACCAGCTCTGGACATGGGGCGTGTCTTCTCTGCGGTGATGGACGAGACGCGGGGCGGATGCCATGACGTGTCGGCGGCCTTCATGTGCCTAAGGGGTCACGTCGGTGGCCCTTCCTATGGTTTCATAGCTCTTTTAGGGCAACCCGTGTTGTCTTTCATGCACTGCGGTGCCCTTAGGGTGGTCTAAACCCATCAGTATGTCTCCTCGTCACTGTTGATGTTTCCTGGTGGTATAGCTGGAAATGCATAAATGTCTCTTTAGGGGGGGAGTGGTCGGCGACCCCCCCTGGGCGTGGGTCTTGTCCTGCGTGCCTAGAGCCACCCAATGACATGCCGAGTGACATGGAAAATGGCATCGACGCAGTGCCATGAATTCCTGATGATTCGTCTCGTGCTTGGGGCTTGTCTTGCCCGAGGTAGTGCGCCCTAAAAACGATGACAATGAGATGGGGTTTGTCGCATGTGTGATCCTGCGGACTGACAGTCTTGTCCAGACAATGGCATCCGAGTGAGACGATTTGAAGGGGCCTCGAGGCCCGTCTTGGTGCGTGTGGCGTGCCTTGAAAGGAAGGACGTTGCGGTGGGGTTTGTCATCTGTTGTCGTGTCCCGTATGTAATGACAATGACCACCTAAAGAGAATTCATTTCATGCGTGAGGACCCTCTCTGGACATGGGGCCTGTCTTCTCGGCGGTGTTGGACGCTACCCGGGATGAATGCTACTACGTGTCGGCGGCCTTCATGTGCCTAAGGGGTCACATCGGTGGCTGTTCCTACGGTTTCATATATCTTTTAGGGCAACACGTGTTGACTTTCATGCGCTGTGGTGCCCACAGGGTTGTCTAAACCCTCCAGTATGTCTCCTCGTCAGTGCTGATGTTTCCTGGTGGGACAGCTGGAAAGGCATAAATGTCTCTTTAGGGGGGGAGTGGTCGGCGACCCCCCCTGGGCGTGGGTCTTGTCCTGCGTGCCCAGAGCCACCTAGTGACATGCCCACGGACATGGAAAAATGGCCTCCAGACAAATCCATGAAAGCTTGAGGATTCATACGGTGCTTGGGGCTTGTCTTGTATGAGGTAATGCGCCATAAAAGTGATGACAATGAGCCGGGGTGCGTCGCGTGTCAGGTCCGACGTACTGACAATCACGTGGAGACAACGCCACCCGAGTGGGACGATTTGAAGGGGCATCGGGGCTTGCCTTGGAGGATGCGGTGTGCCTTGCAAGGAAGGACGACGTGGTGGGGTTTGTCATATGTTGTTGGGTACGGTATGTAATGACAATGACCGCCTAAAGATAATTCATTTCATGCGTGAGGACCCGCTCTGGACATGGGGCGTGTCTTCTCTGCGGTGATGGACGAGACGCGGGACGGATGTCATGACGTGTCGGCGGCCTTCATGTGCCTAAGGGGTCACGTCGGTGGCCCTTCCTATGGTTTCATAGCTCTTTTAGGGCAACCCGTGTTGTCTTTCATGCACTGCGGTGCCCTTAGGGTGGTCTAAACCCCTCAGTATGTCTCCTCGTCACTTTTGATGTTTCCTGGTGGAATAGCTGGAAATGCATAAATGTCTCTTTAGGGGGGGAGTGGTCGGCGACCCCCCCTGGGCGTGGGTCTTGTCCTGCGTGCCTAGAGCCACCCAATGACATGCCCAGGGACATGGAAAATGGCATCGACGCAATGCCATGAATTCTTGATGATTCGTCCCGTGCTTGGGGCTTGTCTTTCCCGAGGTAGTGCGCCCTAAAAACGATGACAATGAGATGGGTTTTGTCGCATGTGTGATCTTGCGGGCTGACAGTCGTTTCCAGACAAAGGCATCCGAGTGAGACGATTTGAAGGGGCCTCGAGGCCCGTCTTGGTGCCTGCGGTGTGCCTTGAAAGGAAGGACGTTGAGGTGTGGTTATTCATGTGTTTTCGTGTCCCGTATGTAATGATAATGACCACCTAAAGAGAATTCATTTCATGCGTGAGGACCCTCTCTGGACATGGGGCCTGTCTTCTCGGCGGTGTTGGACGCTACCCGGGATGGATGCTAGTACGTGATGGCGGCCTTGATGTGCCTAAGGGGTCACATTGGTGGCTATTCCTATGGTTTCATATCTCTTTTAGGGCAACACGTGTTGTCTTTCATGCGCTGTGGTGCCCACAGGGTTGTCTGAACCCATCAGTATGTCTCCTCGTCAGTGCTGATGTTTCCTGGTGGGACAGCTGGAAATGCATAAATGTCTCTTTAGGGGGGGAGTGGTCGGCGACCCCCCCTGGGCGTGGGTCTTGTCCTGTGTGCCCAGAGCCACCCAGTGACATGCCCACGGACATGGAAAAACGGCCTCCAGACGAATCCATGAAAGCCTGATGATTCGTACGGTGCTTGGGGCTTGTCTTGTCTGAGGTAATGCGCCATAAAAGTGATGACAATGAGCTGGGGTGCGTCGCGTGTCAGACCCACGCCGAGTGACGTGGAAAATGGCATCGACGCAATGCCAAGAATTCCTGATGATTCGTCCCGTGCTTCGGGCTTGTCTTGCCCGAGGTAGTGCGCCATAAAAACGATGACAATGAGATGGGGTTTGTCGCGTGTGTGAGGTCCGACGTACTGACGATCACGTGGAGACAACGGCATCCGAGTGAGACGATTTGAAGGGGCCTCGGGGCTTGCCTTGGTGGATGCGGTGTGCCTTGCAAGGAAGGACGATGTGGTGGGGTTTGTCATATGTTGTTGGGTACGGTATGTATTGACAATGACCACCTAAAGATAATTCCTTTGAGGCGTGAGGACTCGCTCTGGACATGGGGCGCGTCTTCTCTGCGGTGATGGACGAGACGCGGGACGGATGCCATGACGTGTCGGCGGCCTTCATGTGCCTAAGGGGTCACGTCGGTGGCCCTTCCTATGGTTTCATAGCTCTTTTAGGGCAACCCGTGTTGTCTTTCATGCACTGCGGTGCCCTTAGGGTGGTCTAAACCCATCAGTATGTCTCCTCGTCACTGTTGATGTTTCCTGGTGGTATAGCTGGAAATGCATAAATGTCTCTTTAGGGGGGGAGTGGTCGGCGACCCCCCCTGGGCGTGGGTCTTGTCCTGCGTGCCTAGAGCCACCCACTGACATGCCGAGTGACATGGAAAATGGCATCGACGCAGTGCCATGAATTTCTGATGATTCGTCCCGTGCTTGGGGCTTGTCTTGCCCGAGGTAGTGCGCCCTAAAAACGATGACAATGAGATGGGGTTTGTCGCATGTGTGATCCTGCGGACTGACAGTCGTGTCCAGACAATGGCATCCGAGTGAGACGATTTGAAGGGGCCTCGAGGCCCGTCTTGGTGCGTGTGGCGTGCCTTGAAAGGAAGGACGTTGCGGTGGGGTTTGTCATCTGTTGTCGTGTCCCGTATGTAATGACAATGACCACCTAAAGAGAATTCATTTCATGCGTGAGGACCCTCTCTGGACATGGGGCCTGTCTTCTCGGCGGTGTTGGACGCTACCCGGGATGAATGCTACTACGTGTCGGCGGCCTTCATGTGCCTAAGGGGTCACATCGGTGGCTGTTCCTAGGGTTTCATATATCTTTTAGGGCAACACGTGTTGTCTTTCATGCGCTGTGGTGCCCACAGGGTTGTCTAAACCCGTTAGTATGTCTCCTCGTCAGTGCTGATGTTTCCTGGTGGGACAGCTGAAAATGCATAAATGTCTCTTTAGGGGGGGAGTGGTCGGCGACCCCCCCTGGGCGTGGGTCTTGTCCTGCGTGCCCAGAGCCACCTAGTGACATGCCCACGGACATGGAAAAATGGCCTCCAGACAAATCCATGAAAGCTTGAGGATTCATACGGTGCTTGGGGCTTGTCTTGTCTGAGGTAATGCGCCATAAAAGTGATGACAATGAGCCGGGGTGCGTCGCGTGTCAGGTCCGACGTACTGACAATCACGTGGAGACAACGCCACCCGAGTGGGACGATTTGAAGGGGCATCGGGGCTTGCCTTGGAGGATGCGGTGTGCCTTGCAAGGAAGGACGACGTGGTGGGGTTTGTCATATGTTGTTGGGTACGGTATGTAATGACAATGACCGCCTCAAGATAATTCCTTTCATGCGTGAGGACCCGCTCTGGACATGGGGCGTGTCTTCTCTGCGGTGATGGACGAGACGCGGGACGGATGCCATGACGTGTCGGCGGCCTTCATGTGCCTAAGGGGTCACGTCGGTGGCCCTTCCTATGGTTTCATAGCTCTTTTAGGGCAACCCGTGTTGTCTTTCATGCACTGCGGTGCCCTTAGGGTGGTCTAAACCCATCAGTATGTCTCCTCGTCACTGTTGATGTTTCCTGGTGGAATAGCTGGAAATGCATAAATGTCTCTTTAGGGGGGGGAGTGGTCGGCGACCCCCCCTGGGCGTGGGTCTTGTCCTGCGTGCCTAGAGCCACCCGATGACGTGCCCAGTGACATGGAAAATGGCATGGACGCAATGCCATGAATTCTCGATGATTCGTCCCGTGCTTGGGGCTTGTCTTTCCCGAGGTAGTGCGCCCTAAAAACGATGACAATGAGATGGGTTTTGTCGCATGTGTGATCTTGCGGGCTGACAGTCGTTTCCAGACAAAGGCATCCGAGTGAGACGATTTGAAGGGGCCTCGAGGCCCGTCTTGGTGCATGCGGTGTGCCTTGAAAGGAAGGACGTTGAGGTGTGGTTATTCATGTGTTTTCGTGTCCCGTATGTAATGATAATGACCACCTAAAGAGAATTCATTTCATGCGTGAGGACCCTCTCTGGACATGGGGCCTGTCTTCTCGGCGGTGTTGGACGCTACCCGGGATGGATGCTAGTACGTGATGGCGGCCTTGATGTGCCTAAGGGGTCACATTGGTGGCTATTCCTATGGTTTCATATCTCTTTTAGGGCAACACGTGTTGTCTTTCATGCGCTGTGGTGCCCACAGGGTTGTCTGAACCCATCAGTATGTCTCCTCGTCAGTGCTGATGTTTCCTGGTGGGACAGCTGGAAATGCATAAATGTCTCTTTAGGGGGGGAGTGGTCGGCGACCCCCCCTGGGCGTGGGTCTTGTCCTGTGTGCCCAGAGCCACCCAGTGACATGCCCACAGACATGGAAAAACGGCCTCCAGACGAATCCATGAAAGCCTGATGATTCGTACGGTGCTTGGGGCTTGTCTTTTCTGAGGTAATGCGCCATAAAAGTGATGACAATGAGCTGGGGTGCGTCGCGTGTCAGACCCACGCCGAGTGACGTGGAAAATGGCATCGACGCAATGCCAAGAATTCCTGATGATTCGTCCCGTGCTTCGGGCTTGTCTTGCCCGAGGTAGTGCGCCATAAAAACGATGACAATGAGATGGGGTTTGTCGCGTGTGTGAGGTCCGACGTACTGACGATCACGTGGAGACAACGGCATCCGAGTGAGACGATTTGAAGGGGCCTCGGGGCTTGCCTTGGTGGATGCGGTGTGCCTTGCAAGGAAGGACGATGTGGTGGGGTTTGTCATATGTTGTTGGGTACGGTATGTATTGACAATGACCACCTAAAGATAATTCCTTTGAGGCGTGAGGACTCGCTCTGGACAAGGGGCGCGTCTTCTCTGCGGTGATGGACGAGACGCGGGACGGATGCCATGACGTGTCGGCGGCCTTCATGTGCCTAAGGGGTCACGTCGGTGGCCCTTCCTATGGTTTCATAGCTCTTTTAGGGCAACCCGTGTTGTCTTTCATGCACTGCGGTGCCCTTAGGGTGGTCTAAACCCATCAGTATGTCTCCTCGTCACTGTTGATGTTTCCTGGTGGTATAGCTGGAAATGCATAAATGTCTCTTTAGGGGGGGAGTGGTCGGCGACCCCCCCTGGGCGTGGGTCTTGTCCTGCGTGCCTAGAGCCACCCACTGACATGCCGAGTGACATGGAAAATGGCATCGACGCAGTGCCATGAATTTCTGATGATTCGTCCCGTGCTTGGGGCTTGTCTTGCCCGAGGTAGTGCGCCCTAAAAACGATGACAATGAGATGGGGTTTGTCGCATGTGTGATCCTGCGGACTGACAGTCGTGTCCAGACAATGGCATCCGAGTGAGACGATTTGAAGGGGCCTCGAGGCCCGTCTTGGTGCGTGTGGCGTGCCTTGAAAGGAAGGACGTTGCGGTGGGGTTTGTCATCTGTTGTCGTGTCCCGTATGTAATGACAATGACCACCTAAAGAGAATTCATTTCATGCGTGAGGACCCTCTCTGGACATGGGGCCTGTCTTCTCGGCGGTGTTGGACGCTACCCGGGATGAATGCTACTACGTGTCGGCGGCCTTCATGTGCCTAAGGGGTCACATCGGTGGCTGTTCCTATGGTTTCATATATCTTTTAGGGCAACACGTGTTGTCTTTCATGCGCTGTGGTGCCCACAGGGTTGTCTAAACCCGTTAGTATGTCTCCTCGTCAGTGCTGATGTTTCCTGGTGGGACAGCTGAAAATGCATAAATGTCTCTTTAGGGGGGGAGTGGTCGGCGACCCCCCCTGGGCGTGGGTCTTGTCCTGCGTGCCCAGAGCCACCTAGTGACATGCCCACGGACATGGAAAAATGGCCTCCAGACAAATCCATGAAAGCTTGAGGATTCATACGGTGCTTGGGGCTTGTCTTGTCTGAGGTAATGCGCCATAAAAGTGATGACAATGAGCCGGGGTGCGTCGCGTGTCAGGTCCGACGTACTGACAATCACGTGGAGACAACGCCACCCGAGTGGGACGATTTGAAGGGGCATCGGGGCTTGCCTTGGAGGATGCGGTGTGCCTTGCAAGGAAGGACGACGTGGTGGGGTTTGTCATATGTTGTTGGGTACGGTATGTAATGACAATGACCGCCTCAAGATAATTCCTTTCATGCGTGAGGACCCGCTCTGGACATGGGGCGTGTCTTCTCTGCGGTGATGGACGAGACGCGGGACGGATGCCATGACGTGTCGGCGGCCTTCATGTGCCTAAGGGGTCACGTCGGTGGCCCTTCCTATGGTTTCATAGCTCTTTTAGGGCAACCCGTGTTGTCTTTCATGCACTGCGGTGCCCTTAGGGTGGTCTAAACCCATCAGTATGTCTCCTCGTCACTGTTGATGTTTCCTGGTGGAATAGCTGGAAATGCATAAATGTCTCTTTAGGGGGGGGAGTGGTCGGCGACCCCCCCTGGGCGTGGGTCTTGTCCTGCGTGCCTAGAGCCACCCGATGACGTGCCCAGTGACATGGAAAATGGCATGGACGCAATGCCATGAATTCTCGATGATTCGTCCCGTGCTTGGGGCTTGTCTTTCCCGAGGTAGTGCGCCCTAAAAACGATGACAACGAGATGGGGTTTGTCGCATGTGTGATCTTGCGGGCTGACAGTCGTTTCCAGACAATGGCATCCGAGTGAGACGATTTGAAGGGGCCTCGAGTCCCGTCTTGGTGCATGCGGCGTGCCTTGAAGGGAAGGACGTTGAGGTGGGGTCATACCTCAAACATTGCAGATGTGGTTGGTGATGCAACCTTGTTGATCCTTCCATTAGTCATATGCTTGTCTCAAAGATCAGGTTGTGCATGTACAATGGACAAACTAATCGAACGGAATTGAATGTTCGGGACGACGGTTTGGGCTTGTGTTGGGGTCTGAGTGGTGAGCTTAGTCATACCTCAAACAATGCAGATGTTGTTGGTGATTCTACATGTCTGATCCTTCCACTAGTCATATGCTTGTCTCAAAGATCAGGTCCTGCATGATCAGTTGTGTGGGTTGATGGTTGCGCTTATGCGATTGTGTGGGAGTGGTGGATGGTTGTCAAGATACCGCGGTCTCCCTTTTTTGGGAAGGGAACGTTGGTCTCGTTGGCTCTAGGGGGTTGGGTATATCAATCCTTCCCTTGTGTCATGCATAGCGGGCTTTCCCTGCCTTCATGTGCTGCATTGTGATGCCTCTCGGGTTGCATGCCTCGAGGCGTCACGATCAGCTGTGTGGGTTGATGGTTGTGCTTACGCGATTGTGTGGGAGTGGTGGATGGTTGTCAAGATACTGCGGTCTCCCTTTTTTGGGAAGGGAACGTTGGTCTCGTTGGCACCCTCATCCGTAAGTGGGGGTTTAATTTCTCCTCGCTTTCATTTGGTCCTTGTGCATGTTTCCATGTGAATGATGGAACACGGTTTGGCTTGGTTGGATATCCGTTGAGAACACTAGTCATATGCTTGTCTCAAAGTTCAGTCTGTGCATGTACAGGGACAAACTAATCGAAGATGGTGATACTGTGAAGGGTCTCAGTAAATCAGGGACAAGTCTGACGTTCTCCTCGGTTTTACATCAAGCGAAGAATGTGTATCTATTGTTTCTGCAAGATACACGAGTGTCATGCAGAGGTGATGACTCATTAAGGTGAATCCTGTCGATTTGGGAAGATGATTTGGGCTTGTGTTGGGGTTTGAGTGGTCTGCTCAGTCATACCTCAAACATTGCAGATGTGGTTGGTGATGCTACCTGGCTGATCCTACCATTAGTCATATGCTTGTCTCAAAGATCAGGTTGTGCATTTACAAAGGATAAACTAATCGAACGGAATTGAATGTTCGGGATGATGGTTTGGGCTTGTGTTGGGGTCTGAGTGGTCTGCTCAGTTATACCACAAACAATGCAGATGTTGTTGGTAATGCTACATGGTTGATCCTTCCACTAGTCATATGCTTGTCTCAAAGATCAGTTAGTGCATGTACAGGGACAAACTAATCGAAAGATGGTGATACTGTGAAGGGTCTCATTAAATCAGTGACACGGCTGACTTTCTCCTCGGTTATACATCAAGCGAAGAATCCCCAGGTGGGTGAGCTCCACCTAGAAGATCCTCACTTGTCCCATCGGAGTTCTCCCTGTTGGTAGTGGAATTTTGTTAGTGCTGATATACGGGCCCTGTTTATATGCTTGGGTTGAATTCTCTCGCACAATTGCGGTTTTGAGCATCATGCAGAGGTGAAGACTCATTAATTGGGTTCCTGTCGATTTGGGAAGACGGTTTGGGATTGTGTTGGGGTCTGAGTGGTCTGCTCAGTCATACCTCAAACATTGCAGATGTTGTTGGTGGTGCAACCTGTCTGATCCTTCCATTAGTCATATGCTTGTCTCAAAAATCAGGTTGTGCATGTACAAAGGACAAACTAATCGAACGGAATTGAATGTTCGAGACGACGGTTTGGGCTTGTGTTGGGGTCTGAGTGGTGAGCTCAGTCATACCTCAAACAATGCAGATGTTGTTGGTGATGCTACATGGCTGATCCTTCCACTAGTCATATGCTTGTCTCAAAGGTCAGGTCCTGCATGATCAGTTGTGTGGGTTGATGGTTGCGCTTATGCGATTGTGTGGGAGTGGTGGATGGTTGTCAAGATACTGCGGTCTCCCTTTTTTGGGAAGGGAACGTTGGTCTCGTTGGCTCTAGGGGGTTGGGTATATCAATCCTTCCCTTGTGTCATGCATAGCGGGCTTTCCCTGCCTTCATGTGCTGCATTGTGATGTCTCTCGGGTTGCTTCCCTCGAGGCGTCACAGTCAGTTGTGTGGGTTGATGGTTGTGCTTACGCGATTGTGTGGGAGTGGTGGATGGTTGTCAAGATACTGCGGTCTCCCTTTTTTGGGAAGGGAACGTTGGTCTCCTTGGCTCTAGGGGGTTGGGTATATAAATCCTTCCCTTGTGTCATGCATAGCGGGCTTTCCCTGCCTTCATGTGCTGCATTGTGATGCCTCTGGGTTTGCTTCCCTTGAGGCGTCACGGTCAGTTGTGTGGGTTGATGGTTGTGCTTACGCGATTGTGTGGGAGTGGTGGATGGTTGTCAAGATACTGCGGTCTCCCTTTTTTGGGAAGGGAACGTTGGTCTCCTTGGCTCTAGGGGGTTGGGTATATAAATCCTTCCCTTGTGTCATGCATAGCGGGCTTTCCCTGCCTTCATGTGCTGCATTGTGATGTCTCTCGGGTTGCTTCCCTCGAGGCGTCACAGTCAGTTGTGTGGGTTGATGGTTGTGCTTACGCGATTGTGTGGGAGTGGTGGATGGTTGTCAAGATACTGCGGTCTCCCTTTTTTGGGAAGGGAACGTTGGTCTCCTTGGCTCTAGGGGGTTGGGTATATAAATCCTTCCCTTGTGTCATGCATAGCGGGCTTTCCCTGCCTTCATGTGCTGCATTGTGATGCCTCTCGGGTTGCTTCCCTTGAGGCGTCACGGTCAGTTGTGTGGGTTGATGGTTGTGCTTACGCGATTGTGTGGGAGTGGTGGATGGTTGTCAAGATACTGCGGTCTCCCTTTTTTGGGAAGGGAACGTTGGTCTCGTTGGCACCCTCATCCGTAAGTGGGGGATTAATTTCTCCTCGCTTTCATTTGGTCCTTGTGCATGTTTCCATGTGAATGATGGAACACGGTTTGGCTTGGTTGGATATCCGTTGAGAACACTAGTCAAATGCTTGTCTCAAAGATCAGTCTGTGCATGTACAGGGACAAACTAACCGAAAGATGGTGATATTGTGAAGGGTCTCATTAAATCAGTGACAAGTTTGACGTTCTCCTCGGTTATACATCAAGCGAAGAATGTGTATCTATTGTTTCGACAAGATACACGAGCGTCGTCACGCAGAGGTGATGACTCATTAAGGGGAATCCTGTCGATTTGGGAAGATGGTTTGGGCTTGTGTTGGGGTCTGAGTGGTTTGCTCAGTCATACCTCAAACATTGCAGATGTGGTTGGTGATGCTACCTGGCTGATCCTTCCATTAGTCATATGCTTGTCCCAAAGATCAGGTGGTGCATGTACAAAGGAAAAACTAATCGAATGGAATTGAATGTTCGGGACGACGGTTTGGGCTTGTGTTGGGGTCTGAGTGGTTAGCTCAGTCATACCTCAAACAATGCAGATGTTGTTGGTGATGCTACATGGCTGATCCTTCAACTAGTCATATGCTTGACTCAAAGATCAGGTCCCGCATGTACAAAGACAAACTAATCGAAAGATGGTGATACTGTGATGGGTCTCATTAAATTAGTGCCAGGGCTGACTTTCTCCTCAGTTATACATCAAGAGAAGAATCCCCAGGTGGGTGAGCTCCACCTAGAAGACCCTCACTTGTCCCTTCGGAGTTCTCCCTGTTGGTAGTGGAATTTTGTCAGTTATGATATACGGGCCCTGTTTATATGCTTGGGTTGAATTCTCTCGCACAATTGCGGTATTGAGCATCATGCAGAGGTGATGACTCATTAATTGGGTTCCTGTCGATTTGGAAAGACGGTTTGGGCTTGTGTTGGGGTCTGAGTGGTCTGCTCAGTCATACCTCAAACATTGCAGATGTGGTTGGTGATGCAACCTGGCTGATCCTTCCATTAGTCATATGCTTGTCCCAAAGATCAGGTTGTGCATGTACAAAGGACAAACTAATGGAACGGAATTGAATGTTCGGGATGATGGTTTGGGCTTGTGTTGGGGTCTGAGTGGTGAGCTCAGTCATACCTCAAACAATGCAGATGATGTTGGTGATGCTACATGGCTGATCCTTCTACTAGTCATATGCTTGTCTCAAAGATCAGGTTGTGCATGATCAGTTGTGTGGGTTGATGGTTGCCCTTATGCGATTGTGTGGAAGTGGTGGATGGTTGTCAAGATACTGCGGTCTCCCTTTTTTGGGAATGGAACGTTGGTCTCGTTGGCGCTAGGGGGTTGGGTATATCAATCCTTCCCTTGTGTCATGCATAGCGGGCTTTCCCTGCCTTCATGTGCTGCATTGTGATGCCTCTCGGGTTGCTTCCCTCGAGGCGTGACGGTCAGTTGTGTGGGTTGATGGTTGTGCTTACGCGATTGTGTGGGAGTGGTGGATGGTTGTCAAGATACTGCGGTCTCCCTTTTTTGGGAAGGGAACGTTGGTCTCGTTGGCACCCTCATCCGTAAGTGGGGGTTTAATTTCTCCTCGCTTTCATTTGGTCCTTGTACATGTTTCCATGTGAATGATGGAACACGGTTTGGCTTGGTTGGATATCCGATGAGAACACTAGTCATATGCTTGTCTCAAAGATCAGTCTGTGCATGTACAGGGACAAACTAACCGAAAGATGGTGATACTGTGAAGGGTCTCATTAAATCAGTGACAAGTTTGACGTTCTCCTCGGTTATACATCAAGCGAAGAATGTGTATCTATTGTTTTTGCAAGATACACGAGCGTCATGCAGAGGTGATGACTAATTAAGGGGAAACATGTCGATTTGGGAAGATGGTTTGGGCTTGTGTTGGGGTCTGAGTGGTTTGCTCAGTCATACCTCAAACATTGCAGATGTGGTTGGTGATGCTACCTGGCTGATCCTTCCATTAGTCATATGCTTGTATCAAAGATCAGGTTGTGCATGTACAAAGGACAAACTAATCGAATGGAATTGAATGCTCGGGACGACGGTTTAGGCTTGTGTTGGGGTCTGAGTGGTCTGCTCAGTCATACCTCAAACATTGCAGATGTGGTTAGTGACGCTACATGGGTGATCCTTCCACTAGTCATATGCGTGTCTCAAAGATCAGGTCCTGCATGTACAAGGACAAACTAATCGAAAGATGGTGATACTGTGAAGGGTCTCATTAAATCAGTGACACGGCTGACTTTCTCCTCGGTTATACATCAAGCGAAGAATCCCCAGGTGGGTGAGCTCCACCTAGAAGAACCTCACTTGTCCCTTTGGAGTTCTCCCTGTTGGTAGTGGAATTTTGTTGGTGCTGATGTAAGGGCCCCGTCTATATGCTTGGGTTGAATTCTCTCGCACAATTTTGGTTTCGGGTTCCAAGGGCTTGCTAAAAAGACGATGCGATACTAGACAGATATAACTTGGATGGGATGATGATAGATGAGCATGGTTGGTGTCCTGGTTCTTGGTTAAAAGTTTCGCAACGGTGGTTGAGTTCTTTTGAATGGTGGGATGTGGGGGGTGCGGCGGGACATAGGGCCTCCGTTCCTGTCATGACTCCTTTTCCTCAACGTCCCTGGAGCGTTGTGGGTTCGTCTGCTTAAAATCTGCCTCATGGCGGTTGAGTTCCTTCGGAAGGTGGGATGTGGGAGGCATGGCGGTGGGACGCTGTAATTCCTTTTCCTCACCGGTGGGATGTGGGGGGCATTGGAAAGAATGGGTTTTTGCCCAGTCTCATGCCGTGCCCGCCTTTTTCCTCACCTTTCATGGAGCGTTGCGGTTCGGGCTTGCTTAAAAGGCCACCTGTTGGTGGCGGAGTTCCTTGGATGGTGGGATGTGGGAGGCATGGTGGGTTGGTGTTCCTTTGTCGTCCCTCGACGCTCCTGCCCTTCCCTCGCCTTCTCTAGAGCAGTGCGGCTCTGCTTGCTTAAAAGCTGCCTCAGGGCGGTTGAGTTGCTGCGGATGGTGGGATGTGGGGGGCGCGGCGGGATTGGGTTTTTGCCCCGTCCCCTGACGTGCCTGCCTTTTCCTCCCCGTCTGTGGAGCATTGCGGGCTGGGTGCTTAAATACCGCCTCACGGTTTGTGGGATCCTGTGGATGGTGGGATGTGGGCGGCGCGGCGGGACATAGGACCCCCGTACCTACCATGACTCCTTTTCCTCGACGTCTCTTGAGCGTTGCTGGTTCGTCTGCTTAAAAGCTGCCTCATGGCGGTTGAGTTCCTACGGAATGTGAGATGTGGGAGGCACGGCGGGATGGGGGTTTCCCTCCTCATCCCCTGACGTTCCTACCTTTTTCCTCACTGGTGGGATGTGGGGGGTATGGGTGGGATTGGGTTGTTTCCCCGTCCTGTCGTACCCACCTTTTTCCTCACCTTTCATGGAGCGTTGCGGGTCGGGCTTTGCTTAAAATCCACTGATTGTGGTTGAGTTCTTGCAGATGTTGGGATGTGGGAGGCATGGTGGGATTGGGTTCCTTTGTCGTCCCTTGCTGTACCGCCTTTTCCTCACCTTCTCTGGAGCGTTGTGGAATTTTGGTAGTGGTTCAAGCGCGAAACTGTCGGTATCACCAGGATGCGAGAGCGTGCTCCTAAATTTCTCATTCAGTGATATTCCATGCGAACCATAGCAAGCTGCCTTGGGCAATGATTGGTGGGAGTGCTTTGCTCAACGCATTGTCGGGGCCACGTGCGAGTTATTTGGGTCCTAAGAAACTCACACCAACAGGGTAACGATTTCCATGGTTCATTATTGGACAAGTTGGGGTGCCTTCCTCCTCAGTCATGCCTTGGGTGATGATGTTCATAAGGGTGGCTTGAGAATGTGTATCTACTGTTTCTGCAAGATACACGAGCGTCATGCAGAGGTGATGACTAATTAAGGGGAAACATGTCGATTTGGGAAGAGATGGTTCGGGCTTGTGTTGGGGTCTGAGTGGTCTGCTCAGTCATACCTCAAACATTGCAGATGTGGTTGGTGATGGTACCCGGTTGATCTTTCCATTAGTCATATGATTGTCTCAAAGATCAGGCTGTGCATGTACGAAGGACAAACTAATCGAATGGAATTGAATGCTCGGGACGACGGTTTGGGCTTGTGTTGGGGTCTGAGTGGTCTGCTCAGTCATACCTCAAACATTGCAGATGTGGTTGGTGATGCTACATGGTTGATCCTTCCACTAGTCATATGCCTGTCTCAAAGATCAGGTCCCGCATGTAAAGGACAAACTAATCGAAAGATGGTGATACTGTGACGGGTCTCATTAAATCAGTGCCAGGGCTGACTTTCTCCTCGGTTATACCTCAAGCGAAGAATCCCCAGGTGGGTGAGCTCCACCTTGAAGACCCTCACTTGTCCCTTTGGAGTTCTCCCTGTTGGTAGTGGAATTTTGTTGGTGCTGATGTACGGGCCCCGTCTATATGCTTGGGTTGAATTCTCTCGCACAATTTTGGTTTCGGGTTCCAAGGGCTTGCTAAAAAGACGATGCGATACTAGACAGATATAACTTGGATGGGATGATGATAGATGAGCATGGTTGGTGTCCTGGTTCTTGGTTAAAAGTTTCGCAACGGTGGTTGAGTTCTTTTGAATGGTGGGATGTGGGGGGTGCGGCGGGACATAGGGCCTCTGTTCCTGTCATGACTCCTTTTCCTCAACGTCCCTGGAGCGTTGTGGGTTCGTCTGCTTAAAATCTGCCTCACGGCGGTTGAGTTCCTTCGGAAGGTGGGATGTGGGAAGCATGGCGGTGGGACGCTGTAATTCCTTTTCCTCACCGGTGGGATGTGGGGGGCATTGGAAAGAATGGGTTTTTGCCCAGTCTCATGCCGTGCCCGCCTTTTTCCTCACCTTTCATGGAGCGTTGCGGTTCGGGCTTGCTTAAAAGGCCACCTGTTGGTGGCGGAGTTCCTTGGATGGTGGGATGTGGGAGGCATGGTGGGTTGGTGTTCCTTTGTCGTCCCTCGATGCTCCTGCCCTTCCCTCGCCTTCTCTAGAGCAGTGCGGCTTTGCTTGCTTAAAAGCTGCCTCAGGGTGGTTGAGTTGCTGCGGATGGTGGGATGTGGGGGGCGCGGCGGGATTGGGTTTTTGCCCCGTCCCCTGACGTGCCTGCCTTTTCCTCCCCGTCTGTGGAGCATTGCGGGCTGGGTGCTTAAATACCGCCTCACGGTTTGTGGGATCCTGTGGATGGTGGGATGTGGGCGGCGCGGCGGGACATAGGACCCCCGTACCTACCATGACTCCTTTTCCTCGACGTCTCTTGAGCGTTGCTGGTTCGTCTGCTTAAAAGCTGCCTCATGGCGGTTGAGTTCCTACGGAATGTGAGATGTGGGAGGCACGGCGGGATGGGGGTTTCCCTCCTCATCCCCTGACGTTCCTACCTTTTCCCTCACTGGTGGGATGTGGGGGGTATGGGCGGGATTGGGTTGTTTCCCCGTCCTGTCGTACCCACCTTTTTCCTCACCTTTCATGGAGCGTTGCGGGTCGGGCTTTGCTTAAAATCCACTGAGTGTGGTTGAGTTCTTGCAGATGTTGGGATGTGGGAGGCATGTTGGGATTGGGTTCCTTTGTCGTCCCTTGCTGTACCGCCTTTTCCTCACCTTCTCTGGAGCGTTGTGGAATTTTGGTAGTGGTTCAAGCGCGAAACTGTCGGTATCACCAGGATGCGAGAGCGTGCTCCTAAATTTCTCATTCAGCGATATTTCATGCGAACCATAGCAAGCTGCCTTGGGCAATGATTGGTGGGAGTGCTTTGCTCAACGCATTGTCGGGGCCACGTGCGAGTTATTTGGGTCCTAAGAAACTCTCACCAACAGGGTGACGATTTCCATGGTTCATTATTGGACAAGTTGGGGTGCCTTCCTCCTCAGCCATGCCTTGGGTGATGATGTTCATAAGGGTGGCTTGAGAATGTGTATCTACTGTTTCTGCAAGATACACGAGCGTCATGCGGAGGTGATGACTCATTAAGGGGAATCCTGTCGATTTGGGAAGATGGTTGGGGCTTGTGTTGGGGTCTGAGTGGTCTGCTCAGTCATACCTCAAACATTGCAGATGTGGTTGGTGATGCTACCTGGCTGATCCTTCCATTAGTCATATGCTTGTCTCAAAGATCAGGTTGTGCATGTACAAAGGACAAACTAATCGAACAGAATTGAATGTTCGGGACGACGGTTTGGGCTTGTGTTGGGGTCTGAGTGGTCAGCTCAGTCATACCCCAAACAATGCAGATGTTGTTGGTGATGCTACATGGCTGATCCTTCCACTAGTCATATGCCTGTCTCAAAGATCAGGTCCCGCATGTAAAGGACAAACTAATCGAAAGATGGTGATACTGTGACGGGTCTCATTAAATCAGTGCCAGGGGTGACTTTCTCCTCGGTTATATCTCAAGCGAAGAATCCCCAGGTGGGTGAGCTCCACCTAGATGACCCTCACTTGTCCCTTTGGAGTTCTCCCTGTTGGTAGTGGAATTTTTTTGGTGCTGATGTAGGGGCCCCGTCTATATGCTTGGGTTGAATTCTCTCGCACAATTGCGGTTCCGTCTTCCAAGGGCTTGCTAAAAATACGATGCGATACTAGACAGATATAACTTGGATGGGATGATGATAGATGAGCATGGTTGGGATGTGGGAGGCATGGTGGGATTGGGTTCCTTTGTCGTCCCTTGCTGTACCGCCTTTTCCTCACCTTCTCTGGAGCGTTGTGGAATTTTGGTAGTGGTTCAAGCGCGAAACTGTCGGTATCACCAGGATGCGAGAGCGTGCTCCTAAATTTCTCATTCAGCGATATTTCATGCGAACCATAGCAAGCTGCCTTGGGCAATGATTGGTGGGAGTGCTTTGCTCAACGCATTGTCGGGGCCACGTGCGAGTTATTTGGGTCCTAAGAAACTCTCACCAACAGGGTGACGATTTCCATGGTTCATTATTGGACAAGTTGGGGTGCCTTCCTCCTCAGCCATGCCTTGGGTGATGATGTTCATAAGGGTGGCTTGAGAATGTGTATCTACTGTTTCTGCAAGATACACGAGCGTCATGCGGAGGTGATGACTCATTAAGGGGAATCCTGTCGATTTGGGAAGATGGTTGGGGCTTGTGTTGGGGTCTGAGTGGTCTGCTCAGTCATACCTCAAACATTGCAGATGTGGTTGGTGATGCTACCTGGCTGATCCTTCCATTAGTCATATGCTTGTCTCAAAGATCAGGTTGTGCATGTACAAAGGACAAACTAATCGAACAGAATTGAATGTTCGGGACGACGGTTTGGGCTTGTGTTGGGGTCTGAGTGGTCAGCTCAGTCATACCCCAAACAATGCAGATGTTGTTGGTGATGCTACATGGCTGATCCTTCCACTAGTCATATGCCTGTCTCAAAGATCAGGTCCCGCATGTAAAGGACAAACTAATCGAAAGATGGTGATACTGTGACGGGTCTCATTAAATCAGTGCCAGGGGTGACTTTCTCCTCGGTTATATCTCAAGCGAAGAATCCCCAGGTGGGTGAGCTCCACCTAGATGACCCTCACTTGTCCCTTTGGAGTTCTCCCTGTTGGTAGTGGAATTTTTTTGGTGCTGATGTAGGGGCCCCGTCTATATGCTTGGGTTGAATTCTCTCGCACAATTGCGGTTCCGTCTTCCAAGGGCTTGCTAAAAATACGATGCGATACTAGACAGATATAACTTGGATGGGATGATGATAGATGAGCATGGTTGGTGTCCTGGTTCTTGGTTAAAAGTTTCTCAACGGTGGTTGAGTTCTTTTGAATGGTGGGATGTGGGGGGTGCGGCGGGACATAGGGCCTCCGTTCCTGTCATGACTCCTTTTCCTCAACGTCCCTGGAGCGTTGTGGGTTCGTCTGCTTAAAATCTGCCTCATGGCGGTTGAGTTCCTTCGGAAGGTGGGATGTGGGAGGCATGGCGGTGGGACGCTGTAATTCCTTTTCCTCACCGGTGGGATGTGGGGGGCATTGGAAAGAATGGGTTTTTGCCCAGTCTCATGCCGTGCCCGCCTTTTTCCTCACCTTTCATGGAGCGTTGCGGTTCGGGCTTGCTTAAAAGGCCACCTGTCGGTGGCGGAGTTCCTTGGATGGTGGGATGTGGGAGGCATGGTGGGTTGGTGTTCCTTTGTCGTCCCTCGACGCTTATGCCCTTCCCTCGCCTTCTCTAGAGCAGTGCGGCTTGGCTTGCTTAAAAGCCGCCTCAGGGTGGTTGAGTTGCTGCGGATGGTGGGATGTGGGAGGCGCGGCGGGATTGGGTTTTTGCCCCGTCCCCTGACGTGCCTGCCTTTTCCTCCCCGTCTGTGGAGCATTGCGGGCTGGGTGCTTAAATACCGCCTCACGGTTTGTGGGATCCTGTGGATGGTGGGATGTGGGCGGCGCGGCGGGACATAGGACCCCCGTACCTACCATGACTCCTTTTCCTCGACGTCTCTTGAGCGTTGCTGGTTCGTCTGCTTAAAAGCTGCCTCATGGCGGTTGAGTTCCTACGGAATGTGAGATGTGGGAGGCACGGCGGGATGGGGGTTTCCCTCCTCATCCCCTGACGTTCCTACCTTTTTCCTCACTGGTGGGATGTGGGGGGTATGGGCGGGATTGGGTTGTTTCCCCGTCCTGTCGTACCCACCTTTTTCCTCACCTTTCATGGAGCGTTGCGGGTCGGGCTATGCTTAAAAGCCACCGAGTGTGGTTGAGTTCTTGCAGATGTTGGGATGTGGGAGGCATGGTGGGATTGGGTTCCTTTGTCGTCCTTTGCTGTACCTGCCTTTTCCTCACCTTCTCTGGAGCGTTGTGGGATTTTGGTAGTGGTTCAAGCGCGAAACTGTCGGTATCACCAGGATGAGAGACCGTGCTCCTAAATTTCCCATTCAGTGATATTCCATGCGAACCGTAGCAAGCTTCCTTGGGCAGTGATTTGCGGGAGTGCTTTGCCCAACGCATTGTCGGGGCCACCTGTGAGTTATTTGGGTCCTGAGAAACTCACACCACCAGGCAAACGGTTGCCATGGTTCATTATTGGACAAGTTGGGGTGCCTTCCTCCTCAGTCATGCCTTGGGTGATGATGTTCATAAGGGCGGCTTGAGAATGTGTATCTACTGTTTCTGCAAGATACACGAGCGTCATGCGGAGGTGATGACTCATTAACCGGGATCCTGTGGATTCGTGGGAAGTGATCGGTTTGGCTATTCTCATCGGTGCTGGGTAAAGGAAGGAATGAATGCTGAGACCTCGTCGATGATGATTCATTCTTGTCTCTGGAATAAAAGAAGTGTTGGAAGTCTGATCTATTTTTTCGGTGCGGTGTACTTGAGCATCATTGGGAGGTGAAGACTCTTTACAGGGAGATCCTATAAAATGTTGGGTAGTCCGATCCTAAATGATCAGGTTTCGGGCAGGAAATTCTTATGAATGATGAGCGAAGATCGAATGTTGTGACCCCATCGCATGTTAGTGCATGGTGGTGATGTGTGGCCCTTGATAGTCCCTCGGTTGCGTGTT
>CAUJRU010000693.1:0-373221 GCA_963277665.1 Viscum album | reverse complement strand
TGTTGTTGGATACAGATTTTTTTCATGGTCACTCTGAGAGAAGATCACTACCTTTACAAAATGTCTTTTTGGAATAGTGCATCATGTCACTCGGAACACTTTAATAGATTCCTACATTTATAAAAAATTTGAATCTCTGTCACCTAGATCTATTGAAATGAATTCCACTTATATATGATTAATATTTTGTACTATGTTTTGTATTATAAATACCAGAGTTTAATTTTCTAATGAAATCCTGATCTTAAACGAACCTTATAGAAAAATATTATTTTCACTATACTAAGAAAAACATCGTTTGTGAAGAAACTTATCTATGCACCTATGTTTTTCAAAAAATTCCATATTTGTGAAAAAAATAATCAATTCTCTATTTATAATAAAAAATAGATCTATCACACAACTCCTTCAGTATCTAGAAAATATGTCACCATTGTTGATGAAAATAGCATGCAACTCCACTTCTATGATACTTTTTCAATCATGTGAAAGAATCCTTCATTTTCATCAAAATTTTTATGTAATATTAACTTTCATTAAATCCTTCATGAATTTTATGAGATTCGTTAATTCTCTGAACAAAAAATCACTAACATTTTTAATAGGCTCCCCTTTATAGGAAACTACAAGAACGCTAACTTCTACAAGATCTTCTTCTCAAAAAAAATTATGTTCACAAGATTAATTGATAGTAGATCTATTTACAATTAAAAATTATGTGTGTGGATCTCACTCTAGATTTAAAACTCATATTGAAAATAGAAACTAAAACTAGATAAAGTATTTAGAACAAATACAATACTTATCCCTAACTTGGATCGCATTGGTTCCAACATCCCCCCCCCCTTGGGTGTATTGGAAATTTCTAGTGAAATTAAATTCCACACACATATTTTACTACTTTCATATGGAAAAAAATATCTCATATGTCACTATAATTATATAGAATCAATTATCTATGTGAAAAACAAGAGTTTAATATTTCATTCCATGAATCATGCCATTCCTCATTATAGAACTCCCCCTTTATTCAAGATCCTTTTAATTCCATTCACTTACTTGATAATACTCTATTCCTAATGCATCATTTATTACCTTAAATTTAATACCATTTAATCCACGTTGATGAAATAATACCAACATTGAAACCACCTTTTAATAAATATTTTCATTCTCTAAAGTTCTCCATTGAATTTTACTCATGATCATTCTCCCCCTTTAATAATAATTCCAAATATAAAAAACCTACCATCCATTAAAACACAATATAATGAATTATATATAAATATAAAGAGGTGATAAACCTTAATCTCTTAAAACTAAGTGAGGAAGATGAACACTAAGGTTCAATTTATGTTTCTCAAAAATAGGCATGGTTAATCAAATAGTCATGATATTTGTAACTTGTGTATTGGTTAAACTATATTCTATTATGACCATCCTTTAAACAATTTTTTTTAATAAAGTGATAATTTATCTCAATATTCATGGTATGAGTGTGCTATAATAGATTTTTCATGAGATAAATTGAACTATTTTTATCCCAAAAGATAACCATATTGTATTTTACTTCTTCCCAAATAAATTCAAACAATTTATCCATACACAGAAGTTGGTTACATGCTTGGGTTACTAAAATGTATTTTTCCTCTTTTTTTCACAATGAAGTAATTTAATATTTTTTTATAAACCAACCAAAACATTTATTTCCAATAAATAAGAAACCTCCATTTATGGACTTCGGTCCACTACACCACTATCCTGATCTAAGTCAAATAACACTTACAATTTTTAATTCTTCCCAACATCAAACAAAAATCCAAACTCAAGAGTACCTCGGATGTACCTTTATTATACATTAAACTACCGTGAGATACTCTCCCATTGGATGGGATTCCAAAAATGTTACAAAAAATATCAAGTTCTATAGAATCAAATATAATAGATATCCAATAATATTTTTGTATAAGGATGGGTCCATATATTTCCCGTGATTTTTATTTATAAACATGGTTCCAACATCAATTAGAGTAGGCATTGTTCTATAAGCATGCATATCAAAATTATTTAAAAGTTATCTCATATAGTTAGCTTGATAGATAAAAATATATTTTTCTTTCTAAACTAATTGTAACCTAAGAAAATAATTGAGTTCACCAATCATGGAAATTTAAAATTCTAACCTCATTATATTAGAAAACTCCCCCCGAGATTTATTCATATATACACCAAATATTATAACAATTACATAAACTGTCTCCATGAATTGTTCTTCATTGGATGATTTTACATATATATTATGATGAACATTTTCCCTATTAAATTTCATATTCTTCAAGTACAAGTCTATATAAGTATACCATGCATATAGTGCCTTATTTAGACCATAGGATGCCTTCATTAACCTTCTTTACTAGGATTCATCATTGAAAATAAAAAATACACCAACATCTCAATGAAAACTTCCTCTAAAGCAGAGAATTTCAAAAATATATTTTTACATCTATCAAATAAATATTCAAATTTGATTTGAATCTCCCCCACTAAGAATCGATTCGTTGATTCAATTCGATCCACTGGTAAAAAATTTCTTTTGTATTAAAAATAAATAAATTTTAGTTTGTCATTTACACACCAAATGTGTCGTATTTTGGATCAAATTTCCATTTATATTGAATTTATTCATAAATTTCCATTTTTTTCACATGAAATATTATGCACAATATTCTTCCAATGTTCACAAGTTTTTATGATTTCATCCAATTCAACATTCATGGATTTTACCAATGATTCATCCTTTATTATTTCTTCATATGATGATTTTTCCACCATTGATAGTACAAAAACATTCTCAATATTACTTATTCTTTGTGATTGTTTTTGAGAAATTTAAAAACCTATTATGTTTGATGCAACACGTTATAATCTCTTATTTCCCCATGAGTCTTTTCATAACATTAATTATAATTCATATCCAATTCTAATTCAGCCTCAGAATCTTTACCATTTGGAGAACTTTGTAAAATCTCAGGATTTTTATCAAATTTTTCATCTTCTCTACTCAATTCATCTAAGTTTTAGTTTAAATAAATATTATAATATTTATCCTCAACGACTTTGACACTGTTAATTTCGCTAATTATATTTAGCTATTTGTCCTGGCATTTTAAGCCTTTGTCTTCTTCAAGTAGCCTAAAAATATTCCTTCATCTACTAAATCTCTTTACTTTCCTTGATTTCCCTTTTTATTTTAGTTATAGTATCTTCTTATAAATACTCGAAAATGTTCCAGAGAAGTTTCCCTTACTTTAGAAATTTAATAGGGTGTCTTATTTTCCTCTGGACCCAGAATCACCTAATTATAAGTACACACTATAATTTAGACTACTTCTTTCAAGTAGTGATGAGATATTCCACTCAAAGTGAGAAATGTTTTATCCGTATTTTTCATCTAATAATTTATTCATTCAATAACTAGATTCTATTATCGAGTTATTACTATGTATTCCTTATGATTTATACCATTTCTATTAAATTAGTTTTTAAAATTAATATATGTGAATTTTTTCCATTATCTGATAAAATATATTTGTCTATGCTTATGGTCTCATTTTCCACTCTGCTTTGATACCCCTTCCTAAACACCATGAATTTTTTCATGTATTATTTGAACATAACACAAGACATTATATTATAATCATTTAAAAAATAATTAAATACTTATCTCTATATGTTTTAGGTTCATTCATCATATCATAAAAATCGATGAAAACTAGATTAATGATATTGAATTATTTTTCATCTTTTGTAGATAAGGATTTTGTACAAAATTTCTCCTATATACATGCATCATGTATCTTTTCGATATCTCACTTAAAATTTAGAATATCCATTGTATAGTTTAGCTTAAATAAGTTCTATATTATCTATTGGTGAATGTGTCCTATCCTATGGTGTCGTAATATGTTATCCTCCATATTAGTTAGGAGGTAGTTATTTTATTTACTATCCACCCGATACAGATTACCATTATTACACTATTATTTAATGAGATAACTCATTTCCTTTCCTTTGATCAAGTATCCCTCAATATTTAAATTATCCTCAAGTCTAGAGTCACACATTTGACATAAAATCAATATGTTATGTCGCAATCCATCCAAATAGAGAACTGTTTTCTTCTTCAACTCATCACCTGCTAGTTGGGACTTACTACTTCTTTTGATTTTCAATGCTCCTTAAATTATAAATTGAACCATTCCATCAACTATACTGTTCTCATTTTTTAATAAGATCATATTACCAGTCTTATGGAAATAAAACCTAGAATCAGGGATCTAGGTTATATTATCATTTAAAGTATTGAGTGTTATATTTACCAAGTTATCCTCCTCAATATTCTTATTTTCCTTTCCTGATACTCTCAGTTGAGTTAAGGAATAAGACTGATGATGAGCTTCACCATGAATTTTAAAACCCTATCCTTTTAAGGGATTTATGATTTTTATTAGTATTGGGTATGATTTTCTTATATAAATGGATTATACAAATATTCTCATCTTATGTTCAATTAATTTCTCAGACCGCCTTTTCATATATTTACACTTACCGACCATTTGAGCTCAACCCTTTCTTATATATCTATTTCCCTAGTTTATTATGATAAGAAAAGAATAAAATATTTATAAGAGTGCCCTATGTGGGGAATTAGTAGAAGATAGTGGAGAGTTTTTATGGATTAAGTAGTTGCCTATATAGTTTAACAAAAAATTCTAGTAGTTGAAAAATTAATAAGCTTTATTAGATAATGTTTTCTTCTAGTTGTCGAAAACTATAAACCTAAATGATCATGGGAATGAATCATTATACATTTTTTCTCTAAGACATGTGAATATGAGACTATCATGTATTTGGGGAATCATAGTTGACATCAGTTCAATTACGTAATTAAAATTAGCACCAGATCTGGTATTATGGGTCTGGGATATGACACTAGATATAGTCTTTACATTGGATAATTTTAGATGTTATTTTTAATGACCTAAAGTGATTATTGGTAGAGATCAAATAATAAGGACATGCATTCCTAATTCTGAAATTCATTCTGTCTTGATTTTTTCCACTCCTTGAGTTGTGGGGGCTATTTTGGACTTCAAAGAACCAATAAAAAATTACTTTATTCTTTTTTATTTATCCCACCCTTTTTAGTGATTCTTTTGAGTTTTTTAAATATTGTAAAAAATTCCAACTCTAGGGAAATATTTCCTAAATAAATGATATGCATAAATAGCCCCTTTTATTTTATGATGTGTTTGATGTATGTTTTATAGATTTCATGGGAATGTTTAAAAATTAATTTGATTATATTTGAACATTTATTAATTTTGATTTTGTGCCCATGTGGGTAGAATCTATTTCCCAAGAACTAATGATGGGAATTTTTTTTCAAAATTTATGAAAAGGAATTTATTTTCCAGATTTTGATTACCAAAGTTTTTAATCACTAAACAAGGGAGTATTTTTTAAAAATAAAATTTTAATATATTTTAATGAAATATGGATTTTATAATAGGAATTATACACACTATAAACTATAAAAAATGGAATGGGTGAAGTGTAAAATAGATAAATCAAATACATTTTGAAAAAATTTATTCACCTAAGTAGAAAAGATTTGAGTTTGAGACTGGATGATGGTCATTGGGATTATAGATATACTTTTAAAACTCCAATTAAAATATAACATTTTATACTTGTCTATGTAAAAGCTTTTCACTTTACTATTGAGTTATAACAAAAATATTTTTAGGCTGTTAAGACTTCTAACATGAATCTATTTTCTCCCAGAAAAGAATATTTATTTACATTAGTTACAGGACATCATAAACAATTAATATAAAAGTTTTAGATTATATAAAGAGAAAACCAATACTTTTATGAAGGAATATTTTCAATAAAAATTTAAAGAAAGACATAAGGTATTATTTTTTGATTCAAGACTTAATTTGTTTCTATGTAAATTTCATTATAAATGGTATAACCCTTTCCTTGTAACTGATGTTTCTCCTATTAGTGTAATACAAATCAAAGAACCTAAAATGGAAGCACTATTTACTATTAATGGGAACATATTGAATCTATTTAGAGAGAATTTATGAGATCCTCTAAAATATTAGGCCTACATTCGAGAAGAAAACTATAACTGAACAGTAGGTTGTGTCCCTCCTTATCTTTTGTTTTTATTATGTCCACTTTTTTAGATTAATTTTTCCCATAACATATTAAAAAATGAGTACATTACACAAAATAAGTTTCTAGGAGGCACTTAAACATCCCAATATTTTATGAAAAAAAAATTTCAAGTAAATTTAATTTCTTTGATAGCTTGTGTTGCACACAATGCCATGTTTTAACGAACCAAAATATACTATTAAAATTAATAAAACCTAGCTGTTAAACTTGGAACAATGAATAAGAATAACCAAATTTTTAAAAATAAGAATAATGGTTTGAGATAAATAAAATATATTGACAAATTAATACTAAAATTTTAGTAATGTTTTTATATACTTAAAAAATACATTTTCCATCAAATATAATTTTTATTGTTTTCTCAACAAATAAAAAAATTATTTTCCCACATTTAGAAAATATATTTGAAAAAATTATTTTGGTTCTTAAAATAAAAATGTAAAAATATATTATTATAAATTTTTGATAATATTTTTGAAAATATTAATGTTTGAATGAATAGATAAAAATACTAATTTTTATTGAAAACCATCGTTTAATTTAAAGAATTTGTAAAGTTACATTGTTAAGATGGTTTTAAAAGTAAAATTTGTAAATTATGTTATTATAAATACATTTTAGTTAATTGAATTCAATTATATGTTAAATTTTTATATAGAAACTTTTTATACTTACGAAAGTATTTTCTTTAGGAAGAACCTCTTTTTTCATCACGTTTGCAGGTTTAGTTTTAAATTAAATTCGACCACTTATATGAATTTAAATTGGTAAAATTTATTCCATATTTTTAATTAGAATTATTAATATTATAAAATAATTTTAAATTACATTTTTATCAAAATTAATAGTAAAAATATTAAAAGATTAATTATAATAATTAAAGTTAAAACAGGATTACCAGGGGTTAATCCAAAATATTAGGGTGTTTTTTCCAATAAAAAATATCTAAGAAATATTTTATGGATGTATTTAAACCATATACTGTCTAAAATTATAATAGAATATCATTTTTAGGAATTTTTTTTAGGAATGACCTTATCATTTTGGATTCTTTTGGGTAATTTTCAAGTAGTTACCAAGCGTGTTCATTTCCCCCACTTATAAAAGGACACCTCCTCTCATGTCCTCTATACACTCCAATATCCATTTTTTGACCATTAACTACCCCAATACATTACTATCTTTGCTAAATGTATGATCTTGGGTTTTTATTAGGGTAAAAATCATTCATTTTTGGGTTAAATTCTTGTTTACATTCCATTTTGTCTTAGACTATAGGCCGAGCCATGGGCTGGTTGGGTTGTCTTGGGAGAGAAGGGGCTAAAGGACTATAGGATGGATGTATGCCTATTAGATGATGTGTAATTGGGATACTTGTCATGTAATCCAATTATATGATGTTAAAAATTTCTATCCAGTACCTTTCACGAAATGTAAGTGTTTTTAGCCAATAAGGAAAAACGAGGCATTATACTCCGTGTGAGGAAATTACACATCATTTAATTTCCTGATAGTTTATTTTAATTTGAGGAAGTAGCCTTTATTTTTCATATAGAACACTTATCACCATTTTAAGCCTAAAACCCCTCTTTTATAGTTTTTTATATCTAACGGTCATTTAAACTTTTTTTCTTCTACCATCAGTCTAATTGCAATTACGCTAGTAGGATTTTTATTCATCAGAACAATGGATGCACTATTTGGATTTCGGATCATATTCCCTTGATTCATCTTCTTCTTATGTTCTTCAAATTTATCCTAAACTGATGTGAATCTGGACTAGATACTGGATGAAAAATCCACTACCGATCCATGTTAGGTGGTCAATACTTTTATTTCGGATTTTGTTGATTTATAGATCTATCGACTTTTTTCACCCATAATACCTTTCGATGGAGGCCTTGTTTTCAAATTATAATCTGAAATTGATGTAGAAGTACATGTTAGGGACTCCCTTATGTTCTTTGAGATGAATTGGTGGGTTTTACCCCAACCGGAGGCCACCCAAGGGGTGTTCCTTGATTTCTTTGGTTTGGACCTTTGATAAACTACCCAAGGGGTGTGTTTTAGAGCATTCTTAGTTTTAGAAAGCTTTGTTGTAATTATATGAAGTTTTTTTACATGCTTATGATATGTTCTTCCTCATATACTTGTGTTTCCATAATAATTCATGTTTACTTGATTATATGTCTTGAATAGATTTTGTTAAACGAGTGGGTATACCCATTAGTTGTTTTTAGAATTCTTAAATGGATAATGGTGATAAATGAGTGGGTATACCCATGTGGATTAATTTAAATTAAATGGATTATATGAGTGCGTAGGAAAATATGGTTTTTAATTATTTGTTAAATGGTATTAATGCATGATATATAAATCGATTCAATGGATGACTCTCTATAGATCTGGAACATGGTATTTGATACCTTCGTTGAGTCTGCACCATGTGTCTTGATTCCATGGGATAACTCAAGATTTGAAAACCCTTGGATTCAGATTTCCTGGATTCACATAGAAAATGTTGGTACACATAATTCTAGGACTCCAACCAGTGCCTATACCTAGTTTCCAGTGAGATACTCCTGGGACTCGACAATAATTCCTTGGTCATCGACACCTTGGATTATACCCTTCGTAGTCTACACTTCTTCATATAGAAAGGCCGTGGAAATTATGGTACAATTCATTATACGGAAAGTCCATGGAAATTTTGATACCCTTCATTACATTACATGGCCCTGGGAAATTGTGATTTACTTCATTATACTACACGACTGTGGGATATATTACATTGGTTATACGTAAAAGTCATGGGTTATTTATATAGAATAAGTATACAAGAAGCCTGTGTGGATAGGATTTAAATGGTTGTATGAAAAGGTCATGTTGTTTATTTATATTTTTTTTAGATGCCTTATTAGGATTTGACACTAGTTGTAAGGAGCCTCGAGAGAATTTTCAGTATTGATAGTTGCATTATATATATTTCATGGAAATCCACACTCAAGTTAATGCATTAATTACACTTGTTTAGCATACTACATTGTGATTATTAGAACGATATAGATATTTGGGTGGTTACCTACTGGGATGCTTATCTCACACCCTGTTTGGGCCTCCTTGGGGTCCCAAAAAGATTATATGGTTGTAGGTGTTGATAGGGGAAAGTTATCTAACATACGTTGTTATGTGTTTCATAAGAGTAGGGGAGCATGGGACCATGCTGAGGCTTGTGATGCTAAGAACGCTTTTTTCATTTTGGATTTAAGATTCCTGTATTGTACTATTCTTCCATGTTACAATTTTTGTTGTTTTATAGATACATGTATCATTTTTAACGTTTTATATGAGACATATTTTGAAATTATTATCTATTCATGTGATTTATCTATTGTATTCTTGTTTTATTACTTCCTCTATCTATATGTTGTTGAATTATGATGTGATGTACTTTGGTGATGAGGGAACAGTATCCCTACTAACTCACCTAGGCCCTCGCTACTAGTGGGTAGCCTTTGGAGTTTGGGGAGATGTGCTTGAGTCCATATAGCCAACAGGGCTTGGGGAACTGTTGACTGGAATCCGGGTTCAGGATATTAAAAATTAGAATCATAGGTTTTTTCCTTTCTTGTTTGAATTACTATTTGGAGATAATAGACTGGGATAAGAAGGCAATGGAATTTGGTAATGAGTTGTTCCTGGGAGTAGCTAACCCGCGTACAGGGAAAATGTAAATTACTTCGAATTGAATAGTTATTTTATGGTTTTGACTATTACTATTGATTTGACTTCACCTTTGGGTGACACACATGATTAATGATGTTACTACTAATATTATTGGGTTCTATTTATATTACAACCTGATGAGATGAGGGTATTCAATCTCACGCATCATATAGACACTTGTTAGAAATCACATGTCATGCATTATGCCATGCCATTTATGAAGCATTATCTGATACATGCTGTCATCATAGGTGTTATGATAGTTGTTTCTTCTACTGTGTTAGATCATGTGTAGAGGACAGAGAAGTGACATCATCTTTCAATTCATAAGGTGTATGGGCTTTTATGGAATGGGAAATGATTCACCTTTTAAATTCATCGGTTTAAATGAATTTGATAAGTATGGATTATATGGAAATCAAATTTTGGTTCATGAGGTTTTATGGGACCTCAAGAACCAGAAATTTTTGGACCATCGGTTAAATAATTTGATCAAATGACTTACAAATTAAAATGAAATAGAAAATAGTGTCTTGACATAGAACTGATTTTGAGTTGAGAAGAGGTAGTGTTTCTAGTTATGTGGTGACTATTCATTATACATTCTAGGATTTAGGAGAATATTGCGGGTTATAGCCTGGTTTTAGGAGGGTTTTTACCTGTCCTACACTTTTGAGTGTGAGATATTGATATTTTTATTTTTTGATGTGTGTGTTTGGTATTACAGAGGCATGCCACCATGACTACATCTTGTGGTGTTCCCGAAGGGTGGCGGGGACCATGACCCGGAGATGGTGGGTCTTGGGATACCAGTTGATACAAATTTTGTTCTAGCTAAGGAAATATCAGTTTTATCATACACGGGTTCTGAGGAAATGTTCATTGAGGGTTTCTCTAATTATATGAAAACGTTTCAACGAGCATCGCAGCCTACCATGACTATGGATGAGAGGACATGGGTGTTTCATTAGTAGAATCCTCCCACGTTTTCAGAGGATGTAGGTCCATAAATTAAAGATATGTGGCTTGAGACCACCTTATAAATTTTTGAGCATCTCTTCACACCTCTATATAAGAGGGTTAAACTCGCCACATACACGCTATGAAGAGAATAAAAACTTTCGTGGGATGTACTGAACTAGGTGAAAAGGCTATGAGACATGGGTTGGGATGATTTAAAAACCTGTTTCTATGACTAATTTTACCATGATACTTTTTGGGTAGAGAGAACTAGTGACTTCATGCATCTGGAGTAGGGTGCAATGACAATTATGTAGTACTCGACACGCTTTACTGTGTTGCAATTTTTTTCACCGATGTACCTTTTTGATGAGCTGTCTATAGCTAGATGATTTGAGGATTGTCTACTATATGCTATCAAATATCATAACAATTTGTTTAGGTTGAATTCTATCACTAAGATTAAGAATCAGTCAATGGTCATAAAGTGGAACCTAAGGGAATATAGGGGTATAGAGCAGGGAAGTGCTGCTTCTCAACCTAGTGGTTCTATGTCTTCAGGAAGGAAGTTCCATTTTGAGGCTTCCTATAAAATGAGTTCTAGTATGGCAGTGAGTGCGGTTAGATCATTGTATTTCATCAGTGTTCTAGGAGAGGCCAAATGAAGAATCAGTGTGACCATGACCCAGTTGAGTTTCGAGCTTGCGTTAATATGGGGTACACGCAATGGTTTTGTAGGACCTTCCCAATAACTGGGAGTGATAGGGGTCATCACCAACACCATGTTCGGGATTAGGTTCCTCATCTCCATTTTATGCAAGGATTTGGTGCAGTGTAGGTCAGTCAGGATAAGGTAGTAATGGTTGAAGCATAGTTATCCACACTCCAATTATACCTAGACATCAGAGTGGACCTACATCAGGAAGTGAGGTTGTATCATAGGGTTGTGGTGTAGGCCAGTTCCATTTTGTGTAGCCTACCCCCGAGGTGTCTTGTTATAGACCATCTTCAGTGAGATATATAGACTTAGTATCCTCTACTATTGAATCTAATCTTTTTGGTGAAGGTGTATCTCATAGTTTCATATATTCACCTTAGGTACAAATCCTTAGGCTTGTTGTGTGGTCTTATGAGGGAATTTTTGTGCTAGATACACTATTGGGAAATAGAATGGATGATGTGTTCTAGTGTAGGGTGTGTTCCCTTGAGGTCGGTGGGTGTCAATTCATATGGAATATTTTTTCTTTGAGATGATAGGGTATGACATCATTCTTGAGATGGACTGGCTAGTAACTTATCAAGATTATGTTGACTGCTATCAGCAGAGGATGACCTTCACATAACTATAGGGTGTAGTGTTTTCTCACAATTGTGAATGGGATGTCTAGTCAAGAAGAGTGTGACTAGAGCATCATGGGTTGGGTGCGATGACAAACTAGATTTCTAGTTTTTTTATGATTAGGGAGTGAGTCAGGAGGACTTTCCTCTAGTGATGGATTGTTTCAAGTACATGTTCTCAAATGAATTTTTTGGTTTACCTCCTAAAAGAGAGGTGGTTTTATCCATAAAACCAGTGTCCAGAGCTTCACTAGTGTCCATTCCATTTTATGGTATGGTATGATTGAGTTGCAGGAACTCAAGTGGAAACTAGAGGATTTGGAGGTGAAGTGTTTTATTCAACCTAGTACTTCTCTATGGGGTTCGAAAGTCATTTTTGAAAAAATGTTGATGGTAACCTTAGGCTATGCATGGATTACCAAAAACTGAACCAGCTAATAGTTTAAAACTAATATCCCTTTCTACATATTGATGATATATTTGATCAGCTTTGAGGATCCTGAGTGTTCTCAAAAATATATTTGAGATTGGAATATCCTCAGGTTTGTGTTTGACCTATAGACATACCTCGTATGACCTTTTTTAGTATATATGTTCTATATGAGTAATTGGTCATGCCATTCAGTCTCATGAATGCGCTAGAAGTTTTTATGTCTTTGAGGAACTGAGTATTCCATCCTTACCATGGTTCTTTTATAGGGGTTTTCATGGATGATATCTTGGTGTATTATCACAATCCACACAACCATGCCAACTATCTTGAGATCATTTTGAATAAATTTAGAGAGTGTTGGTTATATTCTAATCTCAAAAAGTGCCAATTCTAGATGGATCAAATTCATTTCCTGGGTCTCGTCTTCTTAGAGACATGGAGTATCAGTGGACCTAGAGATATTGAGAGTTGTAGTTTCCTAGAAATAAGACAAGAATGTTTTTCAAAAAATAGAGTTTCTTGGTACTATATGGTTACTATATGAGTTTCATACAGTACTTACCATGCCTAGTGGTGATGTGGTGGGCCTGAATAAGAAGAGTGTGATGTTTTTGTGGTTATATTCTTGTGAGATAGCTTTTTAGGGGCTGAAAGAATGATTGACATCAGCCCCAGCCCTGATATTATTGGAGAAGGCTAGGAGATACACTTTGTATTGTAATGCATCAGGTATTGGGCCAGGATCAGTGATCATGCATGTAGATAGAGTCATGGAGTACGAGTCTTAGTAGCTGAGGCCACATCAGAGGAATTTGACTACGCACGATCTTGAGTTAGTTGCAGTTGTTCATGCATTGCACTATTGGAGACATTATTTACTGGGAGAGAATTTTGTGGTGTATATTGACCACAAAAGCCTCTAGTATATATTTAATCAGTGTGATCTGAATCCGAGGTAGAGAATGTGGGTGGCATACCTTCAATATTTTGAATTTGATCTTGCCTATACGCATTGTAAAGGCATTATAGTGGTCGATGCACTGAACATGAGGACTCAGATATAGGGAGTGAAATAGGTTTGTAGTGAGTAGAAGCTTCTGGCATTATTATCTGACACACATCAAATGGAAGAATAAACAGGGTTATACATATCTATTATCCTTAGTTATGACCTCTACCATGCCGAATAGATTGAGGATATGGAGGCTATCATATTTTGAGGGCCTAGTCCTATGGGAGGGTGTGGCATGTGTGGACCCTCCTTCTGGTTGGATGGTAGTCGAGTATGAGATACAATGTATCCATGGATACATCTAGATTCCAGTGGATATTAGTGGGGATCTAATGTAGGAATTTCATGATTTATCTTGTGTAGTGCATCCTGATGTCATTAATATGTACCATAACTTGCATCGTCAGTACTGGTGGCCAGGTATGAAGAGAGAGGTAGCTGTTTTTTTATTAGTTTTTCCACCTATCAGTTTGTGAAGGTGTAACATCAACGACCAGCAGTGATTTTACAGCATTTACCTATTCCAGAGTAGAAATGGGATGATCTCACAATGGATTTATTGAATGGTTTACCAAGCTCACCTCAAGGTAATAATGTTATGTGGGTTTTTGTTGATATTCTCATGAAGGTCTATCATTTCTTGCTGATCAAGGATACCTTCAATGTTGATGATCTTGGATGGTTGTATATCTATGAGATAGTATGACTTCATGGGGTCCCATGCACTATCGTTTTGAATAGGGATTTCCTCTTTACATATCATTTCTGGTAGAGTTTCTAGATGGAATTGGGTTCATAGGTGATTCTAAGCACAAAAAACCACCCTCATACTGATGGTCTATCAGAACGTATGAAACAGGTGCTAGGGAACATGCTGCGAAGATGCGTACTGGATTTTGGGGGCTCTTGGGAGAGGCACATTCCCCAAGTTTATTTCACCTATAACTACTATTATCAGGAAATGATACATATGAAACCTTATGATGATTTATATGGTAGGACGTTCTGATCACCACTATGTTGGTTATAGGAAAGTGTGACAGCTTTACTGGGACCACATATCTTATAGGATACTTTTGAGCAGGTCCAGTTGATTCAAAAGCAGGTAGCTGTTATAGAGTCTCATAAAAAATCTTATAGTAATCACAGTAGATAACCTCTAGAGTTTGAGGTTAGGGATCAAGTATTCATATGTGTTTCACTAAGGTTGGGACATAGATGGATTGGGAGACAGTATAACACCCCAAACTTCCAAGGTATGCTTCTCTTTAAATAATACAATAGTGTGTGTTGTACACAACTTCGAGTTCTAACACACACCACAACCAATCAAACTAACTGTTATGAATAGTAATACCCACATTTTAAAATTTTATAAATTTTATATTTAAAAATGGACTTCATTTTTTGATTCAGAATATTGAAATTAACTTAGGGTGAATTTTTGGTATTTTTCTGAAAACATTCAATTTTTGATGAATAGTGAAAAAACACCGAGTTATAGTTTAAAACAGAAGTTTTATTCAAATAATTATTTATTTTATTTAAATTTAATTAAGGTAAAAATAGATACATAATACCTATATAATTTCAATGTAATTAATCAGAGTTAGTATAAAATATTATTAGATATATAAAAAAAATTGACCTTTTCACCATCTTTTACCCATCCCCTAGGAGAATTTGAAAATTCACATAAAAAATAATTTTACCACTTCTGTGAGTGGAATTTCAAAAATCCAAGTGAAATGGTTAATATCGAGGAGTAAAATGTGGATTTGTAAAATAAAAAAAAATTGGTGAATAGTAAATTTTTACTTTTATTTACCACGGTTTAAAGTAAAATGGGTAATTAAGGGTAAAACTGATATTATTATTACCCTAAACCATGTCCTAATTCTATTGGCTAAGTATAATTTGACAAAACATAACCTTAGGAAAAAAATATGACCCTATTTGGTCCACTTGGATTAGATTAGGACATTTATTATTATTTAAGTCAAAGAAGAGTTAAAAGAGTTAAAATCAAAGTTTAATTACTAAAACATTTTTAATATAGGGTTATACATAATTTAAATTCGATTGTAAATATTAATTAGAAATATAAAAATAAATTCTACATAATGTTATTTTATTTATAATTTTTAGACCTTAAATAATTTAATTTATTTATGACTCAATGGTGATGCATTAATTACCTAATTAATGAAATATTAAAATAATTGATATTATAAATATCCGAATAAATGTAATTTGAGACTTTTTATGAATTTAAATAATTTTATAGGTTAATATGACATATTAGTATTGTTTATATGAATTTTTTTCGAATTAATAATTCTGTTATGAATTTATCAAAAACAAAATACCCAATATTGTCAAAATTGACATAAAAGTGTTTTTAAAACAAATATTATATTATTAATTTATATTGTATTCCTAAAAATCTAAGGTTAGGTCGAAGGACTTATATCATGATATTTTTATCATTAATGTACCACTTTGGGGTCTCTTGGAAATATAGTAAGTTTATTAACTATATAATATAAAAATACAAAGAGACATGGTAAATGTCAAACTATTTAACTAAGAGTTAAATCAAAATGATAAAGTTAATATAGTAAACCATTCCAATATAAAACCTATTGGTTGAGTTTTTTTCTACCTATACCCACATTAAAATTTAAATAATCCACTTTGGATCTCTTAGAAACCGAATATGAATTTATTATGAAATAATATTTCTACCTTTTCCTAAGGTGCCCCTCACCCCTCTTCTAAAAGGGCCCTCCCGCTTCTCACTAATTCTCACCTTAAAATCCATTTGTCTCGGCCAAACCCTACCAAAATATTCACTCGAATTCCCTCATTTCAACCTAGAGGCCTTATTTTGGTCATAAATCCAACCTAAGGATCCCTTTGGATCAAATCAAAAGGAAGAAACCGAAGAAGAGTTAATGTTTTCACCACCCTCTTTCAAGTTCCTTTCTTCTTCAAATTTTTCTTTATTTTTTATTTACATTCTAAAATAATAAATCTAGTATATTATATATTATTTGATGTTATTATAAATATGGTATAACCATATTCAGTATTCTCTCCATCCTTTGAATGACATGTCACCATACGTGCGTACGTACGGCTTACCGTCTCCACGTCGTTGTGTAATTGTTATTCAAAACATTATTATTTGGATGGGTATAATAATGATGTGTAATTAATTTAAATAATAAATATAAAATGATAATTATTCTTTATATATGATACACCATCCAATTATATATTATTTTAATATCAACAGAATGATATTGTCGCTCATGCGTACATACGGACTACTGTCTCCATGAACACGATGAGATTCATTCCCCATCGTATCTATTCAAGACTAATTTTCATTTGATGATTAAAAGTAATGTTTAAGGACTTTATATCATTATGTATATGAATATGATACAACCTATAAATAACAAACACGAATTATGTAACAAAGCATATAATGGAAAACGAATCAGTTAACACCCGAAACAACGATAATACTATTACATTATTAACAAAAAAATGATAAAAGATCATATATGATATCATAATTAATGTATATGATTCTTGTATAATTTAATAATAATTATTTGACCATTATACAAGAGTTTAACCTACCCTCTACCAAGGAAAAGTACAGGTTAAGGGTTTATTTCATAATATCTTCATTATCCGAGTTTGTTTATACGTAATTATCTAGTGGAAACACTTTATCATCCACATACATGTTTCTTAAAAATGTATTTAAAAACATTCTTACTATTTTATAGAATATGGTTTAAAGTCATTTATACCCTTGTTTGACTTTTTATAAGAAGTTTATAAAGGATTCTTTCCGTCTTTTTACAAACAAAGTCCTTTTTAACCTTTTCGACAGAATTCAGGTAAGAATGCCTTTTTAACTTATACGGCAGGTGCGGCTATTTTATACCGTTATAAAATCATAGAAACTTCCCTTACAAGCTTATAAGAATATTTTCAAAGTAAATGTTTTCTTTTATAATTATGTGACTTCTAAATGATTTCAAAAAAAAGGTATATTTCTCTCAAATATATTTGATTTCATCTATGTCAACATCCTTTGATGGATTTTAAGCTTATTTGAAGTTGATTTATTATGATACATAACTTATATATTTTATGGAATTTTTTGTGATATGTTTTAATGTGGATGTTTTATTTTTATATCATTCATGGTTTATGGAGAAATTATTTACATTTTGTATGCTAGTTTTAATACGAATGTTTGTGTTATGTTTAAACCTATTCATATGAGGAATGCATTGGACTTAATAAGTGACAGGTGGAGCCCTCTATAGATCCTCGATGCATCAGTAGGTCTCATGAGACAAACTAGTATCTTGGAACAAGGCCTTGACAAAATCTTATTTGTAGTCTTGGCACAAGGCCTTGACTATGTGGTTATGATAGTCTGGCATTATGCATTCCATCATTATGAAAGTGGTTATTGATATTGCATGTGATTCTTCGACTAGTAGAATATCTATGTGAATAACTAAATGGAATTATTTTATTTTATTTCTGACATATTATGCTAAAGTTCAAGTTTAAAAATCTTTTGTTTTAGTTATACATTGCCTTAAATGTTTTTGCTTATTTATTAAATTTTTTGCTATATTGTTATCCTTACTGGGCATTTGAGCTCACCTCTTTATAGGTTTTATTTTTCCCAGGATGTGAAGAAGTATTTTATGAATGACCTGCAGGGATAGTATAAGGGGATATGAGTGTGGAGACAAGATGTTGTTGTAGTTTTCATTTTATGATGTAATGTAAACATTATAAATGTATCTAGTGATTCCAAGGCTAATAAAATAATTAGACTTTTGATAATTGATCTTTTGTGATCATGAAAATGTTATGTAATAATTCACCGAATCTGAGTAACTAGGTTTGGGGAATTACAGATAGGGTAAGCTTTTACCATGATATGTTGGGTCATTCGAGATTCTGGAGAGATTCAGTTCGGTAGCCTGTTGGTTTTAGTTACCTTAAAGGTGCTGAGCCTTGTATGACGTCTTATAGGTATCTCAGATGCACCATTATCATTCAGACCTATATCATGTTTTTCAACCTAAGGAGTTTGAGATACAGGATTATATATCCTTTTAAGAGAATCCAATTTGTATCATTGATTGGAGAATGGAGGTTATCCAAGGCTGGTTAGTTTCTCTAGTTTGGGTGTTATGGCGAAATGGCCGCTTGTAGGATTATACATGGGAGTGGGAGGCCAACATTTGTGTTCAGTGTTCATAGTTGTTTTCAGATGAATCTTCACCGCTAGTGAGAGAGAAATTTGAGGATGAATTTCTTTTAAGGGGAAGATTGTAAGATCCCATGTTTTTCTTGAGGTATAGATATATTGTTTTATAGTTAAAATCTTTCTTAATTTACCTTTTGGATTAGACCATAAAATGGGTTGGGGGCCATTTGTGTTGTCTTGGTAAAGAAGAGGCTAGAGGGTTATAGGCTAGATGCAGGCCAACTACATAATGTGTAATTAGGATACGCGTCATGTAACCCAATTACACCACATGTAATGGTCTGGATAGGAACATTCACATCATGTAAGTGTTTTTACTTAGGAAGGAAAAATCGAGCATTACACACCATGTAATGAAATTACACATCATGTAATTTACCATCAATTTTTTAAAATAGAGGTGGTAGCCTCTATTTTTTAGACAGAACAATTTTTCTCCATTTTTGAAGCCTAAAACTCCTCTTTTATATTTTGTTAGATATAGCGACTGTTAGAACTTTGTTTCATCCTCTGTAGGACTCATTGGAACCGCACTGGTAAGATCTTAATTCCTTTCTAGTTTTTCATGATTCTTCATAACAATGGTTGTGTTTTTTGGATTTAGGCTCATATTCCCTAATGTCTCATTCTTTATCTTTTCTTAAGATTTATCCTAAACTTAGGTGAATAAAAACTTGATGCTGGATGAGCACCCTATAACCGATCCCTGGTAGGTGGTTTATACTTTTATTTATTCTTTTGATTATTTATAGAGTTATATTATATTTTTCACCTGCTGGACTTTTCACCGTGAGCCCGGTTTTTAAAATTTAAATCTGAAATAGATGTATATAGACCTATAAGGGATGACCTTAGGTTCCTTGGTATGTTTTGGTGGTTGTTTTCCCAACCAGACTCCACCCAAGGGGTACTCCATGACTTTTTTTGACCATTGATAAACTACCCAAGGAGTATGTTTTCAAGATTTAGTAGTTTGAGGAAGCTCAGTTATAATTAAATGAGGTTAGTTTATATGGTTTGGATATTTTCTACCTCCCAGCCTTGTGTTACTATAATATTCCATGCTTACTTGATTATATAGATTAAATAGATTATGTTAAATGAGTGGTTGTACTCATTGCTTGTTTTTATATTTATTAAATAGATAATGGTGATAAATGGGTGGGTATACCCATGTGGAATTTTCTAAATTAAATGGATTATATGGGTGGGTATACTCATATGGTTTTGAATTTTTTGTTAAATGGTTTGAATACATGATAGTTTAAATAGATTCCATGGATGACTCCATGGATTTGGAATGTGATAGTCGGCGCCTTGGTTGAGTATGACAATGGGTATTGATTCTATGGGATGCCTCGGTCTTTGAAAACCCTTGGATCTATATTGCTTGGACACACATTGGATATGTTGGTACACATGATCCTAGGACCCCAACTAGTGACTATACTGAGTTTCCATCAAGATTATCCAAGGACTTGATGAGGATGACTTGGTCTTTGACACCTTGGATCCGGCCCTTTGTGGTCTACACTTCATTAAACGACAAGGCTATGGAAAATGTGATACACTTCCTTATACGTCAAGGACATCGAAATTTTGATACACTTCATTATATAGTAAGGCCATAGGAAATTGTGATTCACTTAATTATATAGAACGAATGTGGGATATATGAATTTGGTTGTATGAGAAGGTCATGGGTTCTTTATATGGATTATTTATATGGTAAGTCCATGTGTATAGGATGTAAATGGTTGTACGGTGAGGTCATTATGTTTGTTTATATTTTTTGTAGCCTCCTTTTTAGGAGATTAAACTTGTTGTAGGGAGCCTTGAGAGGCTGTTTAGTATTACTATTTGTAGTAGATATATTCCATGGGAATCCACACTTATGTTACTACTTTACTTACACTTTTTTGCGTACTACTTTGTTCTACATAAAACTGTATAGATATTTTGGTGGTTACCTACTGGGATGTTTATCTCACACCCTATTTGGGCCTCCCTAGGGACACATATAGGTTATATGGTTATAAGTTTCGATAGGGAAAAGATCCCAAACACATTTTGTTCAATGTTTCTTTGGATAAGGGGACAATAAGACCAAGACGAGGCTTGTGATGTAACAAACACATTTTGGTCTTTTGGGATTTTGGATGCTTGTATTGCAATGTTCTTCCATGTACCTATTTTGGCTTTTTTTCTATATACATGTATCATCTGAATCATTGTATATGAATCATATTTTGATATTGTTATCTCTTCCTATGATGAATCTATTATTTACTTATTTTACTGCGACCACTATCTGTATTTTGTTGAATTATATTATGATATACACTAGTAATTATAGAATAGTTTCCCCAATGACTCACCTAGGCCCTCAAAGCTAGTCGGTATCCTCTAGCATTTAGGGAGAAGAGCTTGAGTCCATGTAGCAAATCGGGATCAGGGCACTGTTTAGTGGAATCTGGTTTTGGGACATTACAATATACATGTTCTATAGGGAATATTTTTTATTATAAAATCATCATAATAATGATTTTGGTATAAATATAAAGAGGTTATCTGATGAAGAGGTGTTGTTTTAACCATGAATTTTTGTTTTATGTCTTATTCCACCTACATCAAATTTTATTCAACTATGTTGATATAATAAAATAAATATATAAAATATAACAATATGTTATTTTTTTTATTGTAATATACTATATCCACCTCCTCTTCCATTAAATGATAAAAAAACCATCTATCGTGTGTTCGACGGACTACCGCCTCATAAACTTATGTAATTCATTTTCCATCACCACCTCTGACAAGAAGGATATAATGATATATTTAAAGTATATATATATATATATATAAATATATATGATATTTATGACATTATTATTTTTTTACAATTATTATATAACATCTACCTTATTACCTTCCCATCCATTGGAAAATGAGAACATCGCTCGTTCTTAAGTGTGGACTATTGTCTCCACGAAGCGATGTGATCCATTTTTCATTTTATTTTTGAATGGATTGTAATGTGGATATATTTAATTAATATATATGGTATATATTATTTAAAATTTATTTCTTAAAGTTTAATTGATATTTACCTTTCTTTTATTCAATTTGTTGAGAAAATGAAAACATTGTTCGTGTGTACGTACGACTTACCGTCTCCAAGAATGGTGTAATTAATTATCTGTCTCTAGCTTATATAGATGACTCTAAATTTTTAAATATTTAATTTATAATATATTTATATAATTATTAATATTATTTAGATTATGGAACCATAATTAAATTACAAGTTCCAAAACAACCAAACCAAAACATATATGAAAAACAAAGCAGTTATCACTCGGAATAATCATTTTAATAGTGATTTTTTAATAAATAGGTGAATACTTTTATAATTAAATAATATATGGTATGATACATATTATTATTTCTCTATTATGGATATATAATAAACATATATTTATTATATATAAGTTTCAAAAATTTATGAGGAAACTAGAGACTTGAGGTAAGGGATTTAGTCTCAATTTTCCTTCATTGAGAAATATTTTGTTTCCATGATCCTAATTTCTTTTAAATGGTGTATATACATTCCCTTTGACATGTTATATCATTATTATACTTACTTTAATGATATTTAATGTTTTATTTGATGTTATTATTTCGTGGGACTTATGATTTAAAAGTTACCAATGTTATAAGGTATTTTCATCTCAATTTCATTTTTGTGGAACATATTCCATATTCACCACTTGCTTCTTTAGTGTGGTGTATATACTTTCCATGAACACCTTTTATGATTATTATCATAAAAATTATTGGATATAAATATTGATATGTCATTATTTCTATCATAGGGAATAAAATTTATAATTTACCAAAGTGGTAAATGTTTTATGTTATAGTCTCATTGTTTATCATGATTTTTATGATTAAGTTTCTGAAGATGAAATATTATGATGTAAATCTTAAGAAACTCATGTATTTACTCTTAAGTCGAAAATATTTTTTCTTACATGTCAATACTTTCTAAAAATATTTTAAAATTTTTTTTACTGTTATCCAATTATTTTTTAAATAAATTTTTACCCATGTTTTAATTTTTACAAAATTGATTAAATGGAATCTTATTATCATTTTCTAAACAAGGTACTTTTGGATTTTTGTGAAGGGAATATTTGTTTTACCATAAATGTCATGAATTAAATTTCTTACCATCATGATCAGTCATTGATTTAAATATTTTCTTATAGGTTTATAAGGTAAGTTCAAAGAAATATATTTCTTTAATATTTAAAAAAATTATATGCTAAATAAGTGATTTCAAAATGGAAAGGATATTTTCCTCAAGAATGTTTTAATGATATTTTTATGAAATTCCCTTTCATCAATGACAACAACCTTTGGTGTTGCTTATATTTTACTAAGGATATGATCTAATGGTACCATAATTATTATTTCTCTATACGGTTTATAATTATCATGAAAATATGTTTATTAAATAAATTTATTTATCATGTGTTAGACTCTGATGAAATGTTTATGAAACTTGTTACATTTTCATAGGTTCTTATATAAGGATTTTTTTATGATCTATTGCTAAAAAAAATGTATGAATTATGTGATGGTTGGGACCTATATCTCCCTAAAATTTATTGGGTAAAGATTAATGTTCTATGATCTCAAAGGGTACATGAGAAGTTATCCCAAAATCAAAAAATAGGGTACACAGGAGCTTATCCCAATCCCAAATAAGAAGGTTTATGAGACATTATCCCATGCCTGAAAAAGAGGGTATATGGGAGGTTCTCCCACATCTAAAAATAATGGGTACATGGGTGGTTATCATAAGCCAAAAAGAGGGTACACTGGAGGTTATATTAATCCCAAACAAGGTATGTTGGTGGTTATACCAAGCCTTATATGTTATGAATATATTAGGGGTATCCTTAACATAATATTTTCCATTCTTATATATATTCAAGAAAATTATGTCTTATTCCAATGTTATGATCTAATGAATTATTTTCTTTTATTAATTCATGATTCATGTCTTATGAAATTCTATGATTTATGTAATGACTTAGGTTTGGGATATATGATATATAGGGTATGGTTTTCATATGTTATTCTCATGTTCTCATACTCTTATTCTTCTATTATGTTGATATCTCCCTTGTTTTCTCTTACTAATAATTTGAGATCACCCTTTATTATGTTTCCTTTCCCTAGGTTGTAAAAAAGGTATTATGTATGATATGTATAAGAAGGTATCTAGTTATGAAGAACGTAGATGGAGATTATGTAGTTCACTTAGGAACCAGTTGTTTATATATCTAATTTTCTAAAGACACTAGACCTATATGATTCTGGTGTGGATCATTATGTTTTTTAATGAATATTCATCTATTGAGAATTAAAATTTGACTGTGTGAAGCATGGGTTGATATAGTATGTATTAGAGAATGGTTTAGTTAACCTTTGGAAACTAGTATGATAAGACTTTAGTGAGATCCTCAGGGAAAAGTATAAGGATAAATAAAAGTATAAGAAACTGTCTAGAAATTTTGGTAAAGTATATGAAATGTTGTTTCCAAGAAAATACATCCCAATCTGGATACTATAAGTAGATGTGGATTTAGAATAGTTTTATCAAAGAGTAATAACTCCAAAATGGGGCATTGGACATTGACATGATTATATCCTAGTGCATGACAATGAGTCTCGCTGCACACCTAGTTTGAAACTCAAAAGGGATTTGTTTTGAAAATTCAAAAAATATTTATGAACTATATAAATGATTTCAATGATGGCCATTAATTACATAGGTTAAGCCTAATGTGTCATTGATTGAAAAGAATGTGTCATGATTTTGACATCATATAAGTGATTTTTCATTATTATGTGGTTCCCCGCTATGATTATTATTGATTACACTGTTCTTTTTGGTTTTAGTCAGTGTTTATAACCTAAAGGAACTATGTTAATAATGAATGAGATAGAGAATTCAATGATTTTCCTCTTGAGAAACCAAATGTCATGGGATGTGGAATTAAAAATATCATTCATATGATCACGAAACTAACTCAATATTTGAATCATACTAAACTTACAAACAAGGAAAGGAGGTAATAATGTTCTTTTGATTCATTAATGAGGAAACATCCACCTAAAATTAGTGTTTCCATTGTTCCAATAGTTATTGAGAAATTTATCATCATTATTAAAATGGTATTTTCCACTATCATGTGTTTAGAGCATGGAAAAGTAATTTTGGTCATATATTATTTGGAAGGAGAATCAATTTAATGGTGGAATATTATCAAGAATACAAGGTAAAAATATGAAATTGACTCCATGGAGTGGGATAAGTTTAAGAGTTTATTTTTTAACAATTACATTCCTCATTTTCTTTATATGAAAATGGATAATTATGTCTTTAAGTTAAAGTATACGGATAATGAATACATTGGAACTTATGAGGCAAATTTTACAAGACTCACGAGGTATGTTTCTTGTATTATCATTCAACATGAATGTAAGGTTTCTCAATTATTTAGTGGCTTAAAACCATTTCTATGAAGGGAGTTATATATAAGGGACTTCAATATATATGAAGAAATCATCTGACATTCTATCAAGGTGGAAATAGATATTGAGTCCCATCAAACTCATGGTTCTGTATGAAAAGAAATATGGAATGCAAAGGAAAATCTAATAGTCATGGGGAGAAGAAGATGAGATTTCTTTCATGCTTGAAGTGTGGAAGAAAAAATGCAAGAAATTTTTATAAGGGGACAACTAAATTTTTTATGTGTAGAAATGAATGTTGATGTGATCTAGAATTTTCAACACCTTCTAACTTTTATTCATTGAAAATATTCCACATTATAGTTCAATTCCTAGATTTATAGTAGTTCATATTAACTTTATGAAATTTGAAATTAATTATAAATTGGATTTAAATATGGATTTTATTAAGGAGTACATATTTTAATATAAATTGTCAATCCATGCTTAATGAAATTTTTTATTTTTGAATTATTAGGGTGGACTTTAATACTTAACTAAGAAAAATATGAACTTTTGTATGTTGAGAAATTATAAAGGCCAAGAGTGACCATGACATCCACTGCCACTATGCTTTCTGTTGGAATTGATTGTATGCTACCTCTGTGTGAACCTACTATCACAATATAGGCATAGTGACTATGAATTCGACCTTCCATGATCACTACTCAGGATTACTGTCCATCCTTACCACACCATAGTCTCACAATATATCTACATACCTTGAGTTCCATCACCTGACCGTGTGCTCAAAAATTTCACAATGGAAAAAGTTGTTGACAGTATGAACAAAATTCATTAATCATGCCACTATTCTCATAGTATGCATACATATCATGATCCTTACCTTTTCCAACACAATCTCAAAATAATCACACAAAGCATGACGTTAACATTAATCCTAATTACCAAAATATTTACCCACCAACCCTATCATGCCTCTACCTTTTAGGTATCCATTATAGAGTTGAATCTTATACTTCCCCTAAAGGTCTAGAGCCCTCTAGAAGAATTCTTGATGGAAATCCATGGACTAGGTGTTGTTGCAAAAAAAATCTCCATAAACCCTACTGATGCCACCCTCTGATGCCACAATACACCAAAATCATTATTTGGTGGTTATTTTATAAAGACAATTTAGTGAATGGTTGATAAAAAAATTCTAGGATTTCACGATTGTTTTTTAAGAAATGTTGTTAAATATTTAGTTTTTAATAAAAAAACATTTCTCGTAACCCCCACCCAACCCTCGTTCTCCCCCAACCCCTCCTCCCTTGACTCCCCCTACTGCAAACCCCAGCTAACACCCACCCCCCCCCCCATCGGCGTTGCCTAAGCTTGATCAATCCATGTCATCACCGTCAGCTCCTAAGCTCGAGCCCTCTATGCCTTCGCTGGTGTCTCTCGAGCGTGATCCCTCTAATCCCTCACCTTCAGATCCCAATACCTCATATCTTAATCTCTCGATGCCCTCTTCAACATTTCCCAAGATAGAGCCCTCCAATCCCTCACTAGTTGAGCCCTCTCCAGCTGAGCCCCAGCCTAAGCCCTCATATCCCAATCCCCCTGAGCCCTTGTCTTTTCTACTCTACCCTTGTCTATGTTTCTCTTCACAACTCTATGATGCATTCATAGACTCCCAATTGAGTTATATTTACATATGGTTTGATCAATAATAAAAAAATGGTTATTATAATCTTCAATTATTAAGAAACATCATTGTTTGTTATGGAAGATTAAGTTAATCATTGTATGTTGTTTGTTAGGATATTTATTTTATAAGAACCCATGAATTAGTTATAGTAATGACATATTATGTAAGAATTATAATTAAATAATATGATTAATTTTTAGATACCAAATGCACAAACCATGGTCTTTTATTTTTTCACCATAAAAATTGGTCTCTACCAAGGTATCTTGGGAACTAAATGACCATACCAGTTCCCCTTGAATAAATGAGTAGAGAATATACTTCTTGTAAAATTATTATTGTACTTTATTATAATTTATTTCAATTTCATTCAACATGTGTCATCATTTTTCATAGATATGTTCAAATTCATAATGTCATATATAAAACAATGCTTCCATTTCCATAACTAGTTATACTATAGGGATATGTAATTTCCTAATTCCATGATGGTTTCATTTATATCTCTCATCATAACATCCATACATTTCACTCTTTCCCTCTTATATATAAATCATATATATATAGTAGGGTTCTATATCAAGAAAAATGTTTGTATTTATTCCTATAACAATGGGATTAATTTTGATTCTAATATATCACCTCTAATCCAAATATTTAGAATCTATCATTTTGTTAGACCACTACCAGGAGGTGATATATACAATAACTCATGTCAGATATTCTCTGGGTTTTTTGTGAATGATGGAAATACTAAGGTCATCTTACCAATGACACTCCAGTTATGTCAGGTTTCCTCTATTCTCAAACTATGATATTAATTCACTTCATTATCATTCCCCACTTTACCATATTTTAAATTTATATGTTTCCCAATTTAGTAATAGTTATGTGTTTTAAATTTTTTAATAATGTTTAGGAACATTTTGAAATATATGGATAAAAGCGGGATAACATTTCTGAGGAAAACACCACAATATGCTAAGGGTTTGGAGGAGTTTTTAGATGTTGTAATTTTCAATAAATCTATTGATGGGAGAATACTATGTCCATGTCCTAAATATAAATTTAGAAGATGGTTGAAGAGGGATGATGTTTATGAACACTTGATATTGAAGAAATTCCCTTATCACTATTTATATTGGATTTGGTACAGAGAATCGATTGTTAAGGAAACATTGAGCATTGATGTCAATCAAAATAATAAGATCCCAACTTCTTTGACAATAGAAAATGAAATGAAAACCATTATTAACAATTCATTCAGCATTGCAAGACAAGAACATCGACATCAAAACATATCAGAACAATTAGTTGAGGGTGTTATAAATAACAACGTGATTGATGGTGTTTTTGATACTATAAGACAACCACATAAAGATTGTAACATATCATTCGATCCTCCTCTTGATTCTAGGGAGACTAATTTCATAAAAAACATCACTGAGAAGACAGATGCATTTCATGGTTTAGTTGATGGTGGAAATCAAGACTTGTATAGTGGATGTTTGAAATACTCAAAACTTTCTTTTCGGTTGACGTTGTACCATATCAAATACCTGTGTAGAATTAAAAATAAGGCGATGTACAGGATATTGGAATTATTGCATGATTCATTTCCTGAAGCAAATATTTCTGATTTTTTTATAATATGAATAAATTTTTTAATAAGATTGGCCAGAATTATACAAAAATACATGCATGTCACATTGATTGTATGCTTTACAGGAGAGAGGATTCGAGTATATAGGATTGCCAAAAAATCTTATATATGGAATTCAATGAGTGATATTTGAAGTCTGAATCAACATGATACTGTGAATAAAAAGAAAAGGAAAACACTTGTAAAGGTTTTTCATTAATTTACATTAAATCCTTGATTGAATAGATTATTCATGTCATCAAAAACCACCAGACATATGAAGTGGCATTCTGTAGATAATAAAAATGATGGGTTAATGTGATATCCAAAAGATTAAAAATTGTAGAATCAATTTTATTTATTACATACATATTTCACATATGATCATTGGAATGTTTTATTGGGATTGGTTGTCAATGGATTTAACCCATTTGAGACTTTGAACACTAGTTATATCATTTGGACAGTTGTTTTGATACCTTAAAATCTGCCTATATGGATGTGTATGCAAAAAATCTTTTTTAACATTTCAATGATTATTCCTAGAAAATATATTCTTGGAAATTATATTGATGTATACTTTCAGCCTTTAACTGAAGAATTACAGGAGATATGGAGCAACAATTTTCAAATATATGATGCATCTTTTAGAACATTGTTCAAAATGAAAGCTACTCTAATATGGACCATTAGTGGATTACTAGGATGTGGGAATTTATCTGGATGAAATAGGTACATGGGTTTTTCATGTCCCATTTGTAACTTTGATTTTGAGCCTAAACGACTACCTCATTGTAGAAAATGGTGCATCTTGTGTCAACAAATATTTCTTAATACATCTTATAGATTTCGGTTGAACAATTTAAAATTCAATGATTCTATTAATTGTGGACTACCTCTAAAGTTGTTGATAGGTTATGAAATATTGGAACAACTTGGAAATTTAGAAATAGAATTTGGGAAGGTGTATCATTTTAATGATAGTGTGGAATGATTTCGATGTGCATCGTTAAGTTAAATAAGAATGCAACAATGGAAGAAAAAATGTTTGTTATTCAAACTTATGTATTGGAAAATTAATTTATTGTGGAATAATATTGATGTGATGAATATTGAGAAGATTGTTTATGACAATTTGATCTTTACATTTCTTAACGAGCATGTAAAATCGAAGGATCATCTCAATGATTAGAAATACTTACAAGCAATGAACATAAAGCATGATCTCTGGCTAGATGAGAATGGAAAGTATACTCTGACAATTTTCTCAATGAGAAATATGGATAAAGATACATTCCATTGAGATTTAAAACTTTTCAAGGTATCATATGGGTATTCAAGTAACATGTAAAGGTGTTTTTACTTAAAGCGTCATAGGTTACATGGATTAAAAAGTCATGATTTACATATTTTATTATAGTAGTTGCTAACATTGGCATTGCATAAATTATTAATTGAAAAGGATACTTCTATTTTACTCTAATTTTTCACATTATTCAAAAAACTATGTGTTAAAACTCTACAACCATTTGATCTTGAAAACCTTTTGGAGTTATTTTTATTGACACTTTTTGCAATGTAAATGATATTTCCTCTATCTTTTTTTACTATCATGATGCTTTTAACTGTGCATTTGGTTGAGGAAGCTAAATTAAGAGGCCCCATACATTATCAATGGATGTATCCAATTGAGAGTTAATTTATTTATACGGTTTTAATTTAAGTACAATATTCTTGTAACTTCATTAAATTCAAAATTATGTTTTTTTTATTTTATTTCACTGATATCTTGGGCATTTGAAATCATACGTGAAAAATAAATCTCAACTAGAAAGTTCTATTTCAAAAAGAAAATTTGGTAACATAGTGTATTAAATTTTATTCAAGATAATTTAATGATATTGAGACAATATTAAATCGATTTGGGCGTGTTGATGACACATCAAATCAATCTCAATTATGTGGGAAATCAAAAATCTTTTCCGGTATTGGCCGATCAGTTTGGAGGGGCTCAAATGTTACACTGAGAGAAATGTAATTATCATAGGAACCTAGATATGTGATAATGAATTGTGAAATTAAAGATCCATTTATTGAAGATTTGAGGGTACAAATAATGAGACGAATGAGAGGCCAAACATAAAATGAGAAATATATAACAAAAATATATTAATAAAGATCTTGTAGAATGGTTTGCACAATGTGTATGTTCATTAATATTGCAATCAATATACATATAAGGTTGACACATATCTTTTAAATGTTATAATTTATATTACATTTTGTAGATCATGAATACATATACTCGATATGAGTTTTCAGAAGATTGAATTTTCTTTCTCATGGTCCTCTAAAATAGGCTAAAAAGTTTGAAGCTTATAATGTGAATGGATTTAAATTTCATATAGTCATTCGGGAAGAGGGTTTGAAAACACAAAATAGTGGTATATTTACATTTTTTGAAGTAGGATACTATGGAAAGTTGGCTGATATTATAGAATTAAACTAACATGGGAATTTTTTAGTTGTTTTATTCAAATGCAATTGGGTCGATTTTATCAGGGGTGTTAAAAGAGACTCCTTGCAAATTACTTCTGTGAAATTATCTCTCTTGATGGATGTTGGTGACCATGAATTAAATGATCCATATATCTTATCATTGTAAGTAAAAATTTTAGAGTATGTCGAAGATGTCACGGATGAAGGATGGTGTGTTATTTCACATGTAAAAAAAAGACGCATGTATGATATGGGTGATGAAGTGGAATATTTGACCTCTAACATTGAATCCCATCAACATTAAGAAGTGAAATTATTTTCCCATCATGATATTGAAAATATTAGTCTTACAAGGGTGGATAAAGTAGATGATGTAAATATGGAGTAGGAAAATGACATAACTGAACGAGAAAATGATTTTATGTGCAGTTATCAATTCATTTATCAACCACTTATTTCATTTTTGAAGTCATTTGTTATCATATTTATGAAATTTTTTCAATACTGTGCATTTGTAATCATTTCTAATTTTTTTCTACTTGAATTTTTTAAATAATATGTTCTAAAGTTAATTTTATTTTATTAAATTATTGGAATTCCATTGAGGAAGCATTATATTGATACCAATCGACCATTAGCAGTAAGGAAGAACGAAACTCCTGGTTCTTGATGAGGATATTGGAGGGTGACAGTTATAGGAACATATTTTAATATGAATAATGTTATTTCAATTTTTTATACTAATAACTTTTTTCATAAAATATGGAAACAATGCTAATATGAATAAAAATATGAAAAGTTCATATGTCTGGAATTTTAATTGACTAATGATAGTTTCCCCCTATCACTATTATGGGGTCCCTACAGATGATTCCATGGGATTATTTTGCAAGATTCTAGGCTAGCTGGTAACAGAACTGGTTACCATTTTGATTACGTATGATGATTGGAGACATATGCTTTCATCATGGAAAAATGATGTTTCAGATTCATAGATAAAGACGATTTATATAAATTATGGTTTTATTAAATGTAATTATATTATTAAATTCTAATATTTTTAAAACGAATATATTTGTATAGATATTTTTTTCACTTTTTTATTATTGATGTTATAGCATGAATGTGGACACTGAAATCATTGGTTGATTTATATTAGAAGACAACCAAATATGTCACTAGTGATATTACATCGATGACTGGGGGTGAGAAGATTAATCACACAACCTCAAAATAATTTAGTTCACAAACTTTTATTGGTTTTAATTTCAAATATAAATATACAATACTCTTTAATTTTCAATATAATTGTTGTATAGGTTACAGTAGTAGAAAGTGGAGGTGTTGATGAAGATGGAGATGGATATGGTGAGGAGGAGAGTTTAGCTAGCAGTGATTAGTGGTCTTTTTTAGGTTTTGGACTAATATGGATAGAGAGGGTTGGTGTATTATTTTTGACATAGACCAAAAACAATTTATTTTTGTATGTGAACTAATATATTTGTTTCTTGATGTCATATTCGTTATATTTGTTTTATTTTGTGTGCTTATAATATGGATTTTGTGTGTTGCTTATAGAAGATAAAATTGTCTTGAAAATGTTTTTCTTTTAGGGTAGTTATGGGGCTATAGAATCTACAGTTGGCATTTTTTTAAATCAATATTTATCGGCGGTTTAAAAAACCACTACATATGGAATATTTTTATTCACTATAGTTATAACTGCTGCTATAAGAGGTATTTTTCATTTTTTCAGTGGTTAAAAATGCCGCTAAATATGATTCACTATTATTTATAAGCATTTGTAATCGTTTTAGCGGCATATTTGTGGGGTCCATTTTTTTAATTTAGTGGTGGTTATAATTTCCACTAATTCGTCATAGTTTTTCCCCAAAAAACCCACTGAGAAAATAGAAATAACCACCGCTAAACACGCTTTCTACATCACATACCCAGAACAAGCACTAAATGGAAGAAACCACCGCATATTGGATTCTGAAAAACGATTTAGTGGTGGTTTTTTAAAATAGTCACAGAACCACGTAGAGGCAGTGTAAACCCCCACCAAATAAAAAAAATCACCACTACTCAACCCTTTTCTTATAGTTCCACCCATAGATATGAGATGAAAATGGAGTGAATCCACTCTATTGGAATAATTAAGGTAGTAATATACTCTAGTTTGATCTCATCACTGACTTTAGTGGAGATCCATATTTTTTTGACATGAGAAAAGATACCCTGCCAACATAGATTCTAAGGAAGCCCTAGAATTTCACTATATCATGATGCAGAATGTTTTTTATCAACACTAGATCCATGAAAAAAATGACTAAGCTCTAAAATATATGAAATAAACGAAGAATCATCAAGTTTTGTTTTTTATAATCCCCCATCATTATTAAATAGAGTCACTTGTGGGTGTTAGTTTTGAGTGTGAGTTAAGTAGGAAAATCCATTCTACTAAGAAGCTATAGTGCCACTGATAAAGAAATGGTTCTAATTCACTAAATAATTATGGGATAATCCAAATTATAGATACTGGAAACATGATATCTCATGGGTAAAATAATTTATCCTAGGATCAATTAATTACAAGTCCCAAAATAAAAAACCCAAGTCTATTTTCCTTTACCCGCTACTATGAAGAACTAGATTAGCCCACCTTTAGATAGGATATTGGGATAGACCATGGAAGAGTATTGATTCCTTACAAAAGTCATATAGACCCTTCTTTTTTGACATGTGTCAACTATCATGCTTAATGAAAACATGATCCTAACAAACATTCAAGAATTCATTGAAGAATCATGTTCTCCTCAAATGAATAGAACCTGGGAAGCTGAGAACTATATGGTGTAAAGAACTTACTCTAGAATATAGATTGAAAGAACCTCTATTTGTGACTGTTGTTATTTAGTTAATATTTTTATAATACTCTAGTGATGTCACACTAGACCCTCTGTGGTTCAGACAATGAGAATCACCTCAATTCCCTTATTGATGAATTATAACCTTTTAATACTATTACTAACTCCTCTATAGAAGTTAATGGTTTTGTCAGTAGAGGTTTCTTTAGATTTCTATTTTATGTTATTATACTTTTTCTCATCATTGGACACACAATACACTTGGATTAAGTTCACTTCATGTGATAAAAAAAATATTTGGGGAAATTCAAGGGTAATCAGAGATATTAAAATACCAAGATAAGAAAGGGTATAAAATATAATGATCATTGTATTTTTTATCTGAACTAAAATTTTCCAATGAATGTAATCAGTTTGATCCAATTGACAAGATGGTGATTAGAAACCAAGTGAATAATTATTAAATTGATTAATGAGAGAATAAACCTATACTAGACCACCACTTACTTAATTTATTTTAAGAACAACCAGATTTACTTACTATCACTTTTAAAAGCGAACGCATGAAACAATATTTAAGGACACACCCAAAATTATCATCTCCAGATACAATCTGATCTTATACTTACTACATTATCTTAGTATATAAAATTGTTTTGAAGAGTGCCCCATTACATGCATGCATCAAAGGTAATTGAGAGGATGAATTTTGAAGTGATGGGAAGAAGTTAAATGATTCTGAAAATAGAGAAAAAACTCCAAAAATTTCACCAACCACACTCTAGTGTTTCAAATTAAAAGAGTATGGTCATTATGTTAACGAGTGCTCAAATATAATGTTTAAGGATGATTATCATTATTGGTAACCTATTAAGTTGATAGAAAAAGGGAAATTTCATTCAGTCACTATTTCTAATGAGGGGTATGATAATGACATGGTGGAAGTTACACAAACCATCCACTATAGAACTGTTAATGTTTTATTTTATTTTAGATCTAGCCACTCTTTTAAATATAAATAATTTTCTATGGGTATCACAATTCAACCATTATGTTTAAATATTGAATTAATAGTGAAATCCCCTAATGTAATGATTATCACATCTCAAGTATATGAATCTTCCCTTGTTGATGTTTGGTGGAATGTTCTTCCTACAAATCTTTTATCCTCCCTCTGGTTGAATTTGATGTTATCTTAGGCATGGATTGGATATCTCTGTATAAATCCCACATCAATCTTTTGGGGAGGGAAATAATGTTTGATATTATGAACTAAGCAATGCTCATTTATCATTGTGATGATAAATATAATCATCCAATATAAATTGTTTGCCATACTATGGGTTTTTATTCCTATTAAAAGGGGAATTTATCTTAGATGATTAGGGAGACACTCAACATCGATGATATGCATATTTTATGGGAGTTTGTTGATTTATTTTTGGAAGAGTTTCTTAGTCTTATAATAATAATAAAGGTTCATTATAAATATCTCGCATACCTGGTGATACACCTATTTCAAAGACTCCCTATATAATGGATTTGATTGAGTTGTAATAATTGGAGAAGAAACTTCAAAAGAAAATTCATAAAGGATTTATTCATCCAAGTATGTCACCTTGAGGTGAACTTATCATTTTTCTTAATATTAGTGATGGAATGATGTGACTCTACATTGATTATCAGGAGATAAACAATATCAAAATCAAAAACAAGTATCCTCTATCCCATATTGAAGAATTTTTTGAGCAACTATGTGAATACAATAGTTTTCCTGGATTGAACTTCATTATAGATATCATCAATTAACCGTCAAGAAGGAAGATATTCCCAAGAAATCATTCCCTATAAGGTATATACACTATGATTATATAGTGATGTCAATTGATCTTACTAATTCCCCCACTATATTCATGGATTTGGTGAATATAGTCTTTAGATATTACCTTGATCAGTTTGTGGTAGTCTTTATAGATGATATTATTATATATTCAAATAGGAAAGAATATCATGAAGATCATTTAAGGATTTTTTATGACCCTAAAGAATGATAAGTTGTATGTTAGATTTACTAAGTGTGAATTTTAGATTTAAAAAGTCTCATTTTGGGTCATATAATCTTGAAGGATGGTATATGGGTGGATCCATTAAAGAATGAGGATATTGGGCATTGTATTGGACCAACCAGTATGACTGAGATCCAATGTTTTCTTAGTTTAGCTTGATATTATCAATGGTTTTTGGCACATTTCTCATACCTATCCAATCCACTAACCATGTTAACACTAAATGGAGCCAAGTTCCTCTAGAATAATGTATGTGAGGAAAATTTCAAAGAACTGAATAGAAGTTTAGTCAATTCACATATACTTATATTACCCTATAGTAGATAAGGGTTTGTAACATATAATTATTGATTAAAGAAGGGTATGGGATGATTTCTCATATAAAATGATATATTGATAGCTTGTTCTTCTTGAAAATTTAATGATCATGAGAAAAATTACCCAACTCATGATTTGGAGTTAACAATAACAATATTTTAATTAAATATATTAAGGTATTATATTTATAGATAACAATGAGATATATATACTTATCATAAAATTATAAAGAAAATTTTCACAAAGAAATAGTTTAACATAAACTAGAGAACATGGTTATAGTCAATTAAAGATTATGACTGCTCAATAAATTTCCACCCTAAGAAAGTGAAAAATGTGGTTGATGCTTTTAGTGAAAGGGGTCATGATAGATTTTCTATAACAAGTATAAAAACAGATCTGGTATTTACATTTTTTCAAGGTATGGATCTAAAAACTGTGAAGGAATGGGGAAAACATTATCTTGAAAAAATAAGTGTTCATCCATTAATCCAAGTGACGATTAAAGAGGCATCGTAGGAAGCCATAAAGTTTCAAAAGAAGTTCTGAAATGTTCATGAGTTTAACATTGATTGTGATTTAATGATAAGGTGTAGAAACCATGTATGTGTTTCATCCCTACCCAATTTGAAAAAAAAGAGTTGTTAGAGGAAGCTCATAATACTTCATTCTTTATTCATCCTTAAAGTAAAAATATGTATAGAGATTTGTAAGAGTATTTTGGATTGGATGGAATAAAGATAGATATTTAATAGATTGTATATATTTTCATGTTATGTCAGTATGTTAAGGTTGATAGAAAAAATTCTAAGGGGATGTTATAACCATTACCCATAGCAGAATAGGAATGTGAAAACATCACCATGGATATTGTCATTAGACTCCCCAAAACATCTAAATAGAATAACGCTATATGGTCTATAGTTTATCACATTATAAAGTCATAAAACTTTGTTATTATTGGAGAATATTTCTCTCTAGATCATATTTATAGGATATACATTAAGGAATTGGTAATTTTGAATGGATTATCACATTCTATTGTATCTGATCAGGATCTGAGGTTTACCTTGAAGTTCTAGTAATGCCTTCAATAGGATTTGGATATATTGTTGAGTTTTAGTATATCTTATCACACATAGATATGTTTTTAGTCTAATAAGAACTTTAAAACCCTAAATTATATGCTATGATCTTTTTCTATGAATTTTAAAGGTGGTTGGGATCAACATATTCCGCGATTCAAGTTTTCATACAATAATTGATTTTACCCAAGCATTAAAATAGATCCTTATGAGTCCCTATATTAAAATATGAGTTGAATTCGAATGTACTAGGAAGAATTTAGAGAAATAAATCTATTGGGACCCCATTTAGTTGAATAAATTGAAGATACAGTTTGAAGCATTCAATAACACATATAGGCAGGACAAATTGAACATAAATGTTATGTAGAAAATTATTGATGAGATGTTGAGTTCAAATTTGGTGATAAGGTGTTTCTAATAATTTACACATAGAATAAGGTTATAATATTCAAGAAGAAACGAAATCTTATCTCAATATATATTGTTCCTATTGAGATTCTTGATCGAGTTGTGATAGTAGCTTATTGTATGGCGCTTTCATAGAACCACCCTAAAGTTAATGTCATGTACCATGTATCTCTCCTGAAGAAGTATATACCTAATCCTTCACTTGTACTGAACTCATATATCATACCACTGGATTATAATCTTTCCTTTGAAGAACAAATTATAGAAATCTTGTATCATTACGATAAAGTATTATAGATCCAGATTACTCATCTTGTTTAAGTTCCCTAGAGGAATCATAAATTCAAAGAAGCTTCATGGGAACTCTAAGATGTAGTGAGGAAGAAGTATCCTTTAATGACCCAGGATTATCATACAAGGACAGTATATATTTTTAATAGAATATTCAATAAATTAAATAGACACATGCCTGAGGATTGTAATAGTTTAGTGCCTCTGGAAACATAGAACACAATCTTCTAATCTGGTGAAATATCTTCAATGTTTCCCAGAAAGATCTTACCATTTAGTACTCTTCATAGACATACCCTCATTAAAACCATTATTTATAACCTAGGGAAATGAAAAATAATAAAGGGTGAGATCATATGATCAGTAAGGTAAAACACAAGAGATATTAATCTATGATCATATGAAAACATAAGATAATCACAAGGGTACATGATAATGATTATAACATAGGGTGTTTATACCCAACCTATAATAAATAATAAACACAAGTCATGGAATAAATATTGGCAGTTCATAAGATGTTAATCATAAGGGAATCAAACAACATCATCCATGAGATCATAACATTTTCATAAGACATATAATTGTGACATACACATAAGTATATAAAATAATTTCTTAGTAGTTAAGAATCATTTTCAAAACATTTAAAGGCTCTCTAGGGTGGCTACACCTCTTATGTAAGAAGAACTACCATCCCTAGTGGGATACCTTTCCTCATAGTGGAATGGTATCACTCCTCAAATCCCCATAGTATTCATGTTTCACTCCCAAGACCATCATAACTTAAATATTAACTTACTAGACCATGTCCACTCACCATTCCATTCCTATATATCTCATAAGATATAAATATTTTCCCACTGTATTAGAGGTAGATATAGGTCCCACCCTTCTTTGGTTATAACATAAATACCATCCTTGGTTATAGCAGAACCACCATCATTGGTTATAATTTAACCACCATCACATAATTAAAATCATATATATGTGTACAAAAAGATCACAAAACAATCATCATATCATAACTCATGAAATGAAAAGGTTATCACAAATGTTTAATCATATCATAACCTATAGAAAAGAGATAGTATTAACAATCATTTTTTCATCTCATCATAGCCTAAAATAATAAAATAAGTGGGTTTCATAATAGTTCTATCATTGTATAACCCATGGAAGAGAAATAGGTTTTGAAAATATCTTATCATTAAAAAAATAAACCGTTAATATAAATAATATGAATGTTATCTTTCTTTCATATCCCTAATAAAGAATAAATCATATCAATGGATTTCATCTTAAATAGAGAATGATTTTGAAAGATCAAATGGAACATTTCATAAGGAAAATAATATTTCATTTAAAATTACTTTTAAAGACATGAAATACTGTCAAAATCCTTTTCTTTTATATATATTATTGATAACTTATAAATAAATATTTGAAAAAAAATGTAAAAACATTTCTTGAGAAAAATATATTTTCAACATTGAAAAATGATTTTTAAAACATAAAAAATTTCAAAAAAACTTTTATTTTAAATTAAACATGTAATATTATAAATTTAGCTTCAAATAAAATAATTTTCATGGTGGTGGAAAATTCTATTCATGTTGTACTTGTTAAAAAAAGATCCCTTTCATTTTTTCAGTAAAATCCAAATGAAATTTTTTTTGGAACAAGAAGTGATGGTTCCTTTCAAAAAAAATTAAAAAGTAAAAAATGTATTAAGTTTTCCATAATTAATCATTTAATAAATTTTAAAACAATTTTTAAAACATGATTTTGGAATAAATTGCTTTTCAACCGAAAAGAGGATTTTTCTTAAAAACATTATTTTTTAACTCTTGAGTACATAAAAGGTTGAACATGAATGGAAAAAATGTAATATCATGACATAAATAGAGGATAATAAAGGTAATTTATTTCTTTGTTGGTGGATAATAATATTTTTTCCTCATAAACATTGTCATAATATATCCTGATAAACGATAATATTGTAACAATAAATCTTTACAACTTTGGTAATTTTGAACCGTAAACCTTATGAAGGAATAAAATAAAATAAAATTTAAAAAACCACGAGGATAAATAAATTCATGATAATAAATGTCAAAGTTCATTTATATACTCCTCATAAAATTATATATGTGCATAACGGAACATATGTCTCAATGAATTGAAATTGAGACAAAACATACCTTTCCAATTTGGTAACTTTTGAACAGTAAACCCCATAAAAGAGAGATCCTAAAATGGATATTTAAATAAAAATAATTTTAAGTATAAAAATAATAACATAAATTCATGTTCAGTATATATACCATATAAAATGAATATTTGGTGAATATGACATTTGTCTCACAGAATGAAAAAGTGAGAGGAAAATCCATTAACATAAGTATCAAATTCCTTTATACTCATTAAATCCACCTTTATAAAAAGTATTAGTTTACTAACCTTATATTAAATAATAATACTTATAGATATCATACCATATGTGATTTAATTATGACCTTTTGTTACGCATTTATTAATAATTCATTATTAAAATCATGTCTTGAGTAATAACCACTTTGTTTCTCTTATAACTTTTGATTTATTATTTTTGGTACAATTAATTTGATCAGGGTTACATAATATATATAATAATAATAATGCAATAATTATAATATTTATACATAAATTATAATTTTAGGAATAATCATGAAATATTATTTCATGAAATGAAGTATGTTACGATCATGGATACCGTAGGCCATACATAAGCATGAGTAACATTCCCATTTTTCAATGATAATTATCAAAAGGTTGTAAGAAATATATTGTCATTATATAATGATAATAATATATTAAATATGATATTATTTTTTAAATATACTTATACATGTCATCCATGTAGTGTGGTGATGAAAAGAAATAGTCACGTCGCTATGTGAATGTGGTAGTCGACACGTACACGAACGATGATATCATCTTTCATCGAGTGATTTGGTAAGAAATAAAATGATATATTACCCATTGAAAATGATAAATATTTCATGAATATAATAATTATTTAATTTATATCACATATATTTATTCTTATTTTCTTTATGAAAAGCATTAGTGAAAAATTAATCACATCGCTTCGCGAGTCAGTAGTCCGCAATACAAACGAGTGTTGTTATCATATCCCCCATGGAATGGAATTTAAAAAAGTAAATATTATAAAACTAAAATAGATGTATAAAATTTTTATAAATATCATAAATATACTTTATATCCATAATTATACCAAACTGTTAGAGGTGGTAATGAAAAAACAAATGACATCGATTAGCGAGGTGGTAGCCCTCCATACACACAAATGATGATTTTGTAACCCATTTGAGGGAAGTGGAGATGGTTATAGGTAATCCCATTTCATAAAAACATATAAGTATATGTAATATAATTAGGATATAATATAATCATTGTATAATAGTAATTTAAGGTGGTTTAGGAAGAAATAAAACAAAAACAGAACTTGATGAATGTTACCTCTTCTTCAGGTGGCCTCCTCAGTTTTTCACCAAATTCCTTTATAGATGGGATTTTGGTCCAAAATAAAGATTCTAGTTTGATATGAGGGATGTTTATAAGTGATTTGTGATGGTATTTTCCAAAAAAATGGTTTTTAGCTGTAAAGAAGAGTGGTTCTAGTGCTGCCTTGTATATGTGTGGGAGAGGACACCCTTGGTAATTTTGAAAAGAATTGAGTTCTCCCATGTTTTTTATATGTCACAAGGGTAAAAAATGGTCCATTTTGAAAACAAATATAGGTTTATTTGAGAAATATTGAAATAAAAAAGTTTTTAAAGAATTTTATTGCTTAATTTTACCCTTTTATTTTTAGTTTAACCCCTAATAAATCCATTTTTACCTTAACTGTGATTATTAAGCATTACTGCATTCACTATTCATTTTGGTCAAAAAGTAAGTTTGAACTTATTAGATAATATAAATTATGGTAATTTAAAATATGGAATCAATTTTCCCAAATTCCATTCACATAATTTGAAAATTTTAGTCTAAAATTAATCTTACATATGTTATAAGAAAACGAGTTTTTAAAGAGTAAATATTCAAAAGGATATAAAGTTTTTATATAAAAAATCAATATAAAACTGATTCAAATGACCAAGATTGAACTAATGGATGTATAATTGAACTAATTTTACTAAAAAAATAAACCAATTATTTTTTTGACATTATTATTTAAAAATTATTTTTTTAATACATTTTCTAAAGGTGGTAAAAATTTATTTTAAAATAAGTACGCCAAAGGCGATAAAACTATTTATTAGATAATATAGTTTCCAGCATAAAATTGAATTTGTTATTATAACTTTTATAGAAAACACATAATATGAATGTTAAAAGCATAATTTAATATATTATAAATTTATTTATTTTAAATCATTCAAAAAAATTCGTTTGTTTAATTTTTTGAGATAAAACAAGTTTATGTACATAAAAATAGTTTTTTCAGAAAAACATTTCCTATATTTTCAAAAGTTTTTTTTTATTTTATAACTAATTGGTCCCTGAATAATTCATTATATATATATATATATTGTTTAAACCATATATTTTCATAATTTAGGTACTCATACTCATACTCTCCATTCTAATGTCTCGCGGATAACTATCATATAATAATATTTTAATAGTACGTCATGTTTCGTTTAAACACAATGATACGTGTAACAAAAAATAATATAATTATTTTTTATAACACCAAAAAAATTAGTTTTTAATATAAGACAAGACAAAATTAATGTTTCTTGAAACACAAACCATAATTAGTGTTGTGTGTCACACAAAATATAGAAAAAATCAAATTTATTTTAAAAAATAATTTCACAAAATATCAAGTTGTTACCTTCTACCCCCCTTAAAATTAATTTAACTCTATAAATTCATCTCAGTCATCAAATTATTAACACTTGAAATTTTGTTCATAGTAACCTTCATCGTACATATAAATAATAAAAATTTTCTTAAAAGGGGAAATTTGGAAGCATACATGTTACGTAAAGTAACTCATAACTAGGTTTCCAAATAGAAGAACAAAGGTGGGAAGTGAAGATTTAGACATGGAGGAAAATGGTAAATAATAATAAAGAGTGATGAAATTTATTGATCATGAGAAATTATGTGATCTAGAGAAGGTTAATGACCATAAAACTATATAATAAATAGGTTTGAAAACGGTAATTGATATCATCAAAAATGGTGATAATAAGAGAAAATATTATTTCAAGATGATTTTCCTAATTTTGAATAATTTTCATTAAAATATACACATACTTGATTTCATTCCCTTTTATAAGAATAATCTCACCCATTTGTTATTCCTTGATCAATTTCCACTTTATCTCATAGTCAGAGAAATGAAGGTAAAATTCTTATTCCAGAATCACTAACTGATCATAAGATCCATTGATAGAATAAAAATTCATTTTGTCTATCAATAGTTATTTTAGAAACAAAATGGTTAACAGAAGTTACATAAATCATCATATGGTGGAATAATACATTAACCTATAAAACATCATTCAAATTTCAACACAAGCTATTTCCCAGATTTTTAACTGTATGACCCTTATGAAAGTTCAAAATCTAAAACATTAGAATGAAAATCACTAAATTTCTATGACGATCTTATCATTAATCCCCCAAACAACATGAAGTATCTCTTAATTTTCTACCAAACATATGAATTACTTCATCGTTATTTTATTGAAACATAGTAATAACCTAAATTATCCTTAAACCATATTGAAAACATGTATTCTTCATTATTCCTTACATAAAACAAAGATTATTTAAATTATTACTTAAATAAAAAAAATCAATAAACTCCATACACGATAATATAAACCATTTTGTCAAGAATTCATTAATTAATTCCAAGGTAATTAGTAAAATCTAATTTACATTACTCATATCCAAAATCTATTTATCAAAAAATCAGTATATCTACATCTGGAACATATTATGGGTCATCTTCCTTTAATCATGTGTTCTTCATAAAATATTACCCTGCCATTAAATCACTTTTATAGGTCATTAGTACTATTTAACGTATTATTGTATATCCTTAATGAAAAACTTATACCGAACAATAATTATATATTTCATGATTCACATAACATAATTATTTAATTCTAATACATAATCACTTCAATCATCCCACCTCCTTCTTAAACCATTAACTAAGATTCATCATCTTATTCTTTAATATCATTTTCCTTTCATATGTCATTTTTAGTCTCTTCGTCGTTAGTAGTATAACCAATACTCATACCACCTTACTGGTTATCTTTATGATATTTCCCCCTAGGACATAGATTTTCCTAATTAGCATACTTTTCACATTTAAAATAGTCAATAATTAATGATATATTTGTGATATCATTATTCTCATCCATTACGTTAACTGAACTTTTAATTTTTCTTTTGTATTTACTTTCCTTTTATCCTTCTTTTCCATATTCAAAACATATTTTTATAACTCTAAGACATTTCTTTGAGTGTTTCTTCTGACATTATCGACATATAAGAAATATAATATCCTTTACTCTATGGTCACCACTACCCGAATGTTGGAACCATGGTCTTCTATGCATGAATTGGAGTATGGTTTGTGTTTGGTGACAATCCTTAGTGGAAGTTCAGAATGAGTACCAGAAAAGTGATCATACAGTTCAAGAAGACAATAGTGTTGAAGGTGGTTCCGTTTCCCAGTGTTTTCCAAATTTTTGGGCCTGAAAATCGACAAATGGAGAAAAGTGTTTTTGGAAAAGAGACTTGCACGTCGTTTACTTGAATGAGAGGGAACTTGCGCTCGAAGAGTTTTTCAATATCAGAATGTGGAAAAATGAAAAAGGGATAAGGGTCGCACAAGTATTGGTTGGGTCGCGCAAGTGAGTTGCGCTGTAGAGGCTAGGGGAGATGAGATACGCACCGGAACTTTCACGCCAAGAGGATACTTGCGTGCCACCGCGCAGGGGGTCCAGTTTGCCTATAAATAGAGGACCACCCCTCCTCATTTGTAACGAAGTTCAATACTTAGAGATTTTTCAAGCTCTTGTTGCACAAGTGGTTGATTCGCGCAAGTGGTAGATGGGTCGTGCAAGTAGAGGCTGTGCGCCGGTTGTGGGTTGTGCAACCAAGGAAGTTTGGGAGTTAAAGGTGCGGCATCGTGCAAGTTTGGAGTTGAAAGAGGAAATGACATGCAAGTGGGTTGGTGTCACCTGTGCGCCAATTTTGTACCGTGAAAGTGACTTGCGCGCCATTCTTGAAACTTGCATGCCGGTCTTGGAGCAGTGCAGCAGGAGAGGTTAGAGTATGCCGGTCTTTTTGGAGCTGCACAAAAGCTGGAAGATTTCACGATATCTTCGGTGAAAAGTGATATTGTTCTATGAGTGAAAGTTAGAATTCAATATAGAATCAACACACAACAGAGGATGCATTATTTTGAAATGATGAAGAGACCTTCACGTCTATAAACTGAGTGGGACTTCACCAAAGGTAGTGAGCCAGGGGGAGTCAACGAGAGTGACCTGAGGGATGCAATTAGCTATCCTAGAACTTTTGTAAATGAAGTGAGCCTGGGACAGAGTGATTGTTCCCAAACCTTTGTAATCCAAAACTTGTGAAGATTAGTGGAATTTGGTACGACCGAAAACCTGACAGCATATGATCCTTGGACATAGCCCTTAGTGGTGAAACAAGTAAAAAGCGTTGTGTTGTCTCTCTTCATGTGAATGCTTGCTTTCTGTTCATATCCATCATACATGTTTAACAAGTTTCTACCAATGTGGGAACAATATCCACAACGTTAAAAGAAATATTTGACACTCAGATTCAACCCTCCCCTCTTAGGGTATCCCAAGGTCCTACACCAAACTCTCACTGAACACTATTATTCTTTTCATTTGTGAGTTTGAGAGTTAGTTATGGTATACTTTTTTAATCATGTTCCATTAAAACTGATTAGGAATAATAATAAAATCTTTCACTCTAGTCATCATCCCAGTTTGCTTCTTAGTAGCCAATTTTCCATCACATTCAATGTTATCCAAGTTAATATGGGACATATCATTTAATAAAACCAAAATTCATAATGTGAAAAACACTAATCAAACATAAATCCCCATAATCCTGAAAAATATCACATATAGAATTTCTAAATTATAACAAATTGTTTTTAATCCCTGAAACCTTAGGTTTATTCAAGTTCATTCAAATTCATCATCTATTTATATACTTCATTCCAGTTCATAAAGATTTTTAGAATTTATAATTCATATCCCCTGGGTGTGTAAAATTATGAGTGCATTAAGGCCCATTGTTATACATCAGGTGATGATCAAGTACATCTCAATGTTCCCTTTTTGAAGTTATTACCCCTAGGTACCTTTATACCATATCCACTTATAGTATTCATACTAGAATGTAATTTCATAGAAATCACTTTTCCTATAATTTAAAAAATATTCCCTGAAATTTTCCTATACTTTGACTCATACGTAGACCAATCCTTAGAGACATCAATAGATATATCCTTATAAATATAACTAGGGACATCACTAATGATTTATCATCCAAGATTCCAAATGTTAACTAAATCTTTCTTATGATACCAAATATAGTGACCTAGGATTCCCATGCATGGATATTATGTCATTTAAGATGAACATTCATCAAATTACAGAAACACACTCCTGAGGAACATAATAGTTTAGTGCCTTTGGAAACATAGAACACAATCTTATAATCTGGTTTAATATCTTCAATGTTTCCCAAAAATATCTTCCCATTTTCAACTTTTCATATATATGACCTACATAAAACCATTCTTCATAACTTATGGAAATGAAACATATGAAATGGTGAGATTATATACTCAATAATGTTAAACATAAGATATATCAATCTATGGTCAAATGAAATCATAAGGTAACCATAAGTGTATATGATAATGAACATAACTTACAAATTTCATACCCAACATGACATAAATAATAAACATGAATCATGGAATAAATATTGGTTGTTTATAATACAAGAATCATAGGGGAATCAATGAAATGATTCATGATAGAATAAATTTTTTAAAAGATGTAGAATTGTGACCCATATGAAGGAATAAAAAATCATTTACTTAGTAGTTATGGATGATTTTAAAAACTTATAAGGGCCCTTTGTGGGAGATAAAACCTCATGGGCAGGATACACCACTATCCCCAATGGAATCTATTTCCCCATAGTGGATTTATTTTACACCCCAAACTATCGTAGTTTTCAAGGTTCACTCCCAAGACCATCATAGCATACAAAGTCCCTTATGGAATTAGGTTCACTCCCAATTCCAATCTTATATATCTCATGAGATATAAATTTATACTCAATGCATTAGAGGATGTTATAGGTCCCACCTATCTCTTGTTATAATATAACCATTATCCTTGGTAATAACATAATCATCATCTTTGGTTATAAAATAACCGTTGTCACATAATGAAAATCATACATATGTGTTCCACAAGATCATAAAACATTCATCATATCATAACTCATGAAATTAAAGGGGTGTCATAAACATTTAATCATATCATAACCTATAGAAAAGAGATAGGTTGCATAATCAATCAATCAACTAATTATAGAATAACCCATAAAAATAAGATGGTTTCATAAGAGTTATATAATTGTATAACCCAAGGAAGAAGAATGGGTTTCAAAAATATTTCACCATCATGAACATAAACCATTTATAGAAATAATAATAATGATATCCTTGGTTCATATCCCCAGTAATGAATAAATTATATCAAATGATGTCATCTTATATAGAGAAGGATTTTAAAATATCACATGGAACATTTATTAAGGAAAATAAAATTTCTATGAAAATCACTTTGTATGACATGACACATTTAAAAAAACCTTTTCTTTGAAAATAACATTGAAAATAAATAAATAAATATTTGAAAAATCATTTAAAACATTTCTTGAGGAAAATATCTTTAATATATTGAAGAAAACCTAAAAAATTATGAACCCTTTTATTTGAAAATAAAATTTACAGATTATAAATTAATCTTCAAAAAAATAATGGTCATGATGGGGGAAAATTCTATTCATGTTATACATGTTAAAATAAATATCGCTTTCAAATTTTAGGTTAAAGCCAAACATGAATTATTTTGAAAAATTACATGATGATTACTTTCAAAACATTTTGTAAAAATTAAAACATGGGTAAAAATGTATTTAATAAATAATTTTTACAAACCAATTTTAAAAATATTTTTGAAAACATTCTTTAAAAATAAGGTTTTGGATGAAAAATATTTTTCAACCAAAAAGTATATTTTTATTAAAAATATTATTTGTGAACTCTTGAGTACATATAGGGAGGAAAATGAAGAGAATATATGTATTCTCATTACATAAATAGAGGATAATAATGTTCATGTGCTTATTAATATATGAATTATACTAATTTAACATCATAAATATAGTCATAAACATTTCCAATAAAAATGAGATTGTAACATAAAATCTTTATGACTTGGGTAACATTGAATCCTAAAACACATGATAGAATAACATAAAATGAAACTTAAAATATAATGAGAATGAGTAAATTCATGATAATAAATTTCATAGTGTCTTTATATACACCTTATAAAATAATATAGGTTCATAACATAACATATGTCTCAAGGAAGGAAAATTGAGGTAAAAAATCCCTTAGCGATTTCATAACTTTTGAACTGTAAACCCTATAAAAGAGAGATTATAAATTGGATATTTAAATAACAATAATTTAATGTATAGTAATAATAATAAAAACTTCATTGGTATTATATACACAACATAAAATAAACATGTGGTGAATATGGAATTTGTCCCGTATAAAGTAAAAGTGAGACATAAACCCTTACCTTAAGTCTCGACTTCCATCGTACACATTAAAACATCCTATATAATAAATATAATTTTAATATAATTATAATAAATAACCATAATTATATATATAATTCAATATATTATTTAATTATGAAATTTTTTTATCCATTTATTAACAATTCCTTGATAAAATCTTGTTCCGGGAAATAATCGATTTTTTTTCATATACGTTTTGATTTTTTATTTTTGTTAATATTACCTTGACTATGGTTAAATAATATAAAAAATAATAATAACTACATATTTAAAATATTTATATATCAATTATACATAACAATCAGGAAATATTGTTTTGAGAAATTAACTATGTTACGATCATGGAAATAGTAGATCATATATACACATTAGTAACATTTACATTTTCAAATGATCATTATGTAAAGGTGGTAAGAAATATATTATATTAAAATAATGATCATAATATCATAAATGAAATATAATTTATTTAAATTTTCTCATACATATCATCCATATAGTGTGGGGATTAAAACAGAGAGCCACATCGCTTCATGAAGGCGGTAGTCCACACAAACACAAATAATGTAATCATATTTAAGTGAGTGAAAATGTGAGAAGATAAATGATATATTATGATTTATGAATGATAATATGTCATTAATATCATAATTATTTCATATATATCATATATATTTATCCTTACTATCTTTCATGTAAAGAGTTTGTGAAAAACGAATCATATCGCCTCGTGAGGCGGTTGTCCGCAATACATGCAAGTGACGTTATCATATCCCCAATGTAATGGAATTTTATAAATTTCTATGTGATAAAATTAATAAATGGGTATAATAATGTTATAAATTCCATATATTTACTTTATATCCATCATCCTAGCAACCCGTGAGAACTGGTAATGGAAAAATGAATGACTTCAGTTCACGAGGCGGTTGTCCGCCGTACACATGAATGATTATTTCAAAACCCATTTTATGGAAGTGGATATGGTTTTAGGTTATGAAATTAAACTGATAAAAATAAAATTATATTTATGATACTTAGGATATTTTATCATCATGATATAATATTAATTTAAGGATGTGGGGGAAGAAATAAAACAGAAACGCTTGTTGATGAATGTTAAATATTATTCAGGTATCATCCTTAGGTTTGCACCAAAATAATTCCTATATTGGATTTATGTACAAAATAAGTATTTAATTATTACAGGAGGTAATTTAGGAAGTTATTTGGGTAGTTATTTTCACAACCCAAATAGTTTTAATGTGTGATGAAGAGAGGATAGGTGGTCGCCTTTTATAAGTGGGGGAGAGGACACACTTGGTATTTCTAAAACTAATTGAGTGCTACCACATTTCACATATGTCATAAGGGTAAAAAATGGTCAATTATAAAACCTTATTGGTTTCATGGTCTAAATATGGCCGTAAAATAGTTTTTATACAAGTGTACAGGTGATTTTTACCTTTATCATTTTCGTTTAACCCCATGGTAACCTAATTTTTACCTTAGCTGAGGTAATTAATTTTGGTAAAAAAAAATAATTTGAACATATTACATAATATAAAATATGATAATTGAAAATATATAATCCAATTTTCTAAATTCCATTATTAAAAATCGAAAATCTTAATTTAAAATTAATTCCACAGATGCGATGAGGATGCATATTTTTAAAGAGAAAAATGTTCAAAATTCTACAAATCTTCTATATCAAAATTTATTATGAAATCGATTCCAATGAAATAAATTAGAATAATTTATGTATATTTAAACTTATTTTTTTTAAAACTAATTTAAAATAAAATTTACCTTTATAAATAAATTAAGTGAAAATGCGGTTTTTAATTAAAATTAAGTATTTTTGTCTATTAATAAAAAAATGATACTTTTTAGAAAAATATGAAAAAATCACCCCAAGATAATTTATATTTTAAAATTCAAACAATTAATATTATTTTTTAAACAAAATTTTTTAAAAGTGGTGAAACCTAATTTTTAAATAAGTGCCTTGAAGGTTACAAAACTATTTTTTTTAGAAAATACATTTTTAAGTGTAAAATCAGAATTGTTCTTATATCTTGTCTAAAAAACACATAATATAAATTTTAATAAATTTATTTAATATATATAATATATAAATTTCTTCTAAATCATTCACCAAATTCTATTCATTTAATTTTATAGGTAAAACTTGAATATGTGCATAGAAATAATTTCTCATAAAATGGTTTCTTTATTTTAAAAAGGTTATTATTTTAATTTATAACTAATTTTTCACCAAAAAATTCATCATATATGCATGTTTAAACCGTATATTTTCATAACTTAGTTAATCCTACTCACACTTTCCATTCCAATGGATAGGTGATAACTATCTTATAATAATATTTTAATAGTATGCCATGTTTCGTTTACACTCGGTGTTGCATGTAATGCAAGATAAACTCAGTATTATGTGTCACACAAGACGAATTTATTATTGTGTGTAACAGAAGATAAAATCAGTGTTACTTAAAATTAAATCCAAAATTAGTGTTGTGGGTTACATAAAATATAGAAAATATCAAATTTATTTGAAAAATTATATATTTTTCCAAAATCTCAGGATGTTACATATCCCCATTTTTTGGTATCGAAGTGATGGAATTTTATGGGAGAAATTATTTTTAAGGTGGATATAATGTAACACCCAAATATTTTATAAAATATCTATTTAAAGGTAAATTTAATTTCTTTTATAGCCTGTGTCACACACAACATTGAGTTTTAATGAACCGCAATATATTATTAATACTATTACAACCTAGTTATTAAATACAGTGGTATTAATAAGAATAAACACATTTTTAAAATTAATTAAAAAAATTAGATAAAAATATATATTGATAAATAAGTACTTAATTTTTGGTAAAGTATTTATATGCTTCAAAAATACATTTTTCCTCAAAAATTATTTTTATTGTTATTTTGAACAAATGTTAAATTTATTTTTTGAAAATTTTAGAAAATTTATTTGAAAAAATTTATTTAATTTTTGAAATCAACATTTCATAATTACTTTAGGGTTAATGTTTTATAATTTTCTATGAAGATTGATGTTTCAATGAATAGTGAAAATATTGATTTTTATTTTAAACTACTATTTCATTTAAAAAATTTATAAATTAAAAAAATATATTTTAAAAGATAAATTAGTTAAATAATTTAATTATAAATCCAATTTATTTAATTTTAATAAATTCCAGGATCAATTTTTATATTCCAAATCTTTATACATGAGAAAACATTTTCTTTAAGAAAACTGTTTTTTCATCACGAATGATGGTTTAGTTTTAAATTAAATATTTACAATTATACAAATTAAATTTTTTAAAATGGATTTAATATTTTGAATAATTATAATTAATATAACATAATATTCTTAAATTAATTTTTTTCATAATGAACGATAAAAACAGTTAAAATTAATATTATCTCGGTTGGGGTTTAAACGGATTTACTGGGGAGTTAAACCCAAAGATAAGGGTATGTTTATCAATAAAACATTAATAAATACTATTTCATGGACATATTTAAACCTTATATACTCAAAAATTAAATTATAAGTTCATTTGGAAGCTTTTTTTATGAATGACTATATCATTTTGGATACTTTGGAGAATTTCCAAGTAGCTTCCAAGTAGGTCTGTTTCCCAACATATAAATAGACATCTTTGATCCTCTCTTGTCCAAACTCATTTATCATTTTGGTTAAAACAATACCTGAAAAAATCCAATCATTACTTCCATCCCTATATCTTATTGGCCTTATTTTTATTAGGAATCCCTTCTAAGAAGTCTTTAGGTATAAACTTAAAGAGGTTCTCCTAAGAAGAGGTATAGTTCTTAAGCATGTGTTTTTTTTATTCATCCACCCCATTAAAATAATATTAAACTATTATGATATAATAATATAAATATCTCCATTATAATGATATGTTATTATGTTTGTGTAATAATCTTCATCCATCTCATCTTCCATCAAATGGAAAACGTAACTGTCAATCATGTGTATGACGGACTACCGCCTCGCGAACTGATGTAATTCATTTTTCATCAAAGTCTCTCATGGATGGATATAATTTTTTATTTAAAGTATATATATATATATATTATATGTAATAAAAAATTATACTCAGATAATTATAAAATAACATCTACCTTCTTAGATTCTAATTTATTGAAAAAAATAACATAATTTGTGCGTATGTGTGGACTACTGCCTCCATAAAGTGACGTGATGTGTTTTACTTTTATTTTTATATGGGTGGTAATAAGGATAGATTAAATGGATATTTATGAAATATATTATTTAAAATTATTTTTTAAAGGATAATTAATATTTACTTATCTTTCATTCTATCCATCAAGAAAATTAAAACAACGTTCATCTGTACATATAAATTACCATTTACATGAACGATGTAATTCATTTTATATCTCTAAATTTTATGGATGAATATACATATGTACATAATGATTTTATATTATATTTATATCATTATTAAAATTTTAATGATTATTTAACCATAATCAATGTATGATGACCAAAACTCTTGAACCAAAACATACATGAAAAATGAAACAGATATCACCCAGAACAGTTATTTCTGTTCAGAATTTTTAATAAACGGGTGTTAAAAGGTTATAATTGAATATTGTATAGAATGTTATATATAATTATGGTTCTTAAATATATATATATGTATATATATATAATAATAATAAACCTATATTTATTATACAATAGTGTCTAATGTGTTTGAAGAAAGACTTGACTTGAGGTAAGGGATTTAATCTCAATTTTTCTTCATTGAAACATATTTTTTTGTTATGCACCTTTTTTTATATGGAATATATAATTCCCATTTAACATGCTATATAATGAATCTTTTTATTTTAATAATATTTAATGTTTAATTATATGTTATTATTTTATGGAGCGTAAGATTTAAAAGTTACCAATGTGGTAAGGGGTATTGCCTCACTTTTATTTTTGCGGGACACATGCCATATTCACCTATTGTTTCTTTTGTGTGCTGTATATATTTCTTATGAATGTAATTTATGTTTATTCTCATGAAAATTATAGGATATACATATTCTTATAGGTTTTTTTATTTTAGGGGGATTATGGTTCAAAAGTTTTCAAATTGGTAAAAGTTTTATGTTATAATCTCATAGTTCATCAGGATTGTATATAATTAAGTTTCTAATAATGAAATATTTACGATCTACAATCAAGAAAAAAATTATTTTATTATACTCAAATTATATATAAATAATAAATATTTTATTTTAATTTTCATCTCTTAAATTATTAAAGAGACCAAAATAAAATTTTTAATAAAAATTGACTTTATTTCTCTCTTCGGTCGAAAATCTTTTTCCTTCCATATCATTATTTTCAAAAATATCTTCAAAAAATGATTTTAACATTATTAAATAAATTCTAATGAAAATTTTACCCGTGTTTTAATTTTTAATTTTTTTTAAAAGTAATCATCTAGTCATTTTCCAAAAAGGTAATTTTGAATTTTCTTAGTGGAATATTAATTTTACCATACATGGAATGGACATGATTTTATTATATCATGATTGGTAAATGATTTTAATATTCCTTTACAAGATTATATAGTTATTTTAAACGAAAATGTTTTATTTAATATTGGATAAATTTTTAGATTTTAAATAATTGATTTCAAAATGTAAATTATATTTTCCTCAATAGAAGTTTAATGATATTTTTATGAAATTTACATTCATAAATGACAACAAACTTTGGTGTTGCTTCTGTTTTACTGGGTTTATGGTCCAATAGTTCCATCTAAACTCTTTATTTAGATGTTTTATGATTACAATGAAAATATTTTTATGAAACCTTTTTTCTTTCTTGTGGTTTATAATATGATGAAATGCTTATGAAACCCATTTCCTTTTTATGGGTAATAATATGATGAAAGTTTTATGATCTTATGGCACAAAAATATAGGGGTTATGTAATGGGTGGGACCTCTATCTCCATAAAATTAATTGAAAAATGATTAATGTTCTGTGAAATAAAAGGGTACATGGTAGGTTATCTCTATCCCAAAATATAGGGCACGTAAGAGGTTATCCCAAACCCAAAACATAGGGTAAACAAGAGGTCATCCCACCACTAAAAAAGAGGATACACAAGAGGTTATCCAAAGACCAAAAATATAGGGTACATAAGAGTTTATCCGAAGAACAAAATAGGTTACATAATAGGTTTTCATAATCCTAGCATAGGTAAATAAGTGGTTGTCCCAAGACTAACATGATATGAAATTCATTAAGGGTAGCCTTGACATATGGTTTCATATGCTTATATATATGCCCAAAATTTATGTCATGTGCTAATATTATGAACTCATGGATTATGTTCCTTGATTTATTCATGATTAATGTCTTATAAATTTCATATATTTATTCCATGATAAATGTTTATGATATATGATATGAATGTTACAGTTTTAAAATGTTATTCTCATGTTCTCATACCCTTATATTCATGTTATATTAATATCTACCTTTTTTACCCTTACTGAGCATCTGGTCTCACTCTTTATTATGTTTCCTTACCAAAGTTTATGAAGAAAGGTATTATTTATAGTATGTATGAGAAGGTTTCTAGTTATGAATAAATTATTGGGAGATGAGGTAGTTCACTTATGAACCATTTGTCTATATATCTAGGTTTCCAAATATACTAGACTTATGTTATTATGGTGTGGAAATTTATGTTATGTAATAAATATACATATATTAAAATGTAATATATATATTTGAGAATCATGGGTCTCTATAGAAACGTCCTTCATTTGGTTAATAATTTAGGATTTTCTCTATATAAACATTCTTAATTAGGTTAAGAATTTGGGTTTTTCTGTTTTGTTTTTAGTTTTCCCTTTTCCTATTTTTTTGAGTTTTACATTTAAAAGTTTGGTTTTTTGGAAACATATATGAATAAAATTTATATTTTTGTAGTCCTTGAAACCCATGAACAAAATTGAACTATTTTTACCCATGAATCTAAATTTAAATGAATTTTGAAATAAACATTATCTAAAATTCAAAATTATTGGTAAATTATAGAAAGTAACTCTAATTTTTGAATCTAATTATATGAATAACTATCCATTTTTTATCACCTTATTGTGAGGCTTCTGAACATTTCTTGATATATTATTTACATTCACCTCATTTATTGAGTGAATGAATTCATACTTGTTTAAACATGAATTTGAATTGTTTTTTATCAAAACTCAAGGGTTAGAGGCACTTAAATTTTAAATGATTATGTAAATTCATTGATTTTGAAATAAATTTTCCAATAATAACTTTAATCTATCCTACCTTTATATTTAATCCTTATGATCCCCATGTAGCTATGAAATACCTTGTTCGGTAACCACATTATAATCCACTTTTTATTATCTACCATGCTCTAGGAAGTGATATACATGATTCGGGTGAACTAAACTTTGGGGGAATAAATCTTAGTAATTTTTAAATAGTTTTGGGAAACTTTATTAAGAAAATTAAATTCTTAATATATATTTTTAATACTAAAAATTTTGGCTCCCTAACACTTTTCAAAATTCAAATTTAGAAATTTTGGGAAGTAATCTACTGGTTTATAATAACTATAAATTCAATGATAAATTGGTTTTTAGAATATTAAAACATGTATTATCAGTCTAAATAAGATTTTGATGTCCCATATATTATTAAAAAAATACCCCATGGACTTAAAACATATAATTTGGATAGATTTTGAAAAATAAAATAATATAAAATAAAATAATTGAAGTTAGTTGAGTGGAATCATTTATACTACTAAAATGTTGAATGGTGTACACTATTCATGAAGTTTTCAAGATTATTTGAAATAGCTTTGTGATATGGGGAGTTAGAATGATACCATTTATTGAGTTCAAATTATATTCATGCATTTCTTCATTATATTAGAGTCAATCCCTCCTTTTTCAGCTATAGAAGTGTTTACATTTGAAACCTACCTTCTCTTAGCCACAAAACTCTCCCTGTAAATTACTCATGATGAGAATGAGTCCTTGAAACAATTTAGGTTTAGATTTAGGAACTTTATAATCCTATGGTGACCCTTAAATTTTCTTATATTGGAAGAACTTTGACAGGTCAAAATTTATGTTTGTGTGATGTGGGATAATTCAATACTTTTATCCTGAATTTTAGCGAGTAAATCCCCATCACTTTAACATTTTCAAATAAATTTAATAATTTATGGATCTCAATAATATTTTTGAATTAGTTGTAAAAATTGATTAATTCATGATATCTATATGTTCTTATCCATTTTATAATTATTAGAATAAATCCTATATTTAATTTTGAATGTATACATTATTTACATTGGTATTCAAAGTACATATCTAGATGATCAATGATCTTTGAGATCAAATTAAGAATTTTAGAAAATTATACATATCCACATATAAACATTACCCACTTATAGTAATTTTCTTGGCAATGATCCAACCACTTGTGGGAATTTTACTATATAGAAATCCATATATGATAATGTACCATGTTCTATAATTCCACACACAATAATTGGACTATAAAATATAATTTGATGTATTTGAATCCATTAATGTATGAGAAATCAGCTATGTGCTGATCTATATACTTGATCACCCACGTATGGGAATATTGGGAGCTCATATTCACAAAACCATTTAGGCTATGTTGGAAAACCATTTAATGTGTGATGAAGAGAGGATAGGTGGTCGCTTTTATAAGTGGGGGAGAGGACACACTTGGTATTTTTAAAACTAATTGTGTGCTACCACATTTCACATATGTCATAAGGGTAAAAAATGGTCAATTATAAAACCTTATGGGTTTCATGGTCTAAATATGGCCATAAAATAGTTTTTATACAAGTGTACAGGTGATTTTTACCTTTATCATTTTCGTTTAACCCCATGGTAACCTAATTTTTACCTTAGCTGAGGTAATTAATTTTGGTAAAAAAAATAATTTGAACATATTACATAATATAAATTATGATAATTGAAAATATATAATCCAATTTTTTAAATTCCATTATTAAAAATCGAAAATCTTAATTTTAAATTAATTCCACAGATGCGATGAGGATGCATATTTTTAAAGAGAAAAATGTTCAAAATTCTACAAATCTTCTATATCAAAATTTATTATGAAATTGATTCCAATGAAATAAATTAGAATAATTTATTTATATTTAAACTTATTTTTTTAAAAACTAATTTAAAATAAAATTTACTTTATAAATAAATTAAATGTAAATGTGGTTTTTAATTAAAATTCAGTATTTTTGTCTATTAATAAAAAAATGATACTTTTTAGAAAAATATGAAAAAAACACCCCAAGATAATTTAGATTTTAAAATGTAAACAATTAATTTTATTTTTTAAAAAAACAATTTTAAAAGTGGTGAAAACTAATTTTTAAATAAGTGCCTAGAAGGTTACAAAACTATTTTTTTAGAAAATACATTTTTAAGTGTAAAATCAGAATTGTTCTTATATCTTGTCTAAAAAACACATAATATAAATTTTAATAAATTTATATAATATATATAATATATAAATTTCTTCTAAATCATTCACCAAATTCTATTCATTTAATTTTATAGATAAAACTTGAATATGTGCATAGAAATAATTTCTCATAAAATGGTTTCTTTATTTTAAAAAGGTTATTATTTTAATTTAAAACTAATTTGTCACCAAAAAATTCAACATATGTGCATGTTTAAACCGTATATTTTCATAACTTAGTTAATCCTACTCACACTTTCCATTCCAATGGATAGGTGATAACTATCTTATAATAATATTTTAATAGTATGCCATGTTTCGTTTACACTCGGTGTTGCATGTAATGCAAGATAAACTCAGTATTATGTGTCACACAAGACAAATTTATTATTGTGTGTAACAGAAGATAAAATCAGTGTTACTTAAAATTAAATCCAAAATTAGTGTTGTGGGTTACATAAAATATAGAAAATATCAAATTTATTTGAAAAATTATATATTTTTCCAAAATCTCAGGATGTTACATATCTTCATTTTTTGGTATCGAAGTGATGGAATTTTATGGGAGAAATTATTTTTAAGGTACTTATAATGTAACAACCAAATATTTTATAAAATATCTATTTAAAGGTAAATTTAATTTCTTTTATAGCTTGTGTCACATGCAACATTGTGTTTTAATGAACCACAATATATTATTAATACTATTACAACCTAGTTATTAAATACAGTGGTATTAATAAGAATAACCACATTTTTAAAATTAATTAAAAAAATTAGATAAAAATATATATTGATAAATAAGTACTTAATTTTTGGTAAATTATTTCTATGCTTCAAAAATACATTTTTCCTCAAAAATTATTTTTATTGTTATTTTAAACAAATGTTAAATTTATTTTTTGAAAATTTTAGAAAATTTATTTGAAAAAATTTATTTAATTTTTGAAATCAACATTTCATAATTACTTTAGGGTTAATGTTTTATAATTTTCTATGAAGATTGATGTTTCAATGAATAGTGAAAATATTGATTTTTATTTTAAACTACTATTTCATTTAAAAAATCTATAAATTAAAAAAATATATTTTAAAAGTTAAATTAGTTAAATAATTTAATTATTAATCCAATTTATTTAATTTTAATAAATTCCATGATCAATTTTTATATTCCAAATCTTTATACTTGAGAAAACATTCTCTATAAGAAAACTGTTTTTTCATCACGAATGATGGTTTAGTTTTAAATTAAATATTTAAAATTATACAAATTAAATTTTTTAAAATGGATTTAATATTTTGAATAATTATAATTAATATAACATAATATGCTTAAATTAATTTTTTTCATAATGAACGATAAAAAAAGTTAAAATTAATATTATCTCGGTTGGGGTTTAAACGGATTTACTGGGGAGTTAAACCCAAAGATATGGGTATGTTTATCAATAAAACATTAATAAATACTATTTTATGGACATATTTAAACCTTATATACTCAAAAATTAAATTATAAGTTCATTTGGAAGCTTTTTTTTAAGAATGACTATATCATTTTGGATACTTTGGAGAATTTCCAAGTAGCTTCCAAGTGGGTCTGTTTCCCAACATATAAATAGACATCTTTGATCCTCTCTTATCCAAACTCCTTTATCCTTTTGGTTAAAACAATACCTGAAAAAATCCAATCTTTACTTCCATGCCCATATCTTATTGGCCTTATTTTTATTAGGAATCCCTTCTAAGAAGTCTTTAGGTATAAACTTAAATAGGTTCTCCTAAGAAGAGGTATAGTTCTTAAGCATGTGTTTTTTTATTCATCCACCCCATTAAAATAATATTCAACTATTATTATATAATAATATAAATATCTCCATTATAATGATATGTTATTATGTTAGTGTAATAATCTACATCCATCTCATCTTCTATCAAATGGAAAACGTAACTGTCAATCATGTGTATGACGGACTACCGCCTCGCGAACTGATGTAATTCATTTTTCATCAACGTCTCACATGGATGGATATAATTTTGTATTTAAAGTATATATATATATATATTATATGTAATAAAAAATTATACTTAGATAATTATAAAATAACATCTACCTTCTTAGCTTCTAATTTATTGAAAAAAATAACATAATTTGTGTGTATGTGTGGACTACTGCCTCCATAAAGTGACGTGGTGTGTTTTACTTTTATTTTTATATGGGTGGTAATAAGGATAGATTAAATGGATATTTATGAAATATATTATTTAAAATTATTTTTTAAAGGATAATTAATATTTACTTATCTTTCATTCCATCCCTCAAGAAAATTAAATCAATGTTCATGTGTACATATAAATTACCATTTACATGAACGATGTAATTCATTTTATATCTCTAAATTTTATGGATGAATATACATATGTAAATAATGATTTTATATTATATTTATATCATTATTAACATTTTAATGATTATTTCACCATAATCAATGTATGATGACCAAAACTATTGAACCAAAACATACATGAAAAATGAAACAGTTATCACCCAGAACAGTTATTTCTGTTCAGAATTTTTAATAAACGGGTGTTAAAAGGTTATAATTGATTATTGTATAGAATGTTATATATAATTATGGTTCTTAAATATATATATATATAATAATAATAATAAACCTATATTTATTATACAATAGTGTCTAATGTGTTTGAAGAAAGACTTGACTTGAGGTAAGGGATTTAATCTCAATTTTTCTTCATTGAGACATATTTTTTTGTTATGAACCTTTTTTTATATGGAATATATAATTCCCATTTAACATGCTATATAATGAATCTTTTTATTTTAATAATATTTAATGTTTAATTATATGTTATTATTTCATGGGGCGTAAGATTTAAAAGTTACCAATGTGGTAAGGGGTATTGCCTCACTTTTATTTTTGTGGGACACATGCCATATTCACCTATTGTTTCTTTTGTGTGGTGTATATATTTCTTATGAATGTAATTTATGTTTATTCTCATGAAAATTATAAGATATACATATTCTTATAGGTTTTTTTATTTTAGGGGGATTATGGTTCAAAAGTTTTCAAATTGGTAAAAGTTGTATGTAATAATCTCATAGTTCATCAGGATTGTTTATAATTAAGTTTCTAACAATGAAATATTAAGATCTACACTCAAGAAAAAAATTATTTTATTATACTCAAATTATATATAAATAATAAATATTTTATTTTAATTTTCATCTCTTAAATTATTAAAGAGACCAAAATAAATTTTTTAATAAAAATTGACTTTATTTCTCTCTTCGGTCGAAAATATTTTTCCTTCCATATCATTATTTTCAAAAATATCTTCAAAAAATGATTTTAACATTATTAAATAAATTTTAATGAAAATTTTACCCGTGTTTTAATTTTTAATTTTTTTTAAAAGTAATCATCTAGTCATTTTCCAAAAAGGTAATTTTGAATTTTCATAATGGAATATTAATTTTACCATACATGGAATGGACATGATTTTATTATATCATGACTGGTCAATGATTTTAATATTCCTTTACAAGATTATATAGTTATTTTAAACGAAAATGTTTTATTTAATATTGGATAATTTTTTAGATTTTAAATAATTGATTTCAAAATGTAAATTATATTTTCCTCAATAAAATTTTAATGATATTTTTATGAAATTTTCATTCATAAATGACAAAAAACTTTGGTGTTGCTTCTGTTTTACCGGGTTTATGGTCCACTAGTTCCATCTAAACTCTTTATTTAGATGTTTTATGATTACAATGAAAATATTTTTATGAAACGTTTTTTCTTTCTTGTGGTTTATAATATGATGAAATGCTTATGAAACCCATTTCCTTTTTATGGGTAATAATATGATGAAAGTTTTATGATCTTGTGGCACAAAAATATAGGGGTTATGTAATGGGTGGGACCTATATCTCCATAAAATTAATTTCAAAATGATTAATGTTCTGTGAAATAAAAGGGTACATGGTAGGTTATCTCTATCCCAAAATATAGGGCACGTAAGAGGTTATCCCAAACCCAAAACATAGGTTAAACAAGAGGTCATCCCACCACTAAAAAAGAGGATACACAAGAGGTTATCCAAAGACCGAAAATATAGGGTACATAAGAGTTTATCTGAAGAACAAAATAGGTTACATAATAGGTTTTCATAATCCTAGCATAGGTAAATAAGTGGTTGTCCCAAGACTAACATGATATGAAATTCATTAAGGGTATCCTTGACATATGGTTTTATATGCTTATATGTATGCCCAAAATTTATGTCATGTGCTAATATTATGAACTCATGGATTATGTTCCTTGATTTATTCATGATTAATGTCTTATAAATTTCATATATTTATTCCATGATATATGTTTATGATATATGATATGAATGTTACAGTTTTAAAATGTTATTCTCATGTTCTCATACCCTTATATTCATGTTATATTAATATCTACATTTTTTACCCTTACTGAGCATCTGGTCTCACTCTTTATTATGTTTCCTTACCAAAGTTTATGAAGAAAGGAATTATTTATAGTATGTATGAGAAGGTTTCTAGTTATGAATAAATTATTGGGAGATGAGGTACTTCACTTATGAACCATTTGTCTATATATCTAGGTTTCCAAATATACTAGACTTATGTTATTATGGTGTGGAAATTTATGTTATGTAATAAATATACATATATTAAAATGTAATATATATATTTGAGAATCATGGGTCTCTATAGAAACGTCCTTCATTAGGTTAATAATTTAGGTTTTTCTCTATATAAACATTCTTAATTAGGTTAAGAATTTGGGTTTTTCTGTTTTGTTTTTAGTTTTCCCTTTTCCTATTTTTTTGAGTTTTACATTTAAAAGTTTCGTTTTTTGGAAACATATATGAATAAAATTAATATTTTTGTAGTCCTTGAAACCCATGAACAAAATTGAACTATTTTTGCCCATGAAACTAAATTTAAATGAATTTTGAAATAAACATTATCTAAAATTCAAAATTATTGGTAAATTATAGAAAGTAACTCTAATTTTTGAATCTAATTACATGAATAACTATCCATTTTTTATCACCTTATTGTGAGTCTTCTGAACATTTCTTGATATATTATTTACATTCACCTCATTTATTGAGTGAATGAAATCATACTTGTTTAAACATGAATTTGAATTGTTTTTTATCAAAACTCAAGGGTTAGAGGCACTTAAATTTTAAATGATTATGTAAATTCAATTATTTTGAAATAAATTTTCCAATAATGACTTTAATCTATCCTACCTTTATATTTAATCCTTATGATCCCCATGTAGCTATGAAATACCTTGTTCGGTAACCACATTATAATCCACTTTTTATTATCTACCATGCTCTAGGAAGTGATATACATGATTCGGGTGAACTAAACTTTGGGGGAATAAATCTTAGTAATTTATAAATAGTTTTGGGATACTTTATTAAGAAAATTAAATTCTTAATATATATTTTTAATACTAAAAGTTTTGGCTCCCTAACACTTTTCAAAATTCAAATTTAGAAATTTTGGGAAGTAATCTACTGGTTTATAATAACTATAAATTCAAAGATAAATTGGTTTTTAGAATATTAAAACATGTATTATCCGTCTAAATAAGAGTTGGAAGTCCCATATATTATTAAAAAAATACCCCATAGACATAAAACATATAATTTGGATAGATTTTGAAAAATAAAATAAAATAAAATAAAATAATTGAAGTTAGTTGAGTGGAATCATTTATACTACTAAAATGTTGAATGGTGTACACTATTCATGAAGTTTTGAAGATTATTTGAAATAGATTGTTGATATGGGGAGTTAGAATGATACCATTTATTGAGTTCAAATTATATTCATGCATTTCTTCATTATATTAGAGTCAATCCCTCCTTATTCAGCTATAGAAGTGTTTACATTTGAAACCTACCTTCTCTTAGCCACCAAACTCTCCCTGTAAATTACTCATGATGAGAATGAGTCCTTGAAACAATTTTGGTTTAGATTTAGGAACTTTACAAGCCTATGGTGACCCTTAAATTTTCTTATATTGGAAGAACTTTGACAGGTCAAAATTTATGTTTGTGTGATGTGGGATAATTCAATACTTTTATCCTGAATTTTAGTGAGTAAATCCCCATCACTTTAACATTTTCAAATAAATTTCATAATTTATGGATCTCAATAATATTTTTGAATTAGTTGTAAAAATTTATTAATTCATGATCTCTATATGTTCTTATCCATTTTAGAATTATTAGAATAAATCCTATATTTAATTTTGAATGTATAGATAATTTACATAGGTATTCAAAGTATATATCTGGATGATCAATGATCTTTGAGATGAAATTAAGAATTTTAGAAAATTATACATATCTACATACAAACATTACCCACTTATAGTAATTTTCTTGGCAATGATCCAACCACTTGTGGGAATTTGACTATATAGAAATCCATATATGATAATGTACCGTGTTCTATAATTCCACACACAATAATTGGACTATAAAATAGAATTTGATGTATTTGAATCCATTAATGTATGAGAAATCAGCTATGTGCTGATCTATATACTTGATCACCCACGTATGGGAATATTGGGAGCTCATATTCACAAAACCATTTAGGCTATGTTGGAAACCACATCGAGTAATTTCATAGAAGAAAAATATCATTCATATGATAATATATTTATGTACCTATCTTCTATGTGGAATTATTATGAAACCAAGAATTAAGAATCACCTACACTTTGAGTTGAGGCCTTATTATTCTACATCAGCACCCATCCACCCTATCATAGTCATCCATGTTAACACATAAAATTAAATGAGTCGAAATATATGGATAACCCTTTTTACAAACAAAGAAATGATGTAATATATTTCTAGGAGATTTCAATAACATAAATTTTAGGGTGATATTAATGATCTAAGAGAGTTTGAGGATCTCAATAGGTTGAACAATTCAAAAGAGTTTGAAGTTATAACTATTTGAAAAGGGGGAGATCTATTGGGAAGATTAATTCATAGTTCCAACTAATTCTAGAAAGCTAAGAGAGAGATAGAAAAATTCATGGGAGTTTATCTATCCATGTCAGGATAAACACTTTAATAGTTATGGGCGGGAGATCCAAGAACACCTTCTATCAAGTATTTTATTATTCATTGTAATCTTTTTGAATTCTTTTCAATACTATTTCCATTTGTGAAAAATGCCACTTTATCTATTGAATTTATTATATTCTAAATAAAAATTTATTTTTATTAAATTTTATGAAGTTAAATACGATGTTTTCTTAGTTTAAATTTCTTTAGAAAGGAATTTCATTTGAGAATAAGGTGTTCATCTAGGTTTGGATACTCTGAGGACATTGGGTAGTCATGTAACTTTAATAAGACGATTAAAAATTAAGCATAGGTATTAATATCATGTTTAGGAAATATTAGGTGTTCACCTAGAGGTCTAGAGGTATGAATTAAATAATTCAATTTCATAATTCTAAAGATAAATAAGAATAGGGTGTATAAAGGGTTAAAACCTGTCTATAAATGTTGATTCTTAAATACGATTTCTGAACTTCCTTTTTGATATATCTATAATTCATATTTTCATTTTATTTATTCAATTTGTTTTTAGTTTATTTATTCACATTTAAAACCGAAAAAATACCCCACTTAAAAAACATAAAACGAAATAAAATTAACAAATAGTGATAATTGGGAACTTAATCTACAACCTCCTTGAGAGAAAAACTTGGGTAATACTTTATTACATTCCTTTGGTACTAATAATATCATTTGAGAGGTATAAATAGTAAATCATTTCCTTTAATTATGAATAGATATTAATTTCTTACATATGGATTTTTCTTTGAGGTACAAACCGTACATATTTAAAATAAATTATTCATACACTAAATATCTTATGCAAGAGTTAAAAATTATATGTATTGCATTTTTTACAAAGGAAAAAACATACGTATTATAAAATATATTATGGATGATTTTTTACTAATTAAAAAGCATTAATCATGGGATTAATATGTTATCTATGTAAATTTATATTATATATAATGTTTTAACTAAGTGAAAACATTATGTATAAGATAATAATGTTACATATTAGGTTTTTCAAAGGAAAAACATTACATATTAGAGAAAAAAAATCAAATGCTAGTTTTTAGATAAGATAAAAATCTTACATATGAGAATATATATTATATATAGTGGAAATAAATTTCATGTGAAATTTTTGAAATGAAATACCTTACATATTAAATTAAAAAAACTATGTATAAAATAATAACCTTACAGATGGGAATAATGTTACGTGTGAGTTTTCCACAAATCCAAAACCCATATTCATAGGGAATCCAAATTAAAAACATTATATACATTTTCAAAATCCTTACGTATAGTGGTTTATTTTTAGAAAAATATATTAACTAAATTAAAATGAATTTTTCACTTAATAATTATGAGAGGGTATTTTCCCTCATTTAATGTAGATTCACTTTCCCTCTCATATCCCTCTCTTTCTTAATATTCCAAAATGGGTTCTCCCTCAATCCTTGAAATATATAAGTTCCATTTAATTTGGGATTATTCTTCAGGTAAATATAATTCTCTATATTCACACATTTTGGTTTTATTCCCCTATTTATCATTGTTGAAATGTCCATCCTAGACTAAGTATAGGGAGATAATTCCACATGAGCATGGTTGAATCATCTTTATATAAAAGGTTGTTTTCTTAGAATAGATAAATGATATCTTGGAAAGATTATCACACAATATTTTGTATTTAATCAATGAATTATGTCACTAAATTTCTTTATTTAGTGTTTTCTACTGATTTGGGTGAAATTTATGGATTTATTGATTTGGTGCTTTATGTGTTGAAGGCCCAAATGGGTTTCGAGGGTGGTTTAATTAAATATTTATGTCATATAATATTTTTAGTGAGTGATTCATGCTTTTTCCATGAATATTAATTTTTTAATTAATATTTCAATGATGTGTAAATTAATTCATGTTGTTTTATAATTTATTTATATAAAGATTTATGTAGTTAAGTCCTCATGTAGATTGATAGTGGTCGGATATACTTAGAAACTCTTAGGTGGGGGACGTTAAGCTTACATTAAAATAAATAAATCCATGAATGAGGTAGGTTGTCCATTGAACATCTCCCTTCGTATATGCATCCTTTTATGTATCATATTTTATGTGTTTTCATTTTTTTCTGATTGACCATTTATTTAAAAAATAATATGGTTCCTTTAGCATCATGAAATAGACAATATATTAGGGCTAATATGGACCCTTGGATAATAGTAAGTACCTCGACAATTGATGGTATAAGGCTCCATCATAAATGTGGGAAATTATAGACAATGTCTCTAGAGGGTGATAAATAAAATATGTTGAATATAGTGGCACTAGAATGGGATACCTAAGACATCTCTTTATAGAGGATAAGGTTAGACTAAGAATGATCGGCCCAAGTAATCCACGATGGAACCTTAAAACACTTTATAGCCATTATTATAGTTAATTAGAGAGTGGTCTGGGTGTTCCTCTCCCACTAGTACATTAGTACCCAAGTGGTTATATCATTTGTAGGATTTATGTGTAGATTGGACATGAGAGGACCAACCATGGATGGTTGGATGAGTGTGATCAGAATTATTCTATCTCTATAGAGAGACTCTAGTATTGTTTTACATATAGAGTCGATGAGGTAATTATATGAACATGAAGATGTTGAGGTATGATATTCCCTATGAGTGAAAGAATTCATCTCAAAGTTTGAAATGATATATAGGAACCTAGGTAGGGTTTATAAGCTATTGTGTGACTTAAGGGAGCATAGTTGATGCCACAGTCTTATGTTGACCCCTAGGAAGGGTATTGTAGTGAAGATTCACTAGTTATAAGATATTTTATATATAGTTTAAGTGGTTATTTGTTCACTTGATAGGATAACCTCAGTTATGTGTGAGGGTTTTAGACAAATGACCTACCCATGTTATCATGATATAAGATATTACTGGGTTTACATTGGCCCTGATGTTTATATGAGATATTACCTAATGGAAGATATTAACCGTGGTTTATATAATATATTATGGTGTGTACATTGGCCCCTTGATTATTATTTTTAATATTATTATGTGGTCATTCTCCCATTGATGATATTCGTAGTGGTGCCACTCTTCAACCTGAATGTTTTATCAGGATTCCAAGTGGGACCTCTCTTCCAATGGATTACATTATTTGAGAACTAGGTGGGGTCTCTCTTACCCTAAATTCCATTAAATAATATAATTTCTATTGGATAATTTTCCATCAAGTGATTTTTTATATGATATTTCAAATGTTGAATCTTTTCTCCTGATATTTTATATGAGATTGTAGTTAGGACCACTCTTCCACCCAATTTCTTTATCATATATCCATGTAGGGACTCTATTCCCCATTACTATTTTACGCTAGATGATATAGGTGTGCCATATTTCCACCAAGTGATCATTTATATGAGATTCTAAGAACCTATGTTTTTTTATTATTAGTTATATGATATTATATGTGGCCCTCTCTTCCCCAAAAATTTCATTTTTTTTGTGATTATTGGTGGGCTCTCTCTTCCCCCCAATAGTATACTTGAGATTCTAAGGTGGGTGACCCCCGTGATTTTCTTATATATGAGATGATCTTGGTGGGCTTCCTTTCCACTAAGTGATCATATATACTTATATATAGATTAATGAGATTATAGGGTGGGGCAGGTTTCCCCTATGTTGTTATGTACCATGATTAGATACATCTAGCACTATCCAAAATAGATTTGGGTTTTCCTACGTATCACCTTAGAATATGAAGATAAAAAGTATTTCTTTAATCATGTTCATCATCTTTAATTATTTTGTAGAATATCATATGTTAATACAATGAGGCACTGGTAATGTTAGTGAATCTTTTGGTGATTCCATAATTATTTTTACACACAACCTTATCGGGAAAACGGGACACTTGATACCCAAGAAGACCTCATTATTCACATGCTCAAGTAGGGTAGAGGCCCAGGATTCGATCATTAATCCAGATAACTCATATGAATTTTTGATATGGATCAAATAAGGATCCCAGTTGGTAATATTTTCTCCTTGTATTTTTATTATTTTGAATATATGTATATGTGATTATGAATTGAGGATGGAGTCCGAAGCGCTGAACCTCTCGAACCCGATGGAAGCGAAAAACCCTAATCTTCGAGTCAGATCCTTTGTAGATGTGGTTGCTGGAAGATCCGTAGATGATGTTCCTCAGAAGGCAGAGGCTTCAGAGCTCAAAATCTTGCCCATGCTCTTTCGGTATAGAGGGCAGGATGCGATTTCCTTCTCAGAAACTAAGGTAAGGTCTCTTGCCGAGGATTTGCGCTTTACCCTCATTGGAAAATTCACGAATCGAAATCCTTCTCTGAAATATCTTCGTTCTGTGCTTGAATCCATGGGATTTTTGGGTTTTAACTTAGGACTCCTAAATTCTACTCATATAATCTTTAGATTCCAGACTCAAGATGAATATTATAGATTATGGGTCCGTAGATCATGGTTTTTTTGTGGTTTTTTTATGAAAGTTTTAAAATGGGATCCAGATTTTGATCCGCACATTGAATCACCGGTTATGCCAATCTGGTTGGGTTTTCCCAAACTGCCATTGCACCTCTTTAATCAAAATGCATTGTTTCCTATTGCTAAGCTCATTGGTAATCCATTGAGACTTGATTCTGCCAAAAATTCACTTTCTAGGCCTTCTGTTGCAAGAATTTTTGTTGAAGTGGATGTTTCAAAACAATTGCCTTCACATATTTGGATTCAGAGTGGTAAACTTGGTTTCTCTCAGGAGATTCTGTATGAGAGATTGCCAGACTATTGTCATAACTGTCTCAGGCTTGGCTATCCCTCTAATTTCTGTAGCAAGAATCAGGGCTGTCCCAGGGTTAAAAAACCCACCTGGGTTAAAAAAGGTCATAAGGCTCCAGTTGATAAAAAAGTTTGTGCGAGTAGATTGGATCATGCTCATAATTCTGAAAATCAACTTTCAGATTTTACTAATGCGGTTATTGAAAATGCGATTACTCCCTCTAGGATTGATCCTATTGGATCCCATCACTCTAGTGCTTCTAAGAAAACTGAATCTCAGATTCCCCTTCACCTTCAAGAACAAAAGGATTTCACTGTACCTAAAGAAAATTCAGGGGAAGAGGATCATGATATATTAGACTCCAATGCTGAGGAAGCGGACCAATCTATTCAGATGGAAGAATATTTCTTAAATAATATGGCTAAAAAAGGTAAAAAAACCTTTGGTAGATGACGATGGATACATCACTCCACATCCAAGAAAAACTAGAAGATGCAAAGACTACTCAAACATATAACGTACCATTGTTACTAGATCAGTGGACATCTCTAAAGCTGAGCAAGTAGAAACTTCCCAAGAGAAGCCTCAAGTTGAGACTCTCAAATCAGAACCTGCTAATGATCCTCAGGATAAGCCTCAAGAATCACTTTCTAGTACTGTTCTGTACTAATTTTCGCCACATTTTGAAGAACATGATCATCAGGAGCGGATCAAGCATATGGATACGCAACAGCAGATTTCTCAGCAAGAGCTTCAGGAAGGTAAGATTTAAAAGGAGCAATATCTTTATATTAAAAGATCCATCTCCATTGAAAAATCAAGGATGAACAGCAAATCAAATTGAATCTGACCTGTTTGATGATTTTGTCTTGATTAACCCTGTTTTAGAGTTTTCTGTCCCATTCTCCAGATTTATTGACTGCCATCAATTCAAAGGATTTTCAGTAAAAGACTGCTTTCTTTTGGTCTTTTTGAGGCCACTTACATGGTTCATTATCTGCTGGATTTTTACTCTGGTCTTCAGATTTTTCTTTTAGATCTTTTTTATAGTTGTCCTGGGCTTCTATATACTGGTTTGCTGCTGAGCTATTTGGGTTATTTTATATTCTTTCTTGGAACCGGTTCTGATCTGGTCAGTGGTATTCTGATTGAGTATGAGCTAAGGCTTTTGGATCAACTCAGTTCGGATCTCACTCATTTCGATTCAGGATCCTATCATGCTTTCCTGTTTATCTTCTTGTTTTGGTTGCTGTTTTATTTGGAGTTCTCTTTCTGTTTTTCCTTCAAATAGATCACCTGAATTTTATGGGAGGCTCCCAGTTTTTTTGTTTTTTGATGAAGAGATCAGTATGATATAGAACACCTTGAAAGTTGTCTGCAATGGGAACATGCTGAATCAATAGGAAGTGCTTGGGTGATGGATTAGAGTCTCAAATGGAAGTAACACTACTGTGCTCATATAATGAGCAGTTAAATTAGATGTTGTTTGGAAGGACTTTCGATTGATTGATTTCCAGCATGATGTATCATATTGGAGGCTACTGTCCTGGTTGTCTTCATGTTTTTTACACTATGTTCTTCTTGTGCTCATGATGATGCTGAAGCCTTGGTGGAGGACAAGTTCTATGGATTCTTTTTGGCTGGCTACATTTTTTTTCTTTGGTACAGTTGAATTCCATTATCATGTACCCCGACTTACTCCCTGCTGGTGTAAGTTCATTACACCTCGAATTTGTAACACATCTTATTTTGATTTTAATAAATTCCTTCTGGGGCATGTATTGGGACACCAGTTCATGTCACCACTTCTCAAAAAAAAATATGTGATTATCATGTTGGTCGAATAGTTGGGATGTATGACTCTGTGCTTGTACATTTCTTTTGTTGTATCATGATTCGTGTTTATTGATTATGTTCACTCTAATATTTTTATGGATGTTTTTTTCACTATTATTTACTCTTATATGAGGGTATAGTCTCTCCATAGTAACACCTAATAACTCATTTCTAGTTAAGTGGGTTTTTAATTAAAAGATTCGTGTCTGAGGTCATGAAACACTCTAGTCAAGACAATGATGAGTGGTATCAATATGGTTTATTAAAAAGTGGTATATGATTAATATTATATTTGCATTACTATTTGGGATATTATAAACTATATATAGGATTAGTTAGTACTATATATAAATTCCTTGTAGGGTTCTTTTCTATCACTTTCATGAGTTGAAATCCAAGTTACTGGGGATTTGGGTTTAATGTTCGAATTGTTCTCTATTATAGTTGACTTGATTATTGTAAAATATTTTATATGGTGTTATTTATTTATTATTTTACTTGTTTTATGATCTTGTATTGGATTGGAATTTATCATATCATGGAATTCAGTTCATATGACACATGCATTATTAGATATGATTAAGAGATGAGTTTTAGCAAAAACTAAAATAAAAGAAATAAAATAGATTCAGTTACATTAATTCTAAACAAAAACCTTAATGATGATTTCATATATATATTCTTGGTAGAAATATACTTGACTGGACCACGTGATATATTATTTTTTTCTTTGATCTTATTATTATAAAGTATAAATTAAATGAGATACCAATAGAAACTTATGAAGTGTTTTTCTTCATAACTTTTGAATGGTATTTCATTTAAATTAACCGCAATTATAATTCACTTGACATGTATCATCATAGGGATATTTCATTGTATATATTCACATGTATGAGATCTTGATCATTGAGGGGGTAGTCTACCATATATATTCCCAGCGAGGATTAGTGACCAATAGTGGGTAGTTGGTTGAGTATGAGATTGATGATATATATGTGTATCAGAACCTTGGAAGGGTCATTTTGTCATGCGATATGACATATGATATCCAAATTGGGAGTATAGGAGATGCTCTGTGAGTTGTGTCCTATATGATATATAGGTGTGTAAAAGGTGTGATAACCTAGTGACCTTGAGTTTTGAATTGAGATATTGGATAGTTGAGTGTTATAGATAAAGGGATATAAACATTCCTATTTTTTCATGACTATATTATGTTATATGTGGCTAACTCTAGAGAGAAGTTATCATATATTTTTGAATTCCTTGGAGATAATATGGGGTAGATTATTTTATTTCATTATTGATATAACAATGTTTAAATCAAGAACTTGGTATAGAAAAGTAAAACCCCTTGTGTTTTTGTAATATAAAAAATATAGAGTGATTTTGGCATCAAGGGTAGATTTCAAGGGGAGGATCAATGGATGACTAGACAGAGTGAATTATAGTGTGGTCTTAAATGAGATAGTTGATTTTGATGAGAAATAATTGGATCTATAATTGGTATAAAATCAATATATGCCTATGGTTTTGTGATTATACTCCAGTTATTGGGTGCTTATATGATTGGGCATGGCTTGAGTGAGAACCTGGGAATGGGCATTTTGTCATGTGAGATGCCATATGATATCTAAATTGAAAATGATCTGGAAATGAAGTCATCGTGGATAGTGATTTAGTTATGTGAACCAAGTATTAATGATATGTGACTTAAGGAGGTCTGAGTCGGGTGGTATAAAAGGTTATCACTAGGGTGTATGTGTTCTTATCTATGCTTTATTTTGGTAATGGGGTCTGTTGAGGCCCATTAAAATGATATATTTATACAGGGGAAGGAGGTGTTCATGTAATGGTTTTATAAAGTAGTTTCAATTGAAATGGAATATGAAATATTTTTTTTATATGGTTGGTGTGAGAACCGTTTCTTGGGGTTTTTATGGAAATGAGGGGTTTTACCCCCTATGGTGAGAGAAAACCTTATATATGGATTAGAGTACCTCAATATAACCTATTCAACCCAATTTAATTATAGGGGTTTACATGATGGGTAATCATGGATTGGTAGGACCGAAACATGTTTGATATTGGAATTTATTTATCATTACACACAAGGAGTGAATTAAGTTATGTTATTCCACAAGGAGAACAAAAAAATGATTTAATATTATAGATGTTTTTTAGAGTGGTTAATAGTAGATATTGGGTATAGCATGTGAGTGGACCCAATTGCAGGATGGTATTGGATTTGAGATAGTGATTGGATGAAAGTGGTTGAGGTTTGTGTGGTAAATAGAAAATGACTTAATGGGGGAATTGTTCAATAAATATTGATTTGGGTCAGTACATATTATAACTGATAGCTTCTAGGATTGGGATGACAGTTCAGTGGTATGATCGGATGTGTATTTTTGGAAGCAATCCAGATAGTGACAAGGTCTAGGGAAATTTTAGTGATCTATGGTTTCATGTTGACATTTGAATTTAGTTATTTTTTTATGTTATGGATGTGGTCTTCGGTGTTAGACCATAGATTCCGAAGAGAATAAAAAGGTAACTCCCATGTGTGATGTTGAGTGAATGATAAACCAGTGTAGACCTATAATGTTAACTGATGCATGTTGCAACATTAAATTGAGAATTCATGAATTCTATTGTAATTTGAGCATTGTTATAGAATTAGTGGAAATAATTGGTTCTTTGATATGTTAGCTGGTGGGATTTTTTGTAGAGAAGTCAGTTTGGGTATGGTATTGGAATGACTATAACCAGAAAGAAGTATGAAATTTTGGTCATACATCAAGCCTCAGTGACTAGGATGGTTCATGAGGTATTTATGAGAAGACTTATCAATGAAAATTATTATTATGGTAGGGATATTATAATTCTCTTCACCATTACAAGTAAGTAAAATCAATGAAAATTTGAATTTTTTTTAGACCTAAAGAGGGGGATGTTATGAGAATTTTTATTTTGATCAGGATTCATAGGGTTGGAAGACATTTTGGTAATTTTATTGGATATTTTCTTAGGCCAAGTAGGTTCCCCATATTCTTCGATGATTTTTGGAGTATTTCTAGAATTTTTATGTTTTGACTGTTTTTTGGATTTTCCTTTATGTATATAACCTTTTATATCATAGGGAGAAGTAAAATTTATCATACGTATGGAAAATTATTTTTTTATGGCTGAAAATATAATATATATGAAAAAAAACTATGCTAGAACTATTACATATTATAATTAAGTTATGTACCAGATTTTTTCTAAGGGAAATAGATTATATATTAAAATTATATTATGTATTAGAAATTTTATATTATGTAATGTTTTTACCAAATATTAAAACCTTAAGTATGAATAACTATGTTATGTATGGTTTTTTATAAGGGAAAACCTTTCATATTTATTAATATATTAGGTTTGAATTTTTTAAAGGAATATATCATAAATTTTTAAATATATTACATATCACAATTTTACTAAGGGAAATATGTTACGTATCAAATTTTTACTAAGGAAAATATATTAGGGATGATAAAATATATTAAACATGGGTTAAAAATATATTGTGTATTTAAATTTCCATGGGAAAATATCATACGTGTTGAAAATATATTATGTATTGAATACAAATTTGATGTATGGTTGTTTTGACTAAGGATAAAATCATATATATTGAGAAAAATGTTATGTATGATATTTGTATAAAGAAAATATCATATGTATGAAAATATATTATGTATCCATTTTTTCTGAAAGGATTTATATTACGTTTGATAAATTATATTATGCGTGGATTGAAATATGTTATCTATTAGATATTTCACTAAAAAAAATATCATATATATTGAGAATATGTTACATATCAAGTTATGGGATTAAATATTTTATGCATGGGTTTATCATTATAGGAAATGTCAGTTCTAATGAATTATATGGAAATATTTTCTGGGGTGAGTCAATGTAGAATTTTCAATTTTTAATTTCTTATTGAACTAAAAATAAACTCTAGTGGATAGTTAAGATCTAATTCCCTCACTTGAATAAATTACTCTCATCCTTGCATGAAAATTTAGAAAATAAATAGAGAGAGTGTGTGAGACATAGAAATTTTTACATGGTTCTACAACAATGTGTAAGCCTACTCATTGCTGCAACCAATTATTATCCTAACTATATATTTTCCACTATAATTCAACACCTACATAGAATTGGTCATGCAGAATCAACCATCACTTATATTTTTATATCATCTCACTATTACTTTAATCAGACATCATATTGGTCATACTCATCATCCCACTTATTACAATGAGTTAAAACAAATGAGAATGATCACTTGAATCGCAAAATTACTTCAAAATCTGATAAATATCTTTTACATGATACAACTATATAGAAAAAGATGAATATACTGACATTATTTAATAAATAAAACTTCCAAAAATAATAATTGGGGTACTAGTCACTTCACTCTCACTACATATACACCCTTAGATGGTTTTTATTCTTCTTATATCAATATAATAAGCTGATGTGTAGAAGGGTTTTTAGATGCACACCAACTCACCTTCAGTTACTTGGTATGCATCGTCCTTTTATCAACATCTTTAATTTTTTATATTTATTATCTGTAACATCTATTTTTTTAGAAACCACTTGTCCAGTATAACCACCTTTTTAATTTATCATATATTTTAATATAAACAAAGTGTTATATAATAAGATTTATCAATAATATCATAGTAAATTATTATATGAATTAATTTATCTTAATCAACCTCAATATTTCTTCCAAATAGTAATTAATTACTATTACTTACGTATACTTAACTACATTCTCATGAAAATACCAAATTTTTGTCTCTTTTTCTTTGTTGGGAAATCACCAGTATTGAAAACAATTTTGAAAATTAATTAACAAAAATGTATTTATGAATTTCCCAAATAATTTTATGTTTTTTTAATTGGATAATATCCTTAGCTCTATTCAAGAAAATTCATCATACTTGGGGTGTCAAGGATGCATTTATTAAAAATTTTACCACAAAATGAAGCTTAAGAAAATTATTCCGTACCCTTAAAACGCTCATATAATTTCATTATTTGAATAACCTATGATATTTAGAACTGTAGAATAATAAAGAATAATCCAAAATATATATTCATTATTCTTTAAAATAGAATAATTCATTTTAGCTTTATTTATATCTTTATCATTTCTATTTTCTCATGCTTTATCTTGTTCTTCATGATACCAGAATCATGGAATCATTATATTCCTATAATTGCAATATAATTATGAGATTTTTGATGTTGAGAAATATATTGAGTATTTTTAGAACTATAATTCCTCACAATATCATTATTCTAGGAAACTCAATTTTTCTTAAGTAAAATATTATATATTTTATGATATTTTACTTTTTAAACTTTCAAATTTCTACTTAAAACTTCATTCGAGCTAAAATATTCCAACATAGATCAAAAAAACATATACATTGAAATTTTCTCCAATATTTAGATCAAATTTTTTATGTAACTAAATGTATTAAAAGATCATCATAATACATTTTTCCTTTTTATATTTTTTTCCATAGATAAAATATCAAAGTGGGTCATTTTAAATAATTAGTAAACTGAAATATCATATGATCTATAAAAAATACCTTATGAAATAATGCAATGCCATGTGTAATGTGACTTTTCACATTGAAAAATTACAACCCACTCAAATAAAATAATTTATAGAATATATTATTCATTTATGTAAATGTCCCTAGTTATTTTTCAAAATTATTACTTAAGAATAGTAAATATATAAATAATTTAAATTAATTAACAATTTTTTAAAAATGATTCAGATATTCTCCAATACTTCCAAAACAATATTCATGTAACCAAATATCCTTCTTAATAAACTCACCATTTTTATCATATAGGGTTAACAAAAAATAAAACGTAATCATCAATTATAAGGTCACTTCAACCTCTTTATTTAGAGTTTTTATCAACCCTTTTTCAAATCTTCCTCAAGATTCTATAATTTATCACTGATTTCAGTTAATATCCTATCTTAATTGAGATAAATCTTAACACTACACTATAAGAAAGTATAGTTTCTTGAGAAAAAATAATCCCTCATAAATAAAAATTTTTTCCAAGGGATTGAAATGATTTGGCCTTAAAATGTCCTTCAAATCATCGTATATTCTCTAACTTTTGAAATAAATAAAGAAATGGATGTCCAAAATATGTTTACACTCCATATTTGATAAATTTCTCCCTATTTGACAAGAGAAAATGTTTGAAAATTTTTACTACTCCTTTTATAATACAATCCAACGCCTTATGTCTGTTATTGTTCCATGCCTATTTAGGTGACAGTTGATGTATGAATACAGTGTATTAATTGTAACTCTGAAAACCTCTCCTTTGGAAATGCCTTAGTGAATATATCTACAATCGTCTCTTTATTGAAAAAAATTGATCTTCACATCACCATTTCCCATATTTTATTTGATAAAACGATACATGAGATCAATATTATTTGATCTATAGTGTTAAATTAGATTATTGTTAATTTATATTTCACTCAGATTCCCATGGGAAAATTATAGTTCATCCCAACATCAAAACTCAAATATGCTAACTGATCTTTCATCCAAATCATCTGTGTCCATGTATGAGTGGTTTCTATGTACTTAGATTCATCCATACTAAATTCCACTAAGCTTTTATTCTTGTTATTTTACAAAGAAATAATGTGTCACATGAGGTAGATTTCATACCAACACAATCTCAATCTAAATTGACATGTGTAAACCCTAATAAGGTTCAATTTGGAAATGTTTTGTATAGTAGTATTAAAGTCAATGTTTTTTTGATATACCCAAATATTATCCTAGATATCAATACATTTGATTCCTTGGAATCACTTTGAAATATTGCATATTATTTCACAATAAAAATAATTTATGATATAGAGTATATTAAATAAAGAATAATGCCAATGAGGTTTCTTTATTTATTTTGATTAACTAATGTTTTAGTCTCATATGTTGGTCTGAGTGGAACACTCAAGAGGGGGGTGAATTAATATTCAATTTAAAATTCCTATTAAAATTTATTTAAAATATAAAACCCCAAGTTTATAAAATATGGAAGAATTAACTAAAATAGTGGACATGTATAATTTTTTCTTTTAAAAAGATTCATAGAATTTTGATAACAACTTAGTTAAAACCAGTTTAAAAACAATTTTGAATTTTGAAATATCTTTACTAGAATAAAACTTGGTATATAAAATAAAAATTAAATTTAACTATAAAATTAATGTTTTGTTATATAATTTTGAAAACCAAAATATATTTTTTAAAAATACACAGTAAAAAAATAGATAAAACACCCAGTGGAAATAAACAAGGTTTTGTATCAAGACAATAATTAGTCCTATACGCCTAGAAAAAAATCCTATCCAAGTATTTTATTATAAATAAATTGATCCACAACCTATATTGGGTTTTTACTAACAACTATACTCAGATAGTCCAGGCTACTCCGAGCCTCTTTCATAGTTCAATCTGGGAAAAAATTATAACAACTGCACATAGGAAGTCCAAGAAACACAACTTATTCCATGGTTCTACCTGGTAGAATGGATAAAGAAATGAGAGTGTGTGTGTATTTTACAATCAAGTTCAATACAATATCTAATTCATAAAATTTATACTGTAAAGAACATACACAACTCAAAATATAAGAAAAATGGAGTAAGAAAAAGTGAATGAAATTGGTGCAGTAGTGTATGTGGTTAATCTATTATATGGTGGATTCTCCTATTTTAGTTGTAGTCCTTTGATTTTTAATTGATTCATGAATATATTACAATGTTATTATATGAATCATTTAATACCAAGAAAGAGCAGATTAATGATATTAAAATAATATAGTATCATTTTTTCCTTTTCACTCAGAAAACATCCAATCTATGTCTCTCATTATATCAATTTATCTCTTATGTATATGAATATTGTATTTTCATTTATTTTCTTTTTATTTGATCATATTTTAAAAAGTATCATTCTTTAAAAATAGATGTTGAGAAATCAACATTGAAGATCCAAGTACTTTGGTGTAATATTCGGGTTAAATAAATTATTCTAACCAAAATTTAATTCTACATAGAAAAGTGGTTTTTTTTTATATATCTAATAATATAATAATATAATAATTAACTTTAGACATGGTTATTTTAAAGGATCCACATCAACATCAATGGTCTCTTTCATGATTTGAGGTTTCCTTGATATGATATATGGTCAATAACTTTTACCTACGGTTGATCATTTTTTTATGTTTGGTCATATTGTACTTATAGTCAATCATATTCCACTTTTGGCCAGTCCAATAATTATAAATTTTCATACTATTGACAATCGTCATTTTATTTGGTCATGCGTTTAATGATTTACTTTGTTGAAAGTATATATTTCATAGATTTATTATTATTTTTTTGTCATGAGGTCACATGGTTTCTTATGTGGTCGGTCCATGCCTTTCCGAGGAACCTTGATCACTGCGGCTGCTTGATATATAACATTAGGTTGCTCATTTTTTTTATTATAGTTGATTTGTTCTATCTTATAATATCTTGTTTCCTTTTCTATATATCCACCATGGTTGATCTGATGATCATGTAGTAAACTGTATATGTCATACGATCAATTTCATGCACCATGTGGTCGATTTTGAACATAGTGAAATTTCAATTCTTTTCTATAAAATTAATTTACTTTCATAAAACATTAATTGGATTATAAATAACATTAATATTATTTTTTATTAATAAAAATAAGGAATTTTTGGGATAATCATACAATCCCCACCTTTTTTATGATATAAATTATAGAATAAATATTTTCTTAAATAATTAAAGTTTAAAAAATTAAATATTACAATTTTTTGTATCAATAAATTAGAAATAATGATTAATAATTATAATATTATTAAAAAATTGCATGTTTATTCATACTTCATTTATTCCATACATTTTACACAACCCCCCCTTTTGGATTATAAAAAGGTATTCATAAAGGGTTAAAAGGTAAATATTCAATAAATATAAAATAGGGAAAATATAATAAAAATAATAGAAAAAAATAAGAATAAACCGATATTTCATTAATTATTAAAAGGTTTACATAAAACCTATCAGAGTATAGTCAGAATCAAAGTCCTTAAACTTTAGATGGGTAGAAGGGTAAAATGGATCCTTATCATTTCTAATAACTAGATCAGGAGTTGGAGGACCAGACTAAGGAAAAACAGGAGCTCTTGGAATAGATATTCCTTTAGAAACATGTTAGATCTATCAAATGGATTGAGAGATAGTGAGACCAAAGGGTCTTATATGAGGTTTATCAAAGGTGGAGGTTTTAATAGATGAAGCTACTAAGACTGAAACTGAGGATGAGTCTTGGGAAAGAGAGGTAGAGATTTTTGGAAAAGGAAGTGCAAGTGGTGGTATCACATGCGCATTAGAAACATACATATAAGGCACTATGATTCTAGTGATATCAGCCAGAAATATTGTTCTCTTTTCAAAGACCGGAAGGAACTCATATTTATCTAACCTGAACTTATTGAAAGATAATTCATCACCAATTACTTCTCTATATTAGATTTAAATGCATATATCATAGGAGGTATATTCAAATCTCTATCTAATAATAGGAACTGGTTCATGAGATACTCTTTAGTGTAAATCATTCTAAGATAATACTTTATAGAATCCTTGATTACGCATTTATATTTGGAAGTCTTAATGGATTCTTCTTTAGTAAATTCAACTTCTTTTCTCTATGATCAAAAATAACCATTTTCACTTGATATTGATATCTATCACACTGTCTAAAATACTCCTAATCACTTTATGGATCATCCTTCGAATTAAATCATCATCAATAGAAATTTAAGGAGTATGAGGATGTATTGATGTAGAAATAAAAGTTATGTATGTAGTTTTAATCACTAAGAGAAACCTTCTATCCGTGGTATCTATAATATTGGTTAGTCAGCTCATAGGGAACCAATATTACTTATAAAACATTCTATTTCACTTCCAAAAGATATAATCTCATGGTACATATATTCTATATCCCGGAACATCTTGGTATGGATATTTTCAACAAATATTTCAATATCATATAAAATATTTCATCCTGATCATGAGTATTAGACCAACTAATAGTAAAAAACATCCTTTAAAACTTATAGAAGGTTACTCATGAATTGTATAATGTCTATGTAAGTTAATATATGATGTGTATAATAAGGTCCAACTTTTTGATATACAATATCTCAAGAAAGAGAAAGAGTAGATTGAGAATGATAAAAATCATCTTAAGAAAATAAATCGTCATCTAGATTAGAATAATGATCACTTAACTTAGGAGACTTTCTCTATGATTTTTATTAGAAGATAATATCCCAATTGGTGTCTCAATATCTTTCATAGAGGGCTCAAATTCTTCCCTATAATATTCTATGTCCATAACTTCTATTCTAGGTGAAGATTTATAAATAGTTTCTTCTTGAGAATGGTCTTTAGGAACAACTCTAGAAGAAGGTGTAGTAGAAAAATGAAATAAGATATCCCCATAAGAATGAGATCTCACAAGTCTCTTTGAAATATGAGTTGAAGGAATATTATGATCAATATATACTTCTTCTTCAATTGAGACAATAACAAGCACATATCCTTCTATCTTAGGAAGATTATTATAATCACCATCATCGACATACATTTCACCCTTATCATCCTTTTCATCTTTATCATCCCCATTATCCTTTTTATCACCCACTTTATCATCCTTATTTCCATCAATATCACCAGGATCAGACACATACTTATCAAATAAAATGTTATTTGGAGAGGAATTTACACTATATGTCAAGGAGTCAAAGATAATAGCTCCCCATATCACAAACATTGGTGGAATCTCCACAACCATAGGACCCAAATCCTCATCACTTTCAAAATTTGTGAGAGCTAGTCCAAAAAACATATATATTTGAACTCCCCCCCCCATGAGTTACATCTCATTATTTTATTAATTCAATAATAAATGGTAATTCATGTTCTCTTACAACTTTAACTGGAAATCTAGAAGACTATGGAATAATATGAGTATGATAAAATTCTTCAATTATAGGTTCTCCTTCAACTGGAACCTCAAGAACATGAGTCCTTTCTGTGCTTTCCACAAAATATCTTTTAGGTTCCTCATCCATATCCACAAGAGATTAAGATTCATACCTAATTTATGTTTAAAATAATTCATTTTCTTAATATTCAAAGGCTTGTTAAATATATTAGAAATATGATGTTAGGTACCAATGAATTAAAAAGTTATATCACCCTTTTTTAAAAAATCCCTCAAAAAGTGACACCTTATATCAATATTCATTGTTATTGAATGAGATACTAGGTTTTTAGAAATTTTTATTTCAATTTTATTGTCAAAATTTATAGGGACATATATGAATTGATATCTATTTTCTAATAATGTTTTTTTTATCCACATAATTTGTGCATAACCACTACCTACAACTATGTACTTATATTCATAATTAAATGATGCAATAGAATTTTTTTTCTTACTACACAATGAAACTAAGGAATTCCCCCAAAAAGGAAATATTCCAGAGGTTCTCTTTCTATCTAACTTACAACCACAAAAATCATCATCTGAATAACTAACTAATTCAAATGTATTCCCTTTCGGATAAAACAATCCAAAATTGGTTGTATTGTTGAGGTATTTAAATATCTTTCTAACATTATTTAAATGAAATTATTTATGGTTTTCTTCAAAATTTTCACACATGTACACACTAAACATAATATCAGGTCGGATAGCAGTTAAGTATAATAAAATTCTAATCATGCCTTTATAAGTATTTTGATCTAATAACCTTTTATCATTATCAAGATCTAACTTACAACTTGTACTCATGGTAGTATCACTACTTTTTGCGTTATCTAATAAAAATTGTTTTTAGAAATAATTTTTGTATTTTCTTTCATTTAAAGCAATTCTTTCTTTGTTTTGGAAAACTTGAAATCCATGAAATCATTTCAACTCACCCATTAAACTCATTTCGAATTAATTTTTCACTATTTTATAAAATTCAATACTCAATGAGTTTTTATATGATCTAAAGATATTATCATCAGTATATATTTTTACAACTAAATCATCTTCTGAAGTTCATTATATAAATAAAATAGGGTCATCAACACCTTTTTTAAAACCATTTTAAATAAGAAATGTTTTGATCGTATCATATTAACCTCTAGGAGATTTTTTTAAACCATAAAATTCTTTTCTTAATTTAAGAACATGATTTAGAAATTAAGGGTTTTAAAATCTAATTGTCTGTTCAACAAATACAATCTCAATAATATATATATATTTATGAATTCAATCTTGACATCCATTTGATATAGTTTGAAATTACGATGTTTAGTATATGAAATAAATATCTTGATGGCCTCAATTATAGTTATTGATACAAACGTTTTATTATAGTCAGTACCTTCTTCATGACTATATCCTTATGCAACCAATCTATCATTTTTTCAAATTATTATTCCATACTAATCAACCTTGTTTATATATACCAACTTAGTTCCAATAGTTAGGTAGTCTCCAAGTATATCAACTAATTCCTATAATTATTCATTTAAAACATGTTCAATTTTTCTTGGATTTTATTACCCAATGTTCATCAATTAATGCTTCATTGATGTTATTAAGTTTAAGTTGTGACAAGAAGACTTGATGTTCAACTTGACTTCCGGGTGAGGCTCTAGTTTGATTTCATCTATCTAGATTTACAACTATAGTATCTAAAGGGTGGTCATTAAGTGTTCTAAAGGTTCTAAGGGTAGAATCACTTGGTAATTTATATTCTTATTCTGTTTTAAGAAGAGATAGATGATCATGGCTAAGTGATTTATCAGGTAATTTAGTAGAAATATTATAAGATTTATAGGAATTGTTGATATTTTAATTTGATATATCATACCCAATATTTTCTAAAATAGGTTTGGGTTCGTATGGATTTTTCTAATAAAATGTGACATGAAATTTTTCTTCCATAAATTTATAATTATTGTTAAATACCTTTTATTATTTACTAGTGTTTAAATAAAAATGGAAAATTCCTCAAATATTTTTTGTGAAAATTTTCCTATATTATTTTTTTTAGAATATAAGCTTTACAACGAAATACTGTAAAGTAATTTACTTTGGTTTTTCTATCATTATGAAATTCATATAGATTCATTTTTAAGATAGTTCTTATGAGAATTCTATTAATTACATGTCAAGTGGTGTGAACAGACTCATCCCATAAATATAAAAAAGTTCCATATTCACATAGAATTATTCTAGAGATTTCTTAATGAGTCATATTTCTCCTTTCAACAACCCAATTTTTTTGACGTGTTCTATATGTCGAAAATTTGTCAGTATATTCATGTTGTGCGAAGAGATATTTGAATTCATGATTCTAAAACTCTCAATCATGATCCCTTATTGTAGATTTTAAAAAAAAAGTCTACAATGGTTTTCTATAGATATAGAGTACTTAGAAAAAATAGAAAGAAGCTTCAATTTTATGAGCATCGAAAAACACCCATATATATCATAAATAATCATAAACTATAATATTAGAATAATGTTTTAATTATATGATAGAAACTGTTATTGTCAAAATAAATCCATATGAACCAATTCTAGCGGTTGATAGATAGATACCTCTTTTCATAAAGTTATTTTGTTTTTATTTTCCTTTTAATAGGAATTATACACTTTACCTTTAAAAAATTCTAGTTTAGGTAAATCTTTGACTAAACCTTTCTTAGTTAGATTTCTAAGTGTTTGTATATTGTGATTTCTTAGTCTCATATTCCAAATATAATATTCTCTATTTAAATTTCTCAAACAAGAAGCATTTTTGAGTAAATAAAGAATCTAAATTAATATCATAAAAATTATCATTTCTAAAAGTGGTAAATATTAAACCATGCTTAGAATCAAAAATTTTACAATAATTATTCTCAAATTTGACATTAAAACTATCATCGCATAATTGATAAATACTAAAGAATTTATATTTTAACCCATCAATAAATAATACTTTATAAGTAGGGACAAATTTGGAGTCACCAATTTATCTAAGTCCAATGATTTTTCCTTTTCATTGTCACTAAAATTTACATGTACACCATCAAAATTTATAATATTTTTAAAGCTTGAATAGTCTCTAGTCATTCATCTAGAACATCCATTTCTTAGATACCACATATTCTTACTAGATCACTTTATTTATTTATCCTATAATCGATTAAATACAAATTGATTTTGGTACCTAGATCTGTTTGGTTCCATATAGGTTAGAAATATAAGATTATAGAATCCATATTGGTTTTACATGCTTATTATAAATAGATTGAATAGATCTAGGAATAAAATATTTTTCTAGTCTAAAATTTGTAGAATGACTTCCATAACTAATATCATTCTGATAAAATAAATATCTATTTTTAGGACCAGGGATAAAATAATTTTTGTACAGTTTATTTTTCTTTCTAGGTTGATAACCAAAACCAGATCTTAGTTAAGGTATAACCTGACTTCCCAAATTTTTTTAAGGTTTCTTTTCATCGATAATAACATTCAATATTCTTTTTAATTGTTAATTTTATATATTCAAATTAGTATTCTTTTTTAATATATTGTAATTTCTTCTTTTTTAATTCTATGTGTTTAATTTTCTAAAACAAAGAAAATAATCATTTTTCATATTTTTTTATTTTTTTATCTCATTCATGGTATCTTCCAGAATTGTTTAGTATTCTTATAATTATTCATTAGTCATTTTAGTATCATTAGTAATATGAGAAGAAATAATAGATAATTCAGACGCAGTATCCATAAATCAAAGATTTGATTTTTTATTCATATCTGCTCAGCTTCAGTAAGAGTCACTAGAGCTATCCTCAGATGAAATCCAACTAGCTTTCACTTATATTTTTGGTATTTTGTCTTTATCAATGAATTTATTTTTGAATTTGAGATTTAAATATTCATCCTTTATGTTTCCTTTTCTCTTGCACTCATAATAGGTGATCTCATTAGTTGAGTCATCTTTTTTAGTCTTCTTTCCAATTTCTTATCTTTTCATATTTTTTTCTATAGTTATACTTTATGAAAAACTTATTCCTTTTATAGAACATGGAATACTTTCTAGCTAGATGATCCATTTCTTAATCACTTATAGTCTCACCTTCACTTCCACTTACACTATCACCTTTAACAACTTATTTTTCTTTTGAGTGTGGTGCTTTAAATGAAATGAATTTTCATTTTGGTTCATCATCCTCATTGTTTTATTTTATCTATTCTTCAATCATAATGTGCTTTTTAACAATCTATTTTACTGGTAGTGTGCTTATGTCTCATTATTCTCTGATGGAAACTATAGTACCTCTCTGTCTATCTATTAGACACATCAAAATCATCATTACTTGATATTTTTAAATAATTTTTTATTGAAGGATAATTATGGTGTTTATGATTTAATTATACCTAAGAAATATTTTAAAAATATATTTTTTATGTTTCATGTTTAATGTATCATACATGGTATTATATTTATTTAATCACATTTATTTCTCTATATAAATGCCTTCATGAGATACTAGGATAGTATCCCCAATAAGATTAAAAATATAAAAGGAATATATTCTATTAAATTAAGCTTTACCTAAAGCATAGAATATATATTTTATATATTTTCAGTTTGAATCACATAAAACATTAACAGATAATCCCATTCTTTTTTTGTAATTTTGGATTTCTAAAATTTATCTTCAATAGAAACTCAAATATCAAAACCAGTACTATCATGATAGATTTTCATTCAAATTTTAAATTGATTATATTTTTTTCATTAAAATAATGAGTTTTTTGGTTGCATAACCTTTAAACATACCTTCTAAAATTACAGATTAAAAAATATAAATTAAATATATCTTGAAAAAAATGATTTGATAAAAATACATAGAGAAATAAAAACCTTTTATACAAAATATTTTTCAAAGTGGAACACTACTCTAAAATCTTGAAGGCCTTATATTTTTATTGATTTTTGGATAAAACCACTTTTAAGGGTTGAGGGGGAACCCTTACTTGACCCATAGGACCAGTGAAACAAGTCCCACACATGAACTGAAGGCCCTTGTGTACAGGCCCAGTCCATGACCTTTTAAGGCCCAGGACCTAACACACTTTTGAACTGCCCCTCCCCAGAAACTGCATCTTTAAATGGTCCAAGCACCCCACCTCGCTTGGCTGATCGACTTGAATTACCCCGTGTAGAACAACATGGTGCCTGGTACAAATGGAAAGTTCCATACCCTCTCGTTCTTTAAATATAGTTAGCTCTGATCTAGTGGATGATTCTTTCTATGAATCCCCTTCTAGGGCCTGATCTTGTGTGTTCTACATGAGATACATCTTGTTCCATTATGACCAAGAGGTCCATTGTATCTAAGGCCTTTGTTGTCCCAAAGGCCTAACGGTCTGAAGGCCATTTGGTGGCCTAAAATCCCTATGGCCCAAAGGCCTTGGTGGCCCCAAGGCCCTGAGACCTGTATGCAAAATTTAGTGGCCGGAATGGCCAAATCGGATGAATGGTTCTGACTCCTATAGAACCTGTTACAGTACTATTATAGTAACATAGAAATTCACCCCCATCTAGATTTGATCCTAGGTCTTTTGAATTCCAAGAAGGATCCTTTACCACTCAGGTACTGTCTTGATGGCTTCCAATAAAAAAATCTATTAAAAGTTATTTAAAATCTAAATCACTGTATTTATAAAATGTGGTCCATTTAACTAAAATAGTGGAGATATATAATATATGATTTCAAAAATATTCTTATTAGTTCAATAACAACTTATTTAAAACTATTATAAAAAATATTTTAACTTTTTAAACAGTTTAAAAAAATATAACATGTTATATTAAACAAAAATTAAATTTAACTATTAAAGTAATGTTTTGTTATATAGTTTAGAAAATTGAAATAGATTTTTTCAAAAATAGAGTAAAGAAAAATAGTTAAAACTCACAATGAAAATAAGAAATTATTTTGGCCTTAAGCCAAGACTTAGTCCTCTCCACTTAGAAATCACTGACTACCATGCATTTTATTATAAAAAACCAATCCACACACTATATTGGGTTTTTACAGACAACGGTACTCATTGTAATGTCCCAGACATCTACAGTACATTAGATTTTAAAAATCATGTCTTTAAAGTGTCTTGGGAGGTCAGGGTGACTTGTTTCAAGTGTTTTCAAAAAAATTAGTTTCTAATGGTGGCTCACATCCGTGAGTCACACTGGTGAGTCACAGTAGTGATTTTCAATGGTGGCTCGCACTGGTGACTCGCACCACTGACTCGCATCAGTAGCTCTCACCATTGACTCGCACTTGTAACTCACCACCAATGACTCTCAATGCTAGATTTCCACTGGTATATCATCATTGGTGACTCACAATTGTATCTTACCAATAGTATCATGCCACCGATGACTCGTAATGGTATCTTTCCATTGGTAGCTCGGCACCAGTGACTCGCATTAGTGACTCATCCACCGATGGCTCGCACTGGAAGATCATTAATGGTGGCTCATACTAGTGACTCGTATATTAGTGACTCACACAGGTATATCTCACCGGTGACTTGAACTAGTTACTTGAAATGGTGATTCAATTCCAAAAGTTTTTCAAATTTCCAGTTCTTCTCTAATTTTTCCAGTTTCACACATTTAACATTTCCTTTTACTTAAAATGAGTTTAATACCATATTTAATGGTTTTTTTTTCGTTTTTAATCATATATTTCTTTTAAAAAAATGAATCTTCTTTTTTTAATTACAAACTCCATGGTCTTGGTCAAGATTCACCATTAGTGGATTTTTTTAAAAAATTATTCCCTCCATTGATTTAGGATTTGGACTTTATAAAGCTAAGATCATATCTTACATTTTCACTCCCATTTTCACTTGTTTCACCATAAACCCTTCTTAATTGAGGATCCATTCATTTTTGTTGCACCTTTTTGGATTGCATTTTCCCTAGAGTCTTTCTTGCATGTGCACCCCCTACTTTGGCGCAATAAGGAAGTGTTGATTGTTCTTTCTTCCAAGAAGGTTTTCCCTTAGTCTTCCATAATTGTGTATCATGGGGGATGGGTTCATGAATGTTTCTCATATGATGATGGTGTATCCAGAATTAAATTATACAATTCAATCGGGTAAAGGACAATATACTCGGGCTGAGGGAAAAGTGACGCATGATTTTGTTTTATTGTTTTGTTGTTATTGTGTTTGTATGGGGTATATGCCTACTAAAATTCATGGCCTCTGGGAGAGTTTGTTTATGCATGGGATGGTCTATGGATTGAATTATGTTTTCCATTCATTGGATATGATTATTTATGAAAACATTTAATCACATATACCTGGATAATAAATGGATGCCTGAATATCAAACCATATATGATAACCTCGGAAGTTAATAAGTGTAATTAAGGAATTAGATGATTTGTTAAATATTAATATTATTTTCCTTGGTTAGTGGGGTGGTGTGATACATGAGGGATTGTTATAAATTGTGTTGTAGTTGGTTTTTTGGGAATGGCTATGTTATGTGGGGTTGTCCAGGTGGTGTAATGGAATATCAGGTTGAGAGATTGTTTGATTATGGTATGGATGAGTAGTGTTATGTAGTTGGACTGAAGATAATGGTTTTGATTGGATGTGTTTATGGTTGAGGTTTTGATTTGAGTGTTTTTTTATTGAGTGGATGAATTGGGAGGAATGACTTTAAAAATGATGAAAGAAATAGTTGGTATAGTTAACTTTCCCAGTGTTTATCCATGAGTAAAATGCAAAAAGCATCACCATGTGTCTTGGGATTAGTAATTTGTTAACGATTAAATGGGTGTCAATGGATCAGAAATGTGAAGTTTGTTAAACTAGTAGGATCTTCTCCCTTTTAAATGACTATATTGGTTTTGACCATTTTCATGTATTTCATGTTGCTTTTTTTGGTTTCTGTAACTTAGTTTCTTGGGTAGGGGTGGAATAACTAAATGAGTGATTATTAATTTTAAAATGAATGGGTATTAACTGAAAGATATTTGTGGAGAGGATTTAATTTATCAACTTCCGAAATTATTGTTGTTGATATTAATAAATGCATTTAGAGATAGCAGAAAAGTTGGCAATGTTATGGGGTGGTTAGTTATTTGAAAACCCATAGGTTGGGCTGAGTGTTTGGTATCTATATATATATATATATATATATATATATATATTCTTCTATTTTCTTGTGATTTCTATATGAACCCCACCCTAGTTGAGTACTATGTTTGAACACCCCCATCGTTATAGGGGAGGGTTTCTTTACCAAACAACCCAATGGGAGGATGGTTGGTTGGCCACCTCCTCTTCCCTACTCCCTCTTCCAGGAGATTATACCCTAAGATTCTTCGGGCGGGTTGTGGTTCATGAGGCCCAGGTGTGTGTTGGAATGTTTTTCTTCTCACGTGTCTTTGGTATGGGATTTTTTGTACGTCCTAGGTGCCTTGTGGATGATGTGTGGTTGTGTACCAGGTGTCTACAGGTGGGATGAGGTGATGTTTTGGATCACGTGTCTATGGGCTGGATGTGTTGTGTTTGTGGCCCAAGTGTGTGCATACATGATGTGATGTGGTATGTTGCCCAGGTGTGTGTGGGTGGGATGTGAGGTGGTATGTGGCCCATGTGTGTGTGGGAGGGTAGTGATGTGGTTCTTTCAGAAGAGGTGGGAATTCCAAGATGTTTGTTATTTGGGTGTGGGAGTGGCTAATTAGTTGGAAGGTGGAGTAAGGTACCCTATCATTGAAGTGCTTACAATATTACTTTACATTACTAATGATATTTTTTTATAATTTCTTGGTTAGTTGGGGATGGCTAGTATACCTTGTTAGGTACGGTTTGGTTCTTATGATTCCTCATAGGATCATTAGTATTCTTCTCCCACTTTTTCATGAGTGAATTTGGTTTTTTCTACTAAGTATATGTGTATCATCATCCTACATTATGAAAATTACTTCCGGTTTCTAAGAGGACTGTGGGGACTATGTTGGGTGTCACTATCTTGGACTCTAGGATAGTTGTTATGTTTTTACATATATTTACTTTGGGTACTTATATTGGAGTTTTATTGAATTTTTAAAAGCTTTATTTTAAACAAGAATATGGGATGAATTTTTGATTTATTTTATATATGTGTATCCTAGAGTTGTTTTGGGGTGAAATATCTTATCTCCTAATCATGATTCTTTAAAAAATAAATTCCTCATATTTTGTAGGATTGTATACACTCGGTACTGGTCGCTAACCTAGTGTAAGGACCCAGCCATAAACATTTCATAATCTTGAATTAAGTTAATAATTCCCATTGAGGATCTTTTCATGTTTAGAGATGTATAGAATTAGGTCATAACATATACATAAAAATTAGAATATTACATGTAGACACTTCTACTCAGTATCCATTTTTATTCATAAAATAAAAACTCTTAATAGAAAAGAAACATGTTTAGTTCCATGTTTTAATCATCATGACTTTTCCTTGATCCTATACTTGACCCTATTCAACTTTTAGTCATGTGAAAAACAATTCAATAACCTTGGATGATCATAAAAGGCTCAGTAAGGGATACCCAAAAAAGGAAAACTGTTAGTTTTTCAAAACAACAAGTAAACCTTGAATACTTTATCATAAGTAATAATTTTCACCCTTATGAAGTATTAAATACTCTTGACTAAATAAAATCTCATTTCTTACACTTTTATAACCAAAATATTACCATAAAACCCATAGAAATCACACATATCATATGAAGGTAACTTGGGACATAAACATACTTAATGTGAATAACCATACGGTTGACTTCCACACATATCACTAAATGGAATATCCATACGGTCGATTTCCATACCCAATGAAGTGGAGGTTATAACCTAACCACCCAACCTGGCTTATCACAGCACCACCTTGTAACGTCCCAGATATGGGTGCCACCCAATGGGTGCCCCGAACCTGGTTGGTCACATGACCTCAAGTGCAATTCCCCAAATTTCAGAGGCTACCAACTAGCAGCGAGGGTCTAGGAATGATTGTGGGGAAACTATGACCTCATTTGTCAAAGTTTAGTATAGTGGAAATAAATATAAACATGAAAAAGTGTAAGGAGTAAATAATTTAGACCTGAAACGGACAAAAAACTAAATTAAAAGATAATAAATAATCATATATATGATAATGCAATATGTCTCTAATTCTAATAAAGCATCCAAAACAGGATAAACTACAATCTGACACCATACAACACAAGGTACAAAGTATAGGAAAACAAAACTAAAGAAGTGCAATAGGAACGCAACAACATCGCAAGCCTAAGCTCGGTCCCATGCTCTCCCACTCCTCTGTAACAATCATGTACCAATGTAGGGACTCTTTCCCCTGTCAACACTTATAGGAATATAATCTGTTTGGGCCCAAGACATGACCCAAATAGAGTGTGAGAAATAAATCTAAGTAGGCAACCACCTAAGGCCCCTGCCCAAATTTCAGTGAAAATTTGCGACATTATTGTGCAATAAAAAAGTGCAGTAAACTAGGTAGTACTCAAAAGTAACCATCCCTACCAGTTACATTTCAATTTTAATAATTATTTAACAATTTATATAATTAAATTATGAGTTTTCCGAGACTCAGACTTGACCAACAATCCCCTATACTAGTGCCACAATAGAAACCATAATAGACTATCTAACATGTAAAATATAATAATAATACCAAGCCTATTCTTTATCTTGGTAGGTATGACATAAGAAATCACCACAGTGAATAGTCAAAGTAAACATTGTCCTCGGATATGAAAATCCTTACCCTCATGAAAACCGAAATGAAACCCTCAGGTGACTAACCTTAGGCAAATTTAATATTTGCCTCAGGTGTAAGAATCATTTCCCTTAGGCTAAACAAAACCTTTCCCTCAGGCTAAACAAACACTTCCCTCAGGAATAAGAAACGTTACCCTCAGGCTAAACAAAACATTTCCCTCAAGCTAAATAGAACCTTTCCCTTAGGATAAAAAGAAAATTTCCTTCATTCATTCCATAATAAATCAATTTATATATGTGTCCTCTCAAGAAAACTCAAAAAATTCTATAATCACGGCATACCCACAGGTATCCTGGAAAAATGGCTAAATAAGGGAAACACACCCTCGGGGTGGACTTGGATCAAAGAAATGATACCAAACAACAGTTTATACTTATTTATTAGATTAACTATGCAATTCTAAGTATCTCAATAGTCGATGTATTATCCATAAAACACCTCGAACATGGGCGCATGGCAAAAAGGTACATAAAAACAACTCGACAGTTGGAATTAAACACAATACCACCTACCACGATCTCCTATGATTGATATATGTAAAATGCGCCTCCCAAAAAACCAAGAATGACATAGATCTGAGAAAAAATATTACCCATTGAAACCTAAATAACTTCCCTTAGGGAAATAATTATAAGGAAAGATTCAAGAATAGGGAAGACTGTACCTGCACGGTTCAAACGAGATTGACAGTGGCAGAATCAGAGTCCTGGTGCATGATCGGAAGCTCCTCCAAGCCTTGGCCTCCTCTCCCGCTGCTCCTGGTGATACCTCTGCCTCCTCTTCCGAATGAGGAGGCTACTGCCTATTTTTAACGAAAAAATATAACTACACGGCGTGTACTTTCTATCACACGATGTGTACTATTTTTTTAACTATTCCTTTGGCGGCTACTTTCCACCGCCTCACTGTTCATCTACCGACTGATTACAAGGCGTGTATTACTAAGTACACAGTGTGTAGTTAGTTTTTACAACCTTAATCACCGACAATCCTACATGCCATGTGTTCTCCTCCCACACATCCAAAGTACACAACATGTGTACAAAAGTACACGGCATGTAGTTTTTTTTACACCCAAGCCTAAACGCCCTGTATTCTCATCCCACACAGCGAAAGTACATGGTGTGTGTACAAAAGAACATGGCTTGTACCCATAAATTTGGGATTTTTCCCTCATTTACCTTGTTTTCTCAAAAAAACATAAGGAAAAGGAATAGAAGAAACTCATACCTCATGAATAAGAACCAGGTTCTTAAGAAATTCCCCCCTTAAAGAAATTCATCCCTGAATTTCCCTTCCAAGGGTGGTGAAGATAAAGTCGAGAAAAATTATTGCCACTGAGCATGTATGTCGGTCTCCCGCTCCCAGGTTTTTTCCTTCACTCGGCCAAGCTTCCATTGTACCCGTACGAGAGGAACTAACCGGCCTCGGAGAACCTTCATTCTCCTATCAACAATATGAATCGGATGCTCCTTAAAGGATGCATCAACCCGATGTTCAACCTCCTCGTGCTGAAAAATGTGAGACAGGTCTAAGTGATAATGGTGCAGTTGAGATTCCTGGAAGACGACGTGCATGGCCCGGTACCTTTGTGGTAACTACAACTGATAGGAAACCATCCCAACTCTCTCTAGAATCTCAAACGACCCTACATACCTCAGTAAAAGTTTATCATATCTCCTGATACACCTGTGTCCCAACCTCGGTGAAACATGCATGAAAACCTGATCCCCGACCACAAACTCCAAAGTTCATCTGCGACAATCAGCATAAGATTTCTGACGAGACTATGTAATATCCATCCACTTCCGAATCCACTAGACCTTCTCTTAAGTCTCCTGAATGAGACGTGGTCCCAATAAAGCTGCCTCACATACCTCCAACCAGCATAAGAGTGGTCAGCATGGCCTACCATATAAAGCCACGTACGGTGCCATCTCAATAGTTTCCTGAAAACTATTATTGTAGGAAAACATGACCAGGGGTATGTGCCTCTCCCAAGATCCCCAGAAGTCTAGGACATGGGCACACAAAAAATCCTCTAGCACATATATTGTACACTCTGACTGGCCATCGGTTTAAGGGTGGTAAGTTGTACTTGATGCACCTGTGTACCCAGTGCCCTCTGAAAACTCTGCCAAAAATGAGATGTAAAATTGGCATCCCTATCTGAAATGATTGAACGAGGGACCCCAATAATACATACTACCTCTCGGATACACAACTTCCCAAACTCGTCAACACCGAAGGTCTCCTTGATCAGTAATAAGTGAGTTACCTCCATAAGTCTGTCCACAACAACCCATACGGAATCATTGCCTCAAGGTGACCACGACAACCCGGTCACGAAGTCCATCGCGACATCATCACATTTCCACTCTAGAATGGGTAACGGTTGTAATAGTCTGGCTGGCCTCTGATGATCCTCCTTCACCTACTGATAGGTGGAACATCTCATAACAAAACTAGTTACCTATATTTTCATACCTATCCACCAATACTGACATCTCAAGTCACGGTAAATTTTGGTAACTCCAGGGTGCACTGCCCAAGCTGAAGCATGAAATTCCTGCATCAAATCCTCGCGTATATCCCCTAGAACCCACACTCATCCATGGATATGTAGTACCTCGTCATCGCCTATCATCCAACTAGGAAGAGGGTCCTCAATTTCCACCAACTCCCATAGAACTAGGCCATCTTAATCTAATAGTTGTCTCATCCTCACTCTATCCAGGCGGGTATATGTCACAACTAAGGATGGCAAATAGGTTCTCCCCTGACTATCCTGCACCTCCAAATGCATCTCATAGAACAAATCCATGATCTTCCACTCACCACTGTCTTCCTGCACTACATGTATCTGAGTCCTCCTACTCATTGCATCCGCTACTAAATTACCCTTACCAGGTGTATAGGTAAGCTCAAATTTGAAGGAATAACGGTATTAATCCCACCTTCGCTATCTCAAATTCAAGTCACACTAGGTAAACATGTATTTAAGATTTTTTGGTTCGTAACCACCACAAAATTTTATCCCAAGAGATAATTTCTCCAACAGCATAATGCATGAACAACTGCAGCCAACTAAAGATCATGTGTCGGGTAATTCCTCTTATTTGGCCAGAACTGCCGAGACCCATACGCAACTACTCGATCTCCCTGCATCAACACTACTCCCAGCCCAATACTTGATGCATCACAAAAAAACATTATATCTCTTCCCTTTCTCGGTAAGTATCAGGACTAGGGATGATGTCAACCTTCCCTTCATCTATTGAAAGGCTATCTCGCAAGCTCCTGACCAAACGAACTTCATACCATTCTTAGTTAAACCCATCAATGGTGCTAATAAGTGGGAGAAGTCCTGTATAAAGTGCATGTAGTAACCATCCAACCCCAAGAAACTTCATATTTCAAACATGTTCTTAGGATAAACCCAGAAAACTACTGCTCTCACTTTCTCTAGGTCTACCGCAACTCCTAACTCTGAGATAATATGACTCAGGAAGTGAATCTGGTTCATCCAAAAGTGGAACTTTGAGATCTTGGAATATAACTGATACTCTCTCAGTGTACTCAGTATGATATCAAGAAGGTTGGAATGGTCATTTGAAGTGTCAGAGTACACCAAGATATCATTCATAAATACTACCACAAAAGAATTCAGATATGGGTGGAACACATGATTCATCAGATCTATGAAAACTACTGGCACATTTTTGAGTCTCGATGGAATGACTAAGTACTCATATAGACCATATCATCTCTGAAAGGCTGTAAGAGGTATTTCCAATGGTTTAACGCACAACTGATGATATCTGGACCTCAAGTCAATATTCGAGAACAATCCTTCTCCTCGAAGTTGATCAAAAAGATCATAAATCCTTGGTAAAGGATATCGGTTCTTAACCATCTACTGGTTCATTTTTCGATAATCCATGTAGAGTCTGAGGGTACCATCTTCCTTCTTAGTGAAAAGTACAGGTGAACCCCGGGGAGAAATTCTGGGTCAGATAAAACCCATGGCTTGTAACTCCTCTAACCACCTCTTGATCTCCTGTAATTCTGGTGTATCCATCCTATACGGAGGAATGGACACCTGTGCCACTCCTGGAACAAGCTCAATAGAGAATTTCACCTCTCGCTCTGGATGTATACCTGAAAAGTCATCAATGAAGACATCCCTAAAATGATTTACCACTAGAGGGAAATCCTTCTGACAAGTACCCTGTTCATCTAGATATAAACTCGTAATATGGGTTGTCACTCCACCTCGCCCATGATGCTCGGGTCCATCTCGGCTCGCCTGGACATCCCATTTTCCCTTGTATAGAAACTCTCCACCCTATGGTGTTGTGAAACTCACCCTACGATGATATCAATCCACAAAGGCTCAGAAGGGTACCAACCAGTCCATCCCGGGAATGACATCATAGGTTGTCATCTCTAAGACATAGTGGTCCCATAAAAAGTGACACCCAAAAACCTCTAGGGAAACTCCTTACACTGACGTAAAACTTTCTTTATAATACCCAACGGAGTGTCTAACGTCATGATATCCGAATAATAAGAAACACAGAGCCCAAGGCTCTCCACAATAGGCACATAAATAAAGCTATGTGTTGCACCAGTATCAAAAAATACATAAGATAAATTATAAGAAACTAGAGTAGTACCTATGATAGTGGAAGGTCCGGGATCCTACTACTGTTGGTTCTGTTGCATTACATATGTCTTCCCAGTGCCATGGCCCTATGACACAGCTTGGATACCCTGAGCTGATCCCCCCTGTTGTCTCTGAGATCCTGGGGTCTAGTTAAAATGGCCACGACCACTACCTCAGCTAGAATGTCCTGATGTATTCCAATTACATGGCTGGTAAGAAGCTGTTGGCCTTGCTCCTGTACATGGAATCTACACAGAACCCCACTCACTAGTCACTGGTGGAAACTCCCTGAAAAAATGCTGATGATGTCTCATCTTCCCTCAAGCTCGGCACTCCATGGGGTCACATGGACACTGAGGTCTCTTGTGCCCCTCTTTACCACACTGGTAGCACATTATCTGGCCCCCTGAATAATTCTTCTGGATAGTACTGCCACCTTGAGAGAAATACATATGCCTCTTCCTCTTATCAGTAGAAATAGTACCAGAGACCGGTGTCGAACTGTCATGGTCTACGCCACTAGCTTACCATATGTTTTTCTCAGTAATCAACGTCTGGTTCATAATATCATGCAAAGTAGGCAACCTGAAAAAAATTCATCAATGCCCGGATGTCATATTGAAGACCATTCTCAAAGCATCTATCCCTCAAAATCTCATCACCCACCAGAATAGGTGCAAAACGCTGGTGCTCGGTGAAGTGGGCAGAATAGTCCATCACTAACATGGCGCCCTACTACAGATTCATGAATTCTCGAACTCGATCTACCCTTAGAATCTCTGGAAAGAAAAATTCATAGAAGACTACATGAAAATTTTCCCATGCCATGTCTTCTTGATGCTCAGTCTGGGTGGTAACATCCCACCATCTCTTGGTGGAATCACACATCATGTAACTAGCAAGTTTTACACTCCTCCTAGGAGGCGTCTCCAAATGCTCGAAGATCATCTACATTGAATCTAGCCATGACTTTGGAGCCTATGGTCCTCAATCCCTTGAAAACATAGGCGGATACTGCTGCTGGAATATACGTGTCAGCTCTTCCATAGATGTGGCAACCAGTGGTTCTCCCAGGAAGTTCTACATGAACCGTGTGAAGCCTTCACAAAACTGTGCATCCGCGCATGCGTCTGGTATAACAGTTGGTGCCACATCTGGTACTATTGGAGGATCCATCGGTAGCCCAAGGCCTACCATGTCTAGAGTATAATCATCGCCACTCTCTTTGAGAACAACTCATGGTTTTCTTGGCGGCATGACTCTACAAGGTCAAACACACGCCTTAGTTTAATTTATTGTCGAGGTTTCTTTGTCTGGTTAAGAGTGCCAATGAAAAGGGAAACAAAAACCACAAGAACTAGAAAAAAGAGACTACACAGAATTTATAAGGTCTACATGGTCGTGCTCTAATGCTGGAATGGGTGTGTCTTAACCCTAGGCACACGGTGTGTTACACCCGCACACAGCGTGTACACCACCCCATCTCCCCATCCACATGGCCAAGTCCACACGGTCTCTCATCGGTCAAGACTACCTGGTGTGTCCCACAGGTACACGGCGTGCACTAGATGAGCATCACCGACCTGTGTTGTTCATGACACAGCTGGATACACAGCTCACACTACACGGTGTGTTCCAGATGGAAAATTCATGTACGAGAAAGGATAACACCGACCTGTGTTGTTAGCCACATGGAAAGATCCCCATATTAAACTACACGGAGTGTTTGGAATTGACACGGCTTTTATAATCTATGGTTTCTCTGTCTACATTGTTAGTCACACAAGCAGACATAGGGTCAACACGACACGGTATGTACAACCGGTACATGGCTTGTTCCCACAAGAGTTCCTATATCCCATGTTTCTGCCTACACGGCCTATGAAACTGTTAGAGGCTACACAGCATGTACATATGGTAAACATCATGTACTTAAAAAATTTCATTTCTTCTCGAACAAAAGAGTATGTGGCATGTAGTCAGAACTACACAGCGTGTATTCTAGGTTTTTCTTGATAGTAGGCCTCAAGAACTTCTCTGGAGCCCCCTTTTTCTTTAATTTCAAGCATCGGTATGCCAAATTCCAATCTGTACGGGCCCATACTCCCCATGAACCAAATTTTAGAACCCAATCTTTCACATTATAGTACAAAATGCAACAAAATGCTGGATCATGATCCACTAAATTATGGTCCAAGAGAGCCCAAACTTCTTAGGAACCAAAGTTTAGCATCCATAAACCCAACTGTAACATGTACCAATACCCTATCAATATTAGGCATATCAATTAAGGTACCTATCACAGTAGCATAAATTTTCTAGTACAACATCTATCACAACAACATGAAATTTCTAATGCAACTACATGGCATAGAAACTATATATGGCATGTGATTTTAACATGTTCCTAAATGATGCATGATATGGCTTACCCTCATCTCATCGAGTTGCAACTAAATAGACCCCAAGAATAAAAATATAAATAGTACACCAAAAGTGTTTCACCCATTGGTTAAAATAAAATCAAATGTAAAATTGAAAAACCAAAAAAAATTTCAATTAAACAAGGTAGATTGGATTTTCCTTGTACACGGGTTAGCTACTCCCAGGCAAAACTTATTACCAAGTACCAATTCCATCTTATCTCTAGCTATAGGATCCAAATAGTAAGTCATGAATAAAAAGAAATTCCTATCATACCACTTTGTAGCGTCCTAGATCTGGGTGCCACCCAACGGGTGCCCCGAACCTGGTTGGTCCCAAGACGTCGAGTGCATTTCCCCAAACACCAGAGGCTTCCGACTAGAAGTGAGGGCCTAAGACTGATATTGGGGAAACTATTCCAACATTTTTCAAAGTGCAGCGTAGCGGAAATAAATATAAACATACAAAAGAAGAATCAGTAAACAATATAGACCTGAAATGGAAAACAGAACTGAAGTAAAATATAACCAACAATCATATATATGATGATTCAATATGTATCTAATTCTAAGAAAGATTCCAAAATAGGATACACTACAATCTATTACAATACATCACAAGGTACAAAGTACAAGAAAACAAAACTAAAGCAGTGCAACAGGAATGCAGCAGCATCGCAAGCTTAAGATTGGTCCCATGCTCTCCTACTCCTCTGCAACAATCATGTACCTATATAGGGACTCTTTAAATTATCGACACATGTAGAAATATAATCTGTTTGGGCCCAATACATGACCAAAACAAGGTGTGAGAAATAAATCCCTGTAGGCAACCACCGAAATCCGGTGCCCAACTGTCAGTGAAAATGTTCAACAACAGTGTTCAATAAAAAAATATAGTAAACTAGGAAGTACTAAAAAGTAACCATCCCTATCAATTACATTTCCATTTTAATAATTATTTAACAATTCATATAATTAAATTCTTATTTTTCTGAGACTATGCTTTGACCGAAAATCCCCTATACCAGTGCCATATGAGAAACCATAGCAGGATATCTAACAAGTACAACATAATAATAATACCGAGCCTATGCATTATCTTGGTAGGTATTACATAAAAAATCACCACAGTGAATAGTCAAAGTAAACATTGTCCTCAGACATAAAAATACTTACCCTCGGGTAAACTGAAATGAAACCCTTAGGGGACTGCCATCAGGCATAAAGAATATTGCCCTCAGGCATAAGAACTATTTCCCTTAGGCTAAAAAAAACCTTTCCCTCAGGCTAAACAAACATTTCCCTTAGCCATAAGAATCATTTCCCTCAGGATAAACAAAACCTTTCCCTCAGGCTAAATAAAACATTTCCCTCAAGCTAAACAGAACCTTGCCCTCAGAAATTCCATTAGCAAGCAATTTATATATTTTTCCTATAAAGATAACTCAAAACATGCTATAATCACTGAATACCCATGGGTATCCTGACCAAATGGCTAAACAAGTGAAACGCACCCTCAGGGTGGCCCTGGACCAAAGCAACGATCCCAAACAATAATTTATACTTATTTATTAGATTACCTAGGAAATTCTAGGTATCTCAATAGTCAATGTCTCATCCATACAACACCCCAAACATGGGTGTGTGTAACAACGGTACACAAAAATAACTCGACAGTAGGAACTAAACACAAGACCACCTACCTCAATCTCCTCTGATTGATATACATGAAAGGCGCCTCCTGAAACAACCAAGAACAACGTAGATATGAGATAAACGATTACCCATTCAAGGCTAAATAACATAAGTTAGGTAAATAATTGGAATTAAATATTCAATAAGAGGGAAGATATTACCTGCGCAGTTCAAACGAGATCGATGATGGAAGAATTGGTGTCCCGGTGCGCGATTGGGAGCTCCCCCAAGCCTCGGCCTCCTCTCCCGCTGCTACTGGTGACCCGCTGCCTCCTATGCCGAATGAGGAGGCTACTTCTTGTTTTTAATGAAAAAACATAACTACATGGCATGTACATTCATGTACACAGCGTGTACTATTTTTTTTAACTGTTTCTTTGGAGGCTACTTTCCACCGCCTCACTGTTCATCTGCCAACTGATTACACGATGTGTGTTACTAAGTACACGTTGTGTAGTTAGTTTTTACACCCTTAATCACCGAAAAGCCTACACACCATGTGTTGTCCTTCCATATATCCAAAGTACACATCATGTGTACAAAATTACACAGTGTGTAGTTGTTTTTTACACCAAAGCCTACACGCCTTTTATTCTCATCCCACACAGCCGAAGTACACGGCGTGTATAAAAAAGTACACAGCATGTACCCATAAATTTGGGATTTTGCCCACATTTCCCTTATTTTCTCAAAAAAACTTAAGGAATAGGAAAATATGAAACCCATACCTCAATAATAAGAACTAGTTTCATACACAACCGTCATTTAGTTTATCACGTAACCACCCGTCAAATGTCCAAGTTCCATTATAAATTCATAACACATAAAATATTTCAAATATACACATTTCACTAATAACATTTCATTTTCAATCACAAGAAATAATTTCAAGATATTGAAATAATCAATCCATTTCAAAAACCATTTTCCATAAAAAAACACTCTAAAAGGAAATAAGGGGTTTCTTTTTCATTTTAAAAACATTAAGGCTTATAGAGGAAGCCAAATAACGATTATGGTGGTGGAGAGGTCATTGTCGCCGCAAACATTAAAACCATTACTTTTGTTGTTTAGTAAAAAGATTTGTAGAAAAACGATACCCTTTGAATGAAATCAAAATTCAAATGGGTTTATTATATACTATAAAAAATAAGGAGGTGTATATTATAAAAACATGCCTCAATGAAAGGATATTGAGACGAAGTCCCTTACCTTGTGTCTGACTTGACTTGTTAATTTTTTATTTTCATGAATAATAAACTTAAGTTAATTTAGACTTTCTTAATAACCTTTTTCAAGTTTATTATTCATTTTATGTCACTTATTACCTTTCTATAAAAATTAGTTAATTATTTGTGTTCATATCGGACATGTTGTCGATGTTTGGAAGTTGAGTGAAAAATAAACTTGTTATAATTACCAATTGTCCACATGGTCAGAATTCAATTATCTATAGAAAGATATTCATGATTTATATATCATATATATCACATATATCCATTATATATGTATTTATAATATTCCATATCATTTTGATATATGAAAATTAAATGCACTATTCACGGAGATGGTAAGCCGTACGTACACTTGAACGCTACTTCCAGTTCATTTTTTTTCATTTTTAAGGGAATGAAAACCAAATGATACATAAGTATATTGTTATTCAATTATAGTATAATATTTTATATACATTATTTGAGTTCATAAAAATCATCTTTTATGCGTTCCATTTATGGTATGAATGAGTCAAATCACTTTTAGCGGGCGGTAGTCCGCACTTCCTCAAATGAAATTATCATATATATACAACATGAAGAGAATAAAGGTATATTGTAAAAGAGAATTTAGAAATAATATAGATAAAAAAATATCATAATTATCTCATATAACTACAGTTTCATCATAATGGCCAATATAATAGGTGGTAAGAGAAGATTGAACAATCATCAATTTGTGAGGCAGTAGTTCGTCGTCCACCGAAGTAGTATGTTCTGTACCCATTAGATGGAGGTTTTTGTAAGTGTAGTTCAAATAATTTTCATAAAAATAACCTAGTATATTAATTATACATTTTATGTTATATAAACCAATAATAAAAAGAGCATAGGGATTGAATAAGTAAAATAACATAAGAGAACTTGAGGGAAGATGCTACTTTTATGTAGGGTAACTCCCTTTGGTTTGAACCAAAAGGATTTCTTGAAGTGTTTTATGCCAAATTTAAGGATTATAAGAGGGATATAAGGATCTTGGGAGATTATTGGAACAGATTTTGGATGATCTAAGGGGCTTGAGAGGTGTGTATATTGGGTTATATGTTATGGATTTTTATAAGGGGGGGGGAGGGGCTCTTTAATAATGTTTGAAAATATTGTTTTATTATAAACTAAATTTCGGTTTCAAAAGGTATAAAACTCATTAAAATATAAGAAAAGATGAATATTATTCTAAATCATCTCAAAAAATAGGTTTTATACAATTTTTTTTTTCAAAGTTAACCTTATCATTTAGATTTAACCCTTAGTTAACTAATTTGTCTCTAACCATTTCTTATGGTGTATTCACTCTACATTGTTAATATAGTTACCATAAAATTCCAATCGAACCAAAAGTGGTTAGTTAAAGATATTTTAAACCTTATATAATTAATTTGTCTGAATCTTATATTTTTATGACAATTATATCATTTAATAAAATAGTATTCATTTTAAAATCTCATTTATGTCAATTTATAAACTATTCATATCAAGACTTTTAAAAATCTATAACAACTTAATTCTTTAAAACAACCTACATTAATTAAAATATAACAATTTATTATCATCCATAAAATTTTTTTATGACATAAAATGTTTCAAAATTAATTTATTTTAATATTTATGATCTCAATTTATTTAAAACATTCCTTAATTATGTAATCATTACATCATCATTGTGTCATAAATAAATTTATTTATTTCAGGTCTAGAAATTATAAATAAAATACAATGATGTATTGAATCATTTTATCTATCTAATAAATATTTATAGTTGAATATATCACTTATATAACCCATTATAAAAACAAATACTAAGAGATATATGTTTATGTTAAATTTTCCTTAACTTTAAATTAATATTTATAAAGTGTCATTTTCACTTAAAAGTGGCTCCATGGGGCCCCAAATTGACCCAAGGATGCCCATGGTGGGATATGTATCAGCTAATAAGGTTAGGACATCTTTCATTGTAATTTAAATATTATTATTATATTATGTTTTTTACCCTTATTTACCAGATTTACCCTTTAACCATAATAAATAAAATATTTACTGAAGTTAATATTCATAATGTCTAAAAATAAAGATTACCAATTTACTAAATTGGGAACTCCTGATTAAAAATATGGAATACATTTTTCTAAATTCATAACACAGAAGTTTTAGAAATTAATTTAAAATTAATTATTGTTGTCAAAACCAAATAGCGGGGTTTTAAGAAATATTAACTATCAAAAGATTGACAGTTGTTTATGTCCAATTTCAAAGTGAAATTACTTAAAATGAACAAAAGTGTATTAATGGATAAAAACATAATCCAATTACACTTTAAAACCAATTAAAAGAATAATCTCACCGTATAAATAAATTAGATGAAAAGATAGTTTTGACATAAAATGAAGTATTTTTCCACTATTCATTAAAAAATGAACTTTACCAAAGAAATACAAAAAAATACCGAAGTAAATTTTGATGTACCAATTCTAAATAATAATTTTATTTTGTCAAATAGAACATATAAAAGTGACAAATAATATATTTAAAAATGGTTCTCCATCAAAAGGCGGTAAAATGACTTTTTAAAGAATATTAGAGTATTTCATGCTTAAAATTGGATTCATTCTCATTTTATGCCCCTAAAATTTATTTGTTAAATTTAAAGACATTTATGAAACATGTATAATAATATTGTAGTTATTTCTATTCATTCCTTCCAATACAATGGCTAATCATTAACTACTATTTAAAATAATAAAATTATTATATTATTTTTTGGTATAACTCACCATTTTTTGAAACGTAAGATTTTAGAGAAATCTGTTATTGTATGTTGAGTATGCTATAGTACATAAAATCCCCTTTAAAGTAAAATTATTATTTAATTCAAAAATATTAATAAATATGAAAAATTCATATTCTTTATTTACCTTGGTTATTACATCCTTCCCCCTTTTGAGAATTGTGTCCTTGCAATTTTAAAATTGGGCTCAGAAACTTCATTAATAGTCTCACATCGGAAAAAGAATCAATAAAACTATCACTCTAAAATAAATAAAGATAAGTAAAAATGTCACTTGAGATAAACCACACTAGGATTCCATTATGAAATATTGGATATGGAGGAGAAACTAAGTTTCAAGTTCTGATAGATTGTGATAGAAAACATGATTAGGAGAAAGTTAACCACCAAAAAATCCCTAACTTGTAATGGGTTAAACGGTCATTTATTCCCAAGTAGAAAAGGTATACAGACAACATTTTTGTTTTAAGTTCTTTTTCATAATGTTGAGGAATTTATTTATGGGATTTACTAATGTAAAGACCTTTAAATTTCAAGGAAAATTTTTTCTTAAATTCTTTGGGATTTTATGAGTATGCAGTTTCTGAAGGCAGCTGATTCCAAGGCCCGGTGTTCACGGAATCAATTTCTGAAGTTTAGCTCGGGTACGTTCAGTGAACGAACAAGTGGGTTTTTCTAACTTTTTAACTGGTGCTCGGAATCGAAATCTGAGGGCACCGGTAAAACCGCAGTACTGGTAATTGCTTATGAAGACCTTTTCTGGAGTAGCGTTTGCTTGTGAAGAGTTTTTAAAAAATGTGGATTAAGAATTAAGTGAAATAAGTTTTGTTACAATTTTTCACCTATAAGAGGTTAACTCCAATGTGAGGGAGTTGGGGTGGGACCCACTAAAATCCTAACTCTTGGTAGGATATTAGTGAGGTGGGGCCCACACGAGCCCCCACCTTTTCAAATTCTTTAACCCCTCTAAACCTCTAATGTATTAAATTTTGTGGCTACCCTCATCCACATTAATTCATGCCAACTAAACTCACCATTAATTTAGACAATTCAAGACTAATTAATTGAGTTTAGGTTTTTGAATTTTAAAATGTTGGAAAAGGTAATAAAATAAGGCAAAGGACTTATTTTATTATGGGTTGCTTCATTGTGTTGAGAGTGGGAGAGTTCAATGCTTTGAAGAACTTCAGCTTCCTCCTTAAAGAACGCGAAGAACACTGAAACGTTGTTCCATCTTCTCTCCACGTCAATGAAAGGGAGACGATGCTTCCTCCTCGGATGATCTCCATCAACGTATATGAAGACTCACCTCGCGAAGCCGTTTTCCGCAACCCTAGCTTCTGCAAACTTCATCAAGGTAGGGGTTGTTCATCGTTCAAGAATTACTATTTGATGTGCTTCGTTATTTACTGGATGCTTGTTATCATTTTTAACGGGAGGAGGTCGGACCACACAAACACAGCCGATCCTCCTCCCCTTTGTTGTTGATCACCATCATGGTTTGGAATGGAGGAGGCACGATGCAAAGGCACCGCGCTTGAATGAGGAAAAACACAGTGAAGGTGTGCGGCGTCGTCGCGCCGTGCCAGTGAAGCCGAAGGAAGCCGCTGCCAAGAGTGGGCTGCGGCAGAGGGGCGTGGGGCCGTCGCGCCGCACCAGTCAGACAAGGGTCGTCGACTAAGGCCGCGGCAGTGTAGAGAAGGGTGGCTGGATCCTCTGGCCGCCGGAGCATTGGAATGCGGGACCCGTAGTGGCACACCGCCCGGCCAACATGGCTAGCCGTTCAGGAAGTCCGGGGGTTATAACCCCTGGTGGAAGATAGGGGTGGGCCCCTCCATGTGGGGGCCGCTTTTTAAATTGAGGCGGCAGTGCACCCCCCCCCCCCCCCCCCCCCCCTCCGTGTCCGCCCCGCGCGTGGATGCCCGCACAGGGCCGGGTCGGCCGCACCGGGCCGGACCGCCCGCGCTGGGCCGAACCGCCCGCGCCGGGCCGGGCCGCCCACGCTGGGCCGTACCCCCGAGCCGGGCCGGACCAGGCTGTGCCTGCTGGGCTGGGTCGCGCCCAACCGGTCCGGGATAGGCCCAACCAGACCGGACCTGGACCCGGGTCAGGTCGACCCGGTTCGGGCCAACCCAGGGGGTATTGGGTCGGGTCGGATCGGGCCCCAACCCCCTGTTTCCAAACAGATCTGTTAAAACGCCAATAACTTGGGCTACGGACCTCCGAACGATGCACTGTCAGTCGTGTAGTGATCCTTGGATCGAGATGGGCGTTTCGGTATATTACACTCTGGGTTTCTACGAACTTTGGGTATGGCTGGGTTGGTTCGAACACAAAACCAACCGGGCCCTCGTAATGAAAACACTTATAACATGAGCTCCGGACGTCTGATTGACTTGTCGTCGACTTTGTTGGATTCCTCTTAGTGAGACTGTTCTTTTTACTTACTACGCTCGAGTTTTGGACGTATTTGGAGTATGGTCAGGTTGGTTATAGCTTAAAAACCATCCGGGTCCCTGGGACGAAAAAGCCAATAACTCTCAGGCCGAGCATCCGATTGACGCGCCGTCTGTCGCGTTGAGTTCCTATTGACAAGACTGAACTTTGGGACACATAAATCCAGAATTCGTGTCAGTTGATGTATCAAACCCCTTGACTCGTGGAACGGATCCCCCCGGAATCGAGCATGCTGTGTGCGGGAACCCTAAAGCTGGCTGCGACTGTGACGACGATGACGATTGTACTGGGATCCTCGATGGTTTCGGCAGTGATGATGACCGTACTGGAATCCTCCATGGGTTCGATGGTGCTGAATACTGTTCTTGTATCCTATATGGGTCCGGAAGTACTTGACTACTGTTCTTGTATCCTATGTGGGTCCGGCAGTATTTGACTCTGTACTTGTATCCTATGTGGGTACAGCAGAGTAGCTGGTCTTGTATCCTTTGTGAGTCTGACAGCTTAGCTGGTCTTGTATCCTATGTGGGTCCAACAGCTTTGATGAATTAGTGGCTACATCTGATCATCTCTTTCATCTTACGAAGATGTATACCTGTGTGAGCTGAGTCTTGACTTTCAATCACTATCTTCGATATGATTGTTTTGTTATCCTGTGTGGATTGGGTTGTGTTATCCTGTGTGGATTGGATTGTGCTTTCCTGTGTGGACTAGATCGAACTTGGGCTCAGATGTTGGATCCGAACTGGAATTGATGACTTAGGTATAAGTATGGGCATATACCTAAGAAGAGTTGGTTGATACTTCGTGATTGTATCATTACTTTGTGGTTTATCCTTCGTGGATTCTGGGAGACCTTCAGAGTCCCGGGGTCCCTACTGAGTAGCATATACTGACCCCTACATGGGATATGCTCGCACTACGTTGTGTTGGATGCAGACGATGAACAACGCTGACCGAGGTAGGATCACGTGGAGATGGATGGTACCTAGAGGTGGATCACTGGAAGAGATGTACACGAAGCGGGCGGGTGGATCCGAGGAGCGGAGGAGACTATCTGTACCCACCCTTCAGGTTGGATTTCCAAAGGAGGGCTCGATGTTTCTGCTTTACTTTTATGTTGTTGTACTCTCTTATCAGTTGTACTTTACTTTCAGTTGGGTTTGTATACTGGCCCATTTACTTTCCAGCACTTACTTTTGTACTTATTTTACTTACTGTTTACTTCTTCTTTCATAATCTGTTGTTTTTGTTTTCTTACATAAAGGAAATGTCTTCCCTTATATTGGTATTTACGCCTTTGGTGCTAGTCGCCAGCCGCTGGCCTATGGAAGGCGGGATGGGGGTAGTCACGGCACGGGTCCCGAGAATGGGTCGTGACAAATTGGTATCAGAGGAGTTCGGTTCTACCACAGAACTCGGAACTCTGATCTTTCTTCTATGTGAATCAATAGTGTTAAAGGTATTGAGTGTGGTTATCAGACCAGGGAGTCCAGTGTTGGTGCAGTGGCCGACGTATCCATATTCCAGGACCCTGACTTCTGATTTCCGACTCAGTGCACGAAAACATTGATTGCATGTGTATTTCAATGTTTTCTTTGGGATTACTTTGTGTTAGCTCACCAAGTATACTGTATCGACCGTGGCGCAGCTGTCTCTTTTCAGGATGGCCCCACGACGGTAGCCAGCTAGGGTTCCGAGCTTTGTGTGAGAAGACATCCCATCGAGCGATGAGGCCTCGGTGCAGGGCCCTTTACAGCGGAGGCATCGGCGGTACCTCTACCCACCGAGCCACCGATGCCACCAGCCCCAGCAGCTGAAAGTGCACATAGCCTTAGTGCACTTCATGAGTTTCAGCATCAGAGACTTCCCAGGTTCTGCGGGGAGACGGACCCTCAGGCAGCTGAGGATTGGCTGGAGGCTATTGTACGAGTTTTCAGGTTAGTAAGGACACCAGCAGACCTCATGGTAATCCTTGCAGTGAGTCTCCTGCATGCGACAGTAGGTAGATGGTGGATTCTGATTCTCCAGGTGAACGACGAGGCATCTTTCCTTTGGTAGGACTTCGAGAACCTCTTCCTCTTGGAGTTTGTTCCAGCCACCCTCCGTGCGGTGCGTATCCAATAGTTACTACAGCTGCGGCAGCACAACATGAAGGTAGCCCAATACCTGGGAATATTTACCGATCTCTCGCACTACTCAACGGACATGGTACGGGACCCATTCATCCATGCCCGGACCTTCAAGCAGGGAATGAGGCATGAGATCAGGGCATCGATGATCTCCCCCAGTATTCTGACAAAGGCAGGAGTACTGGAGTGATCCCTTCTTGTAGAGAGCTTTCTTGCTGATCCTACACCAGTAGCGAGACCTACCGTCGGGCGGCATGTAGTAGAGTCTTCTCGAGCTGGCAGTCGACAGATGAATCAGGGGTCCAAGCGGACAAGACCATTAGGCGGACGACCTCAGGATACTGGCTCAAAGGTGCAGGGCACACGGCGTAGAGCCAGCCTTCCAAGGAGCAGACAGTGCTATGCCTGCGGCGAGCAGGGCCATATGGCTAATGATTACCTAACCCGACATGCAGAGGAACAACAGACGGTTGAGGGACCACCCAGGAAGAGGTATAGGTTCGACCATGGTGGTCCGTAGGGGCAGGCGGACGAGGCAGAGGAGCTGGCGGAGCAGCAGGTGGTGGGCGACGCTTTGAGGCACTACCACCACCACAATCAAGAGGTCCACCCCGACCACAGGGAGCTGGCGGACAGAGGCAGGCTCAGCTTCAGGTAGCGGAGGTCTATGACCACGGCACATCAGAGTTTATTCGAGGTACTATATGTGTCTAATCCACCCTTTCTACAGTTCTCATTGACATAGGAGCGAGTCATTCTTTCATTGTCGTTGCCCCTGTTCGGAGCTCGGAGATTCTGACGGAGCCGTTGACTTGATCCTTACGGCTAGACACTCCTATGGGAGCAGACTCGACGATTACGCACTGGTTCCGGTAGTGTGAGCTTACTCTAGGAGGAAAGAGCTTCGGATGGGATCTTATTGTAGCAGCGTCGAGGCCTTATGACGTCATTTTGGGCATGGATTGGTTATCTACAGTCCATGCTCAGATTGACTATATTAGGCGCAAGGTGCGGTGTGTCCACACCGATGGGAGCAGGTTCACCTTCACCGATGAGAAGGGATCCTTTGCAGTGCAGGATGGACTCACGTAGAGGAGAGGAAAGCCGATCACTCATCAGTTGACTAGCCTCATCCTAGGAGCAGTGGATGTGTGGAGTCCGAGTTTTCTTATAATAGTGGATCAGTATGCGGGCGTCTTTCCTGATGACATTCCAGGACTACCTCCTCGCAGAGAGGTAGACTTCTATATTGACCTATCCCCTGGGACATACCCGATATCTACTCCAGCATATCGGATGGATCCTGGTGAGCTTCGAGAGCTACGGGTATAGATGGAGGACTTACAGGTCATGAGATTCATTCGACCCAGTGTTTCACCCTGGGCTTCCCTGATTTTGATTGCCATGAAGGCGGACGGGAGCTTGCGAATGTGTGTCGATTACCGTTGCCTGAATCAGGTGACTGTGAAGAACAAGTATCCACTTCTGGGGATTGAGAAATTCTTCGATCAGCTCAAGGGAGCATGATGGTTCTCGAAGATAGACCTCAGGTCGGGCTATCATCAGCTTAGAGTTCGGTATGAGGATGTGCAGAAGACGGCTTTCATGTGTCAGTATGGCCACTATGGGTTCTGGTTTATGCCTTTCGGTGTAACCAATGTTCCAACAGTGTTCATGAGTCTCATGAACAAGATCTTCCAGCCTTACCTCCATCGATTTCTTATGGTCTTCATCAATGACATATTGATTTACTCGACTACTGAGGAGGAGCACTCTTACCACTTGAGAGTTGTATAGGACACACTCTAAGAAGACCAGCGTTATGGTAAGCTCTCTAAGTGTCAGTTCTGGATACAGGAGGTCCACTTCTTAGGACATGTCATCTTTGAGGTGGGAGTTGCAGTGGATCATGCGAATATCTAGGCATTGCAAGCTTGGGATCCACCCAAGAGTGTGACGGAGGTGCGGAGTTTCGAAGGTTTGGCTGGGTACTACCGGAGATTTGTGCCAGACTTCTCCAGAGTTGCAGCACCACTTCAGCTTTGACGAAGAGGGGGAGACCCTTCGCGTGGTGAGATAGATGTCAACAGAGCTTCTAGGAGCTGAGAAAGAGATTGACAAGTGCACCCATCTTGAAGCTACCAGAGGAGGGAGTAGGGTACATAGTCTACTGTGATGCATCAGGGACTAGACTCAGGTGTGTCCTGATGCAGGAGCGGGAAGTGATCATCTATGGATCACGATAGTTGAGGTAGTATGAGCAGAACTACACTACCCATGACCTGGAGTTAGCAGTAGTGGTCTTCGCTCTGAAGATGTGGCAGCACTATCTGATGGGCAAGCACTTTACAGTCTATTCTGACCACCAAGGTCTAAGGTACATCTTCTTGAAGAAGGACCTGAACCTAAGACAGTGGAAATGGCTCAAGTTCCTCTAGGACTCTGACTTTGAGATAGTCTATACTCAAGGAAATGGGAACGTAGTAACCGATGCTCTCAGCAGGAGGACGGGCATTCAGCTTCTTGGAGAGGCGACAGAGCAGTTAGACGCTTTGCAGATATCCTTCGTGGATAGAGACGGGGAATCCTTCCTTCAGTCGCTCACAGTCACACCTCCACTTCTTCAGCAGGTCAGAGAGGCACAGCGTAGGGATGTAGACTGTGAGATGTGGCGTGCATAGATTTCCACAAGACAGGCACCTGATGGATTCTCTTTAGGAGGAGAGCACGTCATCCTTTTCAGAGGACGTACCATGGTACCAGCTGCATTACAGGAGGAGGTGATGAGGTAGTTTCACACTTCCTCTTTAGTGGTAAATCCAAAAGTGTCGAAGATGTACCAGGATCTCAGACGACAACACTGGTGGCCGGGTATGAAGAAGGCGGTGGTAGAGTTCGCTTCTCGATGTCTTAACTGCCAGTAGTTGAAGGCGAAGCACCAGGTACTAGCAGGCTTGGTAGAGCCCTTGGAGGTCCCGGAGTGGAAGTGGGATGGGATATCTATGGATTTCATGACTGGACTTCCACATACTTCTAGAGGACACGACTCCATTTGGGTGATCGTCGACCGACTCACCAAGTCGGCCCACTTCATGCCCATCAGAAAGCAGGGCTCAGTAGAGAGATTGGGATGCCTCTATGTTTAGGAGATCGTACGGCTTCATGGTGTGCCATCATCTATTGTCTTTGATCGTGATACTCACTTTACTTCTCGGCTTTGGATGGGGTTTCAGGAGGCATTTGGGACACAGCTATGCCTGAGCACCACTTTTCACCCTCAGACGGATGGTCAGACAGAGAGTACCATTCAGACCCTCGAGGACATGCTTCGTGCATGTTTCCTAGACTTTGGTCGCAGCTGGGAGGATCACCTACCCTTGGTGGAATTTGCATACAACAACAGTTACCACTCCACCATCCAGATGGAACCATACTAGGCATTGTACGGCCGACCTTGTAGGTCACCTCTGTGCTGGACAGACCCTGGGGAGTCAGCACTTGTGGGACCAGAGATGGTCCAGACCAGGATAGAGAAGGTCCAAGTCATCCAGGAGGGGATGAGGACAGCTCAGAGCCGACATAAGTCTTATGCTGACAGGAGGTGGAGACCACTAGAGTTCGAGGATGGACACCACGTTTTATTGTGGGTCTCACCTTGATGTGGATTACGTAGATTTGGTCGGGGCGGAAAGTTATCTCTGCGCTTCATAGGACCATTCCAGGTTCTCAGCAGGATAGGTGAGGTGGCTTATCGCCTGGCTCTACCACCTCAGTTGCACCGGGTGTATGACGTCTTCCACGTATCTCAGCTGAGGAGATATGTGCACGACCCAACGCATATCATCGACCATGGGGAGCTAGACATCGATGACAGTGTGAATTTTGCGGAGGTCCTAATGAACATCAAGGATCGACAGGAGCGGGTCCTACGTGGGCGGTCGATTCCCCTAGTGTGCATCAGGTGGCAGCACGGAAACCTCCAGGAGATCACGTGGGAGCGGGAGGCTCATATGCATGCTCAGTACCCTCATTTGTTTCCCTAGTTTGTGATGTATCTTTACGGGGATGTAAAGCCCTAAGTTGGAGTAATATAACGACATGTAAATTTCAAGGAAAATTTTTTCTTAAATTTTTTGGGATTTTACGAGTACACAGTTTCTGACGGCACCTGATTCCAAGGCCCAGTGTGCCCAGAATCAATTTCCAAAGTTTAGCTTGGGTACGTTCAGTGAACAAATGAGCAGGTTTTTCTAACATTTGAGCCAGTGCTCAGAATCGAAATCTGAGGGTACCGATGAAACCGCAGCACTGGTAATTTCTTAAGAAGACCTTTTCTCGGGATGTGTTTAATCATGAAGAGTTGTTCAAAAATGTGGATTATGAATTAAGTGAAATAATTTATGTTATAATTTTTCACTTATAAGAGGTTAACTCCCATGTGTGGGAGTTAGGGTGGGACCCACTAAAATCCTAACTCTTGGTAGGTTATTAGTGAGGCGGGGCCCATAAGAGCCCCAACCTTTTCAAATTATTTAACACCTATAAACATCCAATGTATTAAATGTTGTGGCTACCCTCTTCCACATTAATTCATGTCAACTAAACTCACCATTAATTTAGACAATTCAAGACTAATTAATTAAGTGATTTTTGGTTTTTGAATTTTAAAATGTTGGAAAAGGTAATAAAATATGGCAAAGGCCTTATTTTATTTTGGGTTGCTTCGTTGTGTTGAGATAAGGATAGTTCTACACTTTGAATAACTTCACCTTCCTCCTTGAAGAAAGCGAAGAACGCCGACACGCCCTTCCATCTTCTCTCCACGTCAAAGAAAGGGAGACGTCGCTTCCTCGTCGGACGATCTTTTTCAACATATACGGAGCCTCACCCCGCGATGCCATTTTCCGCGACGCTAGCTTCCACAAACTTCTTCGAGGTAGGGGTTTTTCATCGTTCAAGAATTACTATTTGATGTTCTTCGTTATTTCTTGGATGCTTGTTATCATTTTTAATGGGAGGAGGTCATACCACACAAACACGGGTGATCCTCCTCCCCTTTGTTATTGATCACCGTCCTGGTTTGGAACGGAGGCGGCATGGTGCAACGACACCACGTGGGAACAAGGATAACCGTGGAGAAGGAGTGTGGCACCATCGCACCGCGCCGGTGAAGCCGAAGGAAGTCGCGACCAAGAGCGGGCCACCGCAGAGGGGTGCAGCGCCGTCACACCGTGGCGGTCGGACAAGGGTCGCGGCCTAAGGCCGCGGCGGTGCAGAGAAGGGCGGCAGGATCCGCCATCCACCGGTGCATTGGAAGGCGGGACCTACGGGGGTCCCGCTGTGGCACAATGGCCGGCCAACATGGTCGACCGTTCGGGAAGTCCGGGAGTTGTAACCCCTGGCGGCAGACAGGGGCGGGTCCCTTCACGTGGGGGTCGCGGTTTTAAAACGAGGGGGCAGCGTGCCCCCGCTTCCGCATCTGCTCAGAGCGTGGGTGCCCGTATTGGGTCAGACCGGCCGCACCGGGCCAGACCTCCTACATCTTCGTGCTTCCAGGATGAATAGAGAATGATGAACTATGAGCCTCATCTAGCAGCTCCTTCTTTAATTCGGGGATGGGAGGAACACAAACCCGATTCCTGAACTTTATTATCCCATCACAATCAAGGTTGAATTCAGGAACATTTCTCACCTTCTTTTGTAACTCGACATCTTCTTTCTGTGCCTCTTTAATCTTCACATGTATAGATGGTTGAACATTCATTTGAGAAAGATAAGATTTTTCCCCTTCCATTATAATTCCAAGATCCATCCTTTGTAAATCCATAAATATTGGATCCTTTGTGATCCTCATCATGGATAAACTAGCATGGTCTTGTCGACTTAATGCATCTGCCACCTTGTTTGCTTTCCCAGGGTGGTAATGGATTGAGCAGTCATAATCCTTAATCAGCTCCAACCATCTTCTTTGACGCATATTCATATCCTTTTTTGTGAAAATATACTTTAAACTTTTATGATCAGTATAAATATTTCACCTTTCACTATAAAGGTAATGCCTCCAAATCTTTAATGCAAAGATTACCGCAGCCAACTCCAAATCATGAGTTGGGTAATTTTGCTCATGGATTTTCAACTGTCGTGAGGCATAAGCTATCACCATATCATTTTGCATAAGAACACACCACAATCCCTTCTTGGATGCATCACTGTAGATCACAAACCTTTCTCCACTACAAGGCAGTGTGAGCACAGGTGCACTGGATAACCTTCTTTTCAACTCCTTGAAATTCTCTTCACATTCTTCCGTCCAGACAAACTTAACTCCTTTTCGGGTCAACTTGGTGAGTGGATTAGATAATAGTGAAAAATCCTTTACAAAACGTCGATAATATCCAGCCAAACCAAGAAAACTTCGGATCTCAGTTACTGTTGTTGGTCTTGACCATCTTTCGATAACCTCTGTTTTTGCTGGATCCATAGATATCCCCTCTTTTGAGATTATGTGACCCAAAAATGCAACTTTTTGAAGCCAAAATTCACACTTGGTAAATTTGGCATAAATCTTCTCCTTTCTCAGGGTCTTCAATATAATTCTCAAGTGATCTTTATGCTCTTCCTTGCTCTTTGAATAGACAAGAATATCGTCTATAAAGACTACCACAAATTGATCAAGATAGTCTCTAAAGACTCTATTCATTAGATCCATGAAGATAGCCGAGGCATTAGTAAGACCAAATGGCATCACTATAAATTCATAGTGTCCATACCTTGTACGGAAAGCCGTCTTTGGTATATCCTCCATTTTGACCCTTAATTGATGATACCCTGAATGAAGATCAATCTTGGAAAAGTATTGAGCTCTGCGTAGTTGGTCAAATAAGTCATCAATGCGTGGGAGAGGATATTTGTTCTTGATAGTGATCTTGTTAAGTTCTCGATAATCAATGCAGAGTCTCATTGATCCATCTTTCTTCTTAACAAATAGAACAGGTGCTCCCCAATGTGACACACTAGGGCGTATGAATCCCTTATCAAGATTCTCTTGGAGTTGCTTCTTCAATTCCTGCAACTCAATTGGGGCCATTCTATAAGGTGTCTTTGAAATAGGCAAAGCACCCGGTACGAGTTCTATTGAAAACTCAACTTCACGATTTGGTGGAAGACCCGGTAATTCCTCCGGAAAGACATCATCAAACTCCCGTACAATGGGCATATTCTTAATCGTTAGTTTCTCACCAACCATTTGAGATAAATAACCTTCATTTAGTGGAATCAAGACCCATAAGATGAAAGAAATTTCCATTGGAAGGTTATATTCATCCTTGCATTGATAGACGATCGTAGATTGATCTGGAATATGAAATGTGACTTCCCTTCTTTGGCAATTGATATGAGCTCCATGTAGAGAAAGTCAATCCATGCCAAGAATCACATCAAATTCCACTAAAGGAAGGATCACAAGATTTTCAGGAAGCACATTCCCACAAACTTCGATCGGAGAAGAATTATAAACTTTTGATGCGACTGTTGTGCCATTAGGTGTTGTCATAGCTAACTCAACATCTAATTGTTGAGGTAGTACGGTCATACCCTTAGAAAATTTTTCAGAAATAAAAGAGTGGGTGGATCCAGAATCAAATAAAACATTTGCTACTTTAGAGTGGATGGTAAGTGTACCTTTCACCACTTCGTTATCGTACTCCACATCACTGATAGAAATTGCATGTGACTTTCCTTTGTCTTTAGCCTTAAGATTTTGTTGATGTTGACCATCATCATCAACCCTTTGATTTGGGCATTGATTGGCATAATGCCCCATCTCCTTGCACTTGAAACATTGAAATGTAGTTGGTTCATTCTGTGTATCCCTTCATTTGTTTGCATCATTAGACATCTTCTTCCCATTATCGCAGCATTCAAATGCCCGATGACCTTCCTTTCCACATTTAAAACATTTACTTGTCCCTTTAAGACAACTCCCTCCATGTTTCTTTCCACACTTTGAGCATAAGGGAAAGTTCATCTTCTTTTCAGTGTGCTCTTTAGATTTTCCTTTGAATTCCATCTTCCTCTTCTTATCAAACCCATGTGACTGATGGGTTACTCCAATCTCCATCTCGACTTTGAGAGCACATCGAACGATTTCCTCGTAGCTATTGAAGTCCCTTATGGCTAACGCCCTTCGAAGACTTGGTTTTAAGCCACTAAAGAATTGATCGATCTTACTCTCAGGTTGGATAATAATACCAGAAGCGTACCTTGCAAGTCTTGTAAAATTTGCTTCATAGGTACCAACAGATTCATCATCCCTCTGCTTCAGTTCAAGAAACTCTTTCTCCATCTTTGTTCAGAGAATACGAGGGAAGTACTTATTGAAAAATATGTTCTTGAACTCATCCCATTCCATAGACTCAATTTCATCCCTTTGCCTCATATTCTTAATAAGATTCCACCATTGATCAGCATCTCCTTCCAAACGATACACTGCTAGGATGACTTTATCATGTTCAGAACATTGAAGAACTGAAAATATCTTTTTAGTAGTACTAATCCATTGTTCAGCAACTAATGGATCAGTAGACGCACTGAAAGAAGGCGGACGCTGCCTCATGAAGGATTCAACAGAATGTTGCTCCTTCCTTTGATCGTTTGGAAGTCTTGCATGATTCATAGCTTGAGAAAGTTGTGTGAGCATGGCTACAAGATTTGAAATTCCAGCTCCCATATCATTTGGTTGCTCAGGGGGACAATCATTGCATTGCCCATCGCATTCCGCATTAACCCGGTTCCTTCGGGTTCCAGCCATTGACTAAAACCACGAAGAATAGTGTGAGCAACACTAATTATAATAGGAAAACCACATAATCAAGAATAAAATTTCACACTTAAGGTCTTATCCTAGGGTATTCATGGCCATTTCTAAAACACTAAGATTGTGTTCTATGCTTAGACTTATCCTTAGGGTTCTTACTAAGGCTTTCACATCCTAGTTTCCAAGGGTTGACTATACCTTTCCTCTGATACCAACTATAACGACCCATACTTTACATACATTGTTAATACTTCAAAATTGAAGCACACTTATTACAACATATGACAAAACCACAAAGGACCGTATAGGTATAGTGTCTTTAAAAACTGGGAAACATAAACAACTGGTTCATAAATCTTCTACAGTGTCTCCCATTTATTTCATCATATCTAGGGTCCCTTTAGCATATTCTACTTAATATCCATCTTCCTGACCCGGGGAAAAGAAAACATAAAAGGGTGAGCTCAAATGCTCAGCAAGGGCAAATAAAGGAAATAAAAATCATATCATATCTTTTTGAAAATCATAACCTGCAAAATAGATCATAATATCTTAACATGGAACAAATCATAGAAGTGAAAATGAGATCCCCATAATCATAACATGAAACTTGAAACTTTGTGGCATGCACACATAATCATGGAAAATCATTTCTTGTTAGTCATGACTCATTGCCAAGACTATCTTAGTGGACAAAGTCCCTTTCTGAACCGAGTCACCCTCGTTCCAGTCCTGTTTCACTGAACCGGTATAACCTACCGTTCCAGCCATGTCTATATCATGAGATATAAAATCTTTACCCAATGCATTGGAGGGAGATATAGGTCCCACCCATCTTATAATGAATCCTTTATTATGTGTGCCACATAATCATAAACCATACATCATAGCGTAACCCATGTAATAAAAATGGAATTCTTAAACAACATGACATCATAAAACAATTCATATAAGATAAAGGAATTCATAAAAATATTTCCATCACAACATAATCAAATCCATGTAATAATAGGGATAAAAACAGAACCCTTTTATTATCTTAGATGTAAAATAATTTGGATGAAATACTTGGACTCCATTCTTGAGGAAAATATCCTTTCAATTTCAAAAACATTTTTCCTTTCATAACATGTCATATGACTTTAAAACAAAAGAAGATGATTAAAAATAAACTTGAAAACTTGTAAAGGAAGCTTCTTGTAAATAATGTTTTAAAAATCCATTCATGCCGTATAAGTTAAAAAAACATTCTTCTCGTACTTTTGTCGGAAAAGTCAAAAAAAGTACCTCATACGAAAAACGACAAAAGATTCCTTTCATATCTTTTACTAAAAACTCACCGAAGGGTAAAATAGGTTTTAAACAATTTTAGGTGAATGTAAATAATATTACATATTGAGGAAACATGGATGTGGATGATAAAATACACCCCAGTAAATTTCAAAGTATAAACAATCTCGGATAAAAATGAGATTGTGATATTTCCCTTACCTTAGGCTTGATTTGCTTTGTACGTGTCCGAAGCTCCTGTATAATGGTTTAAATAATGTTATTGACTTATTCCAGAATCATACATGTTGATATGATATCATATATGTTCATATTCTTAGCTTCTTGTTAGTAATATTTCATTGTTACTTGTTACTCGGGTCTTTATTGCCTTTTGTTCTTATGCGTGTTTTGCCGAATAAATTCTTATTATTATTTTAAGGTTATAGATACCTTATATCCAGAATGGTATTAGTGTAACATATATCATATTTATTCATTCAATTCATTTATATAATTACTATGTAATTATGATCATGTAGAACGAGTCGCATCACATCGTGGAGACGGTATTCCGTACGTACGCACGAGTGATGATATCGTTCCTATGATCATGGAATTGTGTTGGAGTATATATATATTATTTCAGTATCAATATTAATTTATAATAATCATAAATAGTTACTCATTACACCATTATACCCATCCTTGTAAGGTGATGGTGGAAAATAGATTACACCACGGCGTGGAGACGGTATTCCGTACGTACGCACGCGCGGTGATTTCATTTTTCCATAGGATGGATAGAAGGTGAATTAGGGTTGTTTCATATTTATAATAACATATCAGTATGTAAGTAATACTGATGTTATTACTTTATCATGAAACAACTAAAGAAGAAGAAGTTGAAGAAGAAAGAAATTGAAAAGATCGGTAATGGATATTACCTCTTCTTTGGAACGCTTCTTTGAATCCTCCACTTAGGGAACTAAGATTGGTCTTTGAAGAAGACCAGGACCTCTAGGATTATTCTTGGGAAGTGGAGAGGAGAAAATGGCAGGGTTTGGTCGAGCTTGAGTGCTCAAATTGGTGTGAGGAGGAGGGGGAGGAGGTGCCCTTTTATAAGGGAGGAGAGGGGCACCTTAGGAATATCTCAACATATTATTCTATATTAAAGTCAAAATCGGTTTATAATGGTTTCAAAGGGTCTTATTTCGAAGATAAAGTGGGGATGGGTCTAAATCCTATCAACCAATAGTATTTAGACAAGTTTAGGATATTATTTTAACCTTATCAATTAGATTTAACTCTAAGTTAAATAATTTAACGTTTACCGTGTCTTTTTGTTTTCTTTCACTATATGGTTAATACACTTACTATAACATGCCAAACGAACCCTAAATTGTTTATTATTAATATATATATCCTTATCTAAGTCATTTTGCCGAACCTTAGATTTTTAGGAATAAAATAACAATTAATAATATAATATTTGATTTAAAAACTATTTTGTCTCAATTTTGACACTATTTGATATATGATTTTTTTAAAAGTCATAACAGAATTATATGTTCGAAAATATCTGATTAAATCAACACTAATATATCATAGTAACCTAGAAAATTAGTGGAATTCATAAAAAGTCTCAAATTACATTTATTTTTGTGTTTATAACATCAATTATGTCAATATTTCATTAATAAGATAATTACTGCATCATCATTGTGTCATAAATAAATTAAATTATTTAATGTCTAAAAATTTCAAATAAAATTCTATTATGTAGGAAATCTTTTTAGCTTTCTAATGAATATTTATAGTCGAATTTATCTTATGTATAACCCCATATTAAAAATGTTTTAGTTATTAAACTTTGATTTTAACTATTTTAACTATTCATTAAATAAAATAATATTAAATGTCATAATCTAATCTAAGTGGACCTAAATCGTCATATTATATTCATAAGGTTGTTTTTGGTCGAATTAAACTTATCCAATAGAATTAGGACATGTGTTAGGGTAATAGTAATATCATATTTACCCTTAGTTACCCTATTTACTATTAACCGTGGTAAAAAAAAGTAAAAAGTTACTATTCACCAAAAATTATTTTCATCTCATTGAACCACATTTTAGTCCTTGATATTAAACGTGTCTGTCGGATTTTCGAAATTCCATTCACAGAAGCGGTAAAATTAAGTTTTATGCAAAATTCAGTTTTTAACCTACCACTTAGTGGTTTCACTATTCATCAAAAATTGAAAGTTTTCAGAAAAATACCAAAATTTCACCCTAGGCTAATTTCGATATTCCGAATCCAAAAATGAAGTCCATTTTGAAAAATAAAATTTATAAAATTTTAAAAAGTGGTTTTTACTATTCATAACGGCTAGTTTTATAGCATATCGTTGTTTAGTGAAACTCGATATTGCGTACGACGCAAGCTATCGAGGAAGGTCACGATTTCGTGTAAAGCAAGCCAAGAAAGTGTTGTGTAGAAAAATATTCCTTTGATGATAACATAAAAGTCTCGGGTGTTACAATGCCTGCACTACATGGTGTTGGATGCAGATGACGAACAACGCTGACCGAGGTAGGAGCTCTAGGAGCTGGACGGTACTTGGAGGTGGATCACTGGATGAGATGTACACAAAGCGGAAGGCTGGATCTGAGGAGTGGAGGAGACTATCTGTACCCACCCTTCAGTTGGGATTTCCAGAGGACGGCTCGGTGTTGCTGCTTTACTTTTCTGTTGTTGTACTCACTTTTCAGTTGTACTTTACTTTTAGTTGGGTTTTTATACTGGCCCATTTACTTTCCAGCACTTACTTTTGTACTCAGTTTACTTAGTGTTTACTTCTTCTTGCATACTCTGTGGTGTTTGTTTTCTTACATAAAGGCAATTCCTTCCCTTATATCGGGATTTACACCTTTGGTTCTAGTCGCCAGCCCCTGGCCTATGGAATACGAGTTTGGGGTAGTCACGGCACGGGTCCCGAGGATCGATCATGACAACTAAGTAAATAAGGAAATAAACTTACTTTCCATATAGATTTTCATCCTTTAATAAGTTTCTACCAAAAACTCGTCTTTTCTCCAAATGATGTGTATTCAAGATGACTTGGTCACACCTGATGTTGTAGAATCAACATCTAGAGAATCACATAATCCACAAAATATGATCTATATATTTACCTTTTTTTAGACATTAACCAAAACCAAAATGGTTAATACAAGATCAGATAATCCCGAAAAGGATAAAAAGAAATAATACTCTTAATCTCCAAAATTTTACAAAGAGTAACCAAAGTTCAACAAAGACAATTAAATAAACAATTTTCCTCAAAATCCATCAATTTAAAACCAAAATTTAGAAGGATTTGATCATATAGTCTTTCACAAAAATGATAACATTTATCTCAAATAACATTAGCTAATCTTAAAGTCTCATAATAAAAAGTATTTAACCTAATCACATATTCTCAATGATAGGTTAATCATTTCCATTAATAAGAAAATTGATATATGTCCACAATAAAAACATAGATTCTTCCAAAATTAAATTCTACCTTTACTCCTCAAATTATATCCCAAAGTATTCAATTGTTCTTAGGCATATAGTGTTCATAAAAGAGAGAACATCTTCCAAAATAACCTATATCACTTAATCACCAATCATTTTTCTATACTAAGTATATTCATTTAAAAAAATATAAGTTCCCAAAATCAAATTATTCTTGATCCAAAAAATCATTTAACTAAAAATATTAAGTCATACTAACCAGGGACTTCACGTAGGCTAGTGGTATGCGATAAATCTCAATCACACTTTGGTTAGGGGTTTGATTCCCACAACTTTTTCCAACGTGACGGGTTGTGACATAGTCTGCGTGGTGTCCTTTTTTTTAAACTAAATAATTTTATAACATTCCTAAAAATGAGGTAAATTCCTCAAAAATAACTATAAAAATTTAACCACAAATGTTATCTCATACCTTTCATTTTCATCCAAAAAATTAATAACTTGTAATTACCTCAAATTCAAGGATCATATAAACCCAAAGGGTTTATTATAACTATATCCACAAAAGTAAAGACAATTATTCCTTGAATAAAATTTTCATATATCAAACTTCAGGGTTACATATACTAGAAAACGTTTTCCAAAGTAATCTCATCATCAAAAGAGCCTTAATACTTTTAATAATTTCATCATACTAAAATTTATCATAACTCTTGAATATCTTATATATAGACTAATTACTCATTCAATGTTCTTCATGAGACATTAACCATTCTTTCCCAACTTATTCCGTAATACTTATTTCCTACAAACAAAATCATGAATCATATCCTAAGATTCAATAATATCAAAACAACAGCTAAGAAATAATCCATACCTTTCATTGGTCATTTTATGTTTCCTCATCCTCAATTGGAATGGAATTATGAATTGGTAAACATATATTTGTATGATCATGATGATCCCATTAATTAACCTTCTTATTAGGATATCTATTTGTATAATGACCATGCACACCACATTTAAAACATTCAATTGATCCCTCAGAAAGAACTTATTTCTCTTTACTAGAGTTAACTGGACGCTTCCTTTTTCTGTGGAAGGTTCTTACTTTATGACCATCATTACCACATCTATAGTGTCTTAATGTCCATTTGAAGCATTTTCATAGGTGTTTATTTCCACACCCTTGACACATAGGTTTTTTAATATACTTACCTTTATAATTATTACCTAAACATCTGTAGGGATTTGTTTCTCTCCTATACGATGCCTTATAAAAAACACCAAGGGTCAGGTGGTCAATCATGACTCTAGATTGTTGGTTAAGAATGACCACAAGAGTTCTCATTATAGCTTCCATTTCATTTTGTTTCTCATTCAAAAAACCACCACAGTTTCCTTCACATCCATTGTTACTTTGGTGCCTGCAAGATTCATCCATTTACTAAAACCAAAAAGTTCAGTGTGAGTTTATCAGTAAAATCATCATATAATATCTTATGAAGAGGTTAAACAATAAGATATACTTATTCATGTCATCCTGAACCCATTCAATTTATCTAAAATAACTATGTCTCTTTCTAATATGATAATTATTATAGTTATTTCATTTATGCTCAAATAACACCCTAACCTCTAAAGTTATCTAAATCGACCTCTGATACCAACTGTAAGGACACGACCTTAAACATTACATAATCTTGAATTAAGTTAATAATTCACATTGAGTATATTTTCAGGTTTAGAGATTTATATAATTATTCCATAAGATATACATATCAATTTGAATATTATATGTAGACACTTCTACTCAGTTTCTATTTTTATTCATAAAATAAAAACTTTTAAAAGAAAAAGAATCATGATTAGTTCTATGTTTTAATAATCATTAATTTTCCTTGATCACATACTTGGCCCTATTACACTTTATGTCTTATGAAAAACATTTCAAAAACTTGGGATGAGAATAAAAAGCTCAGTAAGGGATACACAAAAAATTAAAACTGTTAGTTTTTCAAAACAACAAGTAAACCATGAATACTTTATCATAAGTAATAATTTTAACCATTATAAAGTAGTAAATACTCTTCACTGAATAAAATCTCATTTCAAAAACTTTTTTAACCAAAATATTACCATAAAACCCATAAAAATAACACATAACATATAAAGGTAACTTGTAACATAAACATACTTAAATGGAATAACCATACAGTCGACTTCCACAAATATCACTAAATGTAATATCCATATGGGCGATTTCCATACCCAATGAATTTGAGGTTATTACGTAACCACCCATCCTAGTTTATCACAGCACCAACCATCATTTGGTTTATCATATAACCACCCATCAAATATCCAAGTACCATTATAAAATCATAACAAATTAAATAATTCAAATATAAACATTTCACTGAGAACATTTCATTTCCAATAACAAGAAATAATTTCAAGAGATTGAAATAATAAATCCATTTCAAAACCCATTTTATATAAGAAGACACCCAAAAATGAAATAAGGGGTTTCTGTATTATTTTAAAAACATTACGGATTATAGAGGAATCCAAATAACGATTAAGGCAGAGGAGAGGTCATTGTCGCTGCAAATGTTAAAAACCTTCCTTTTGACGTTTAGTAAAATTATTCATAGAAACAATATTCCCTTTGAATGAAATTAAAATTCAAATGGTTTTATTATATAATGTATAAAATAAGGCGGTGTATATTAACAAAACATGCCTCAATGAAAGGAGATTGAAACAACGTCCCTTACCTTGTGTCCAACTTGACTCGTTCGTTCTTTATTATATGGAATAATAAACATAATGTAATTTATACTTTCTTAAGAACATTTTTCAATTTTATTATTCGTTTTATGCCACTTATTAATTTTCTATAACAATTAGTTAATTATTTGAGTTCATATCAGACATTTAGTCAATGTTCGGAACTTAAGTCAAAAATGAACTTTTTATAATTACAAATTGTCCATGTGGTCAGAAGTCCATTATCTCCAGAATGATATTCATGATTTATATATCATATATATGACATATATACAGTATATATGTATTTATAATAGTCCATATCATCTGGATATTTGAAAATGAAATGCACTGTTCATGGAGATGATAAGTCTTACATACACATGAACGCTACTTTTGTTTCATTATTTCATTTTTAAGGGAATGAAAACCAAATGATACATAAGTATATTATTATTAAATTATAATATTATATTTTATAAATGTTACATAAGTTAATTAACTTCATCCTTTATACGTTCCATGTATTGTATGAAGGAGTCATATCACTTTGAGGGGGCGGTAGTCCGCACTTCCTCAAATGAAATTGTCATATATATACTACATGAAAAGAATAAAGTTAGGTTCTAAAAGATAATTACAGAAGAAGAGAGATAAAATAAATATTATAAATATCATATGAAATTACAGTTCTATCATAATGGCCACCATAATAGGTGGTCGGAGAATATTGAACAATCATCGTTTCATGAGGCGGTAGTTCGCCATCCACTGAAATAATATGTTCTATACCCATTAGATGGAGGTGTGTGTGTAAGTGTAGTTAGAATACTTCTTATAAAAAAACCTAGTATATTGAGGATTTTGTTGCTATTATATAAACCAAAAATAAGAAGATCATAGGGAGTGAAGAAGTAAAATAAAAGAAGATAACTTGGAGGAATACATTACCTTTATGTCGGGTAACTCCCTTTGGTTTGAACCAAAAGGATTTTTTGAAGTGCCTTATACCTAATTTATGGATTATAGGAGGAATATAGGGACCTTGGTAGTTTATTAGAGCTGATTTTGGATGATCCAAGGGGATTTAGAGGTGTGAGTAATGTGTTAGAGGTGATGGATTTTTATAAGGGGGAGGAGGGGCTCTTTAGGAATGTTTGAAAATAATATTTTATTATAAACTAAATTTCGATTTAAAAAGGTCCAAAACTAATTAAATTAAAATATTAGATGAATAGTATTCTAAATAATACATGTTTTGGTTTCAAATTTAACCTTATAATTTAGCTTTAACCCTTAGTTAACTAATTTGACTCTTACCATGTATTCTTGTGAATTCACACTATATGGTAATTATATTTACCATAAAATGAAAATTGAATCAAAAGTGGTTCATTAATGACACTATTAACCTTATCTAATTAAATTTTCTAAATTGTAGATTTTTAGGATTAATATATCATTTAATAAAACAGTATTCATTTTAAAAACTCATTTATGTGAATTTATAAACTATTCATATCAAGACTTTTAAAAAATCTATAATAACATAATTCCTTCAAATAACCTACATTAATTCAAATAAAACAAGTTATTATAATCCATAAAATTCTTGTATCACGTAAAACGTTTCAAAATAAATTTATTTCAATATTTATATTTCCATTTATTAAAAACATTCGTTAATGAGGTAATCATTACATCATCATTGTGTCTTAAATAAATTTATTTATTTGATGTCTAAAATTTATAAATAAAATACCATGATGTATTAAATATTTTTATCTTTATAATTACTATTTATAGTACAATATTTCACTTATATAACCCATTATAAAAATTGTTTTACTAAGATATATATATTTATGTTACATTCTCCTTAACTTTAAATTAACTTTTATAATGTATCATTTTCACTTATAAGTGGCTCCATGGGGTCCCAAAATAGACCTAAGGATGCCCATGGTCGGACATGTTTCATCCAATGGGGTTATGAAATTTGTTAGGGTAATTTTAATATTATTATAATATTATGTTTTTACCCTTATTTACTAGATTTACCCTTTAACCAGGGTGAATAAAATATTTACTGAAGTTACTATTCATAATATCTAAAAATAAAAGTTACCTATTTATAGAATTTGGAACAAATGATTCCAAATTTGGAATCCATTTTTCCAAATTATAAACACAAAAGTTGAAGAAATTAATTTAAAATTAATTCTCGTTCTCAAAACCAAACAACGGGTTTTAAAGAAATAATAACTATCCAAAGATTAACGTTTTTAAATCAAATTTTAAAGTGAAATTAATTCCAATGACCATAATTGGATTAAATGATAAAAATATAATACAACTAAAATTTATAACCAATTAAAAATATAATCTAACAATATAAATAAATTAGATGAAAAGACATTTTTAACTTAAAATGAAGTATTTTTCACTATTCATTAAAAAATAATTTTATCAGAAAAATAAAAAACATTTACCCAAAATAAATTTTTATGTCCTGATTCTAAATAATAATTTTATTTTGTCATATGAAAGATATAAATGTGGAAAAAAACTAAATTTAAAAATAGTTCTCCATCAAAAGGTAGTAAAATTACCTTTTAAAGAATATTAGAGTATTCCATTCTTAGAATTGGATTCATTCTCATTTTAAGCATCTAAAACTTATTTAATAAATTTAAAAACATTTAAGAAACATGTATAAGAATAATTTAGTTAGTTTTATTCATTCATACCAATACAATGGCTAGGCGATAACTACTATTTAAAATATAAATATTATTATATTATTTTTCGGTATAACTGAACATTGTGTTCAACGTAAGATTTCAGAGAAATACGTTATTGCGTGTGGAGTAAGCTATCGAACATAACATACCCTTTAAAGTAAAACTAATATTTAATTCAAAAATATTAATAAATATAAAAATTTAATATTCTTTATTTACTTGGGATGTTACACCAAGGGACTAATAGAGGCAGGACTTAATGGTAATTATCTCTCTTTATCCTTTTCCAGCTTGGGAGGGGAATCCATGGAGGGATGGGCCATGATGCACATAGAGTCCAAGATACACATATACTCTTCCATAGTTCTATGTGGGAGAAAATGATAACATTTGGATATTGTAATTCCCAACTATATAGCCTCTTCCATAGTTCAACATGGGAGAATTAATCAGTACATAGGATTGTACTTAAAATTCATAGTTTAAAGCACACACAGAGCTCAAAAGATAAGAAAATAGATTAAGATAAAGAGAAATAAGTTTATTTAGTAGATTATGTAGTTTTATTTTTTTATAGGTGATTTTCCTTTCTCATTGTCATCTTTAAGTTTTTAATTAATGAAAAAAAATGTTTAAATGTTCACATATGCATCATTGGATATTATGAAAGAACAAGTTCATATACGTCTAAAGAAAATAGTTCTAGTTCTTCTTTTGTATTCATGAAAAATTATGATCTATTTTTCATGTTATATCTTTCTATCTCTCATATATATGCATAGTGTATGTTAATTTTTTCTCTATATTTTTTCATATTTTAAAAATAATATTTCTATTTAAACACCCATTGAGAAGTCATAATTGAAAATCCTCATACTCTGGTAGGAGATACTGGTTTAACAAATGCATCTAACCAACATTTAATTCTATATATAAATGTTTTTGTATTAATATAATTAATAATACAATAATATAATACTTACCTTTAGACCCGGTCATTTTAAATGTGTCATGTCATCATCCATAGTCACTTCCATACTTTTGAATTTCTTTGATAGGTTGTATCGTTAATCACTTGTACCTATATTCAATCATTTCATATTATGGTTGATCACATTATAATTATTCTTGATCATCTATCACTTTTGGTTAGTCCAATACTTATCAATTTTGAGACTACTACCCATAGTAACATTATTTGGTTATCCGGTCGATGATTTACTTTGTTAAAAGTCCATATTTTACAAATGGTTTCTTTTGTTTTTGAATTTCTGTCACATGGTTTCTCTTGCTATTGATTCAACTAGTCTAGTGTTCAATCCATTCCTTTTAAAAAAATCCTTGATCTCAATGGTCATTTGATATATAATGTTTGGTCACTCAGTTTTATCTTATGTTCTCTTGGTTCTATATTATAGTTGGTTATTTCCTTTTTTATATATCCGCCATGGTCAATAAGATAATTATAAAGCTGATTGTATATGTCATGTGATCGATTTCATTTATTGTGTGATTGATTTTAAACTTTGAAAAATTTCCATTCTTTTTCAGAAAATTAATTCACTTTCATAGAACATAAATTAGATTATAAATAACATAAACATGATTTTTGATTATTAAAATTAGGAATTTTTAGACGAAGAAAAAATCATCATTTATAATTTTTTTACCAACATCCAAATGAATAAATATCCTTTTTCATTGCAACATAAAAAACATATTCAAAAATTCCCTTGAGTAAGTTTCTTGAGAAAAAAAAAGATGTTATCAGCCCCTTGTATGATTTTTAGCCCCAAAAAATATAAAATCTTACCCTACATTGACATTTAAATGGTTTTCTCATTTCCATAGAAAATTACTCATGGAGAGACTCATTGTAGCTTTTAAAAAAAATAAAAACATATACTATTACAATAAGAGTAACTATGGAAAAACCCTTGACATAAACATGACTATCAATATTTCTATTTAAAAAATTTAGAATCCTCTGGAATCAGTGAATTTTTTATACCAATATCTTAGGGAATGATTCATTCAATATAAATCCTTTTTAATCCAACACACCATGCTTCCATTTTATTAAGAAGAAATAATTTAGGTTGTTCAATGAAAACATCTTCTCATGACCATCAATATGGAGATAAGACATCATATCCATTTGATAGATTCTGTAATATTTATGCATTTACATGTCTAAAAGCATCTAGATAGCCTCAATACTTTCCACTAGTGTAAAGGTTTCGTTAATTTAAACTCATTTCATCAGATAATAACCCTTGAAAACTATTCTTAATTTATTTCTTGTCAATTCTCCCCATTCATTAATATTGTTTCTAAAAACTAACTTTGTGCCAATAAAATTTCGGTATTTTAGCCTATATATAATAAACTAAGTGTAGTTATTATATATTGGATCATGATATTCATTAATTTTTTCAATACACTATTTTTACTCAATTATCATAGAAAATGTATGAGATTAAATATGTGAAATAAGTGTAGTTTAGTTTTTCTAACATCATCCTTCATCAGGTATGGAAATGTGAATTCTATAGGAAAATAATATTCTCAAAGTTACTATTCATTATCAACCTTTTATTCATATGAATTTGGTTATTATTACCATCTTCATCAATGGTTACATTTGAATCACTATCAAACACATCTTGCTCAATTACAACTTTCTCACTAATTTTTTTATAATTTTTATATTTTCAGCCTGAACTAATACATATTAAAAACCAATAAGCATATATGTTTTATGTTAATTATAAAGATTTTTTATATATGAATATTCTACCACCTAATGTTTTATTTTACTCTAGAATTTTTAACCATATCCACTGTAGATATACCCCTAAAGGGTTTCTTCTTTATCCTTTTCTTCAAAAATTCCCAGATTATTATTCTTTATCTTCATGTAATAGGGAATTGTAATAAATTTTAATTATTTTAATGTTTTACATTTTTTATACCTTATGTCGTATAGATTCTTATGAGTTTTAGTCATTAATAATAACATATTTTGGATATGTGCAATAGTAAAATGGCTTCTCTCCAAGAAATGGTTATTTTTTCTCAGCAAGCTTAGTTCTTCCCATTTCCATAATACTTATAATTTTTCCATTATCCATGGTATTTTTTTTGTGGTTTGTATGGTGTGATATTTTGATGTTTTATTTCATTTTAATCTATACAAACCTCAAAGAAATTTCTTGGGTATATTTTTTATTTTATATCCTCACCTGTTTTATGCAAACACCATCTTACTTATCCACTTGTCTTTTGAAAATATTAAACTTTTGAATAACCTCTAATTTATGTTTCATGAAGAGGATATTTTTCATCCAATTTTAGTAATATATTAATTTCATGAAATAAATATCATCCTATTCCAAATTTTTCAATACAGTACTACATACAACTGAATACATCAATTTTTATGGTGTAGTGGATTCTATGTATATATTCTTGTGTGTTTTTTAAGTCATCTTCCCCTTTTCCATTAATTCAAAAACAGCTTATCTTTCCCTATTGAGTTTGGGAATGTCTCCTAAAACTTCATGATTGGAAGAATTTATTATATTCCCTTGAACAAAGTTTCTAATTCATCAATTCTATAGATCATTTTTATATTTTTATCTGATATAACCTAAGTTATATGAATCACTAATTTTTACCATGTTTCCACTTGTTTTTAAATTTCTATTAATAACTCATCCATCCTTGTAATTTATAACAATACATGGGTTATTTTTATAAAAAAAATAATTTCCCTCATCACTTTATTTTTTAACACATAGAATTTTATGTTTTAACCCTTCAAAAAATAATACATTTTTTCACTTGAGTCCTTTAGTCTAAATCTTAGAAGTACCAAATTTTTTTATATTTATTGAGAATTAATTTCCAAAAGTAACTACATAAACTTCATGTTTATCAATGTATTTCATAATTTTATTTTCTCTATTTATATATAAATGGAACTTACTATCAAGAGTCCAAGGGATTCCTTTCTTTCTTGCTTTCAAACCAACCTCTAAAAAGAAATATTCGTCTTCTTGATTTTTATTTTGAACATCTTTTCCATTTTTTGGTATAAAAAAATTCTAGATAGATTATTCATACATTTTCAAGCACTATGTAATCCATTATTACATCTACCACACACTTCTATGAAACATTCAAATCTATTCTGAGTAAAAATATTTGAAATGACATTGTTCATAGATTTTTTCTATAGGGATTCACATCTTTTCATATCATAGTTTATCCCCTTAATTCTTATCTCCTTCCATGTATAGATATGTTGTAACACCATGGGTTATCCTTGTGAACATAAATCCCCCAACACCAATAGTATCCACTAAATCAAAATATCTCTTTACAACTGAAAAAAAAATATTCTAAAAATGAATTCTTGAATTTTTTCTTTGTAATCAAAATATGAATTGATCTTACATTTTCTTTTAATGTATTTGAATTTAATGGAATTATCGTCTCTCTTATAGATATAAAATATTATTTACAAATATCATTTCTAGCCTAAACATGTTTATAATTTCAATTGGAACCTATAAGGTTAGGTAACATAGATTAAACAATTGGAGAATCTTTAGGTACTGATTTGAACTAAAGTGATTTGTGGGTATTCTCAATTATGTTTGGAGTCTCAGAATTTACATCAATAGATTTTTTAAATTATTATTTGACTCTATTCAACTCCTTTTTAATGATTAGATATTTTTATTACAACTTAATAAGTTCTTCTTCTCTAGAAACCAATTCTTATTTAAGATTACATGTGATTTTTTCATTCTCGTCCACTTTCAAATTTGATTTCTTGAGTTTTTAAATGATTTTAATTTAATTTTTAAGAAACTATTTAGTTGATTAAATCTTCTTACCATAATCTGTGTTCAATGTTTTAACTTATTTTTTGATCATTATTATTTTTATCAAGACATGAATCTAACTTATATTTGAGCATTTTCTCCATGTATGTATCTTCATCATTTTATACTTCACTAAATTCTGAGTTTTCTTACTTCTCCACATGTTCTATAAAGTTTTTGGACTTTCTAGTACACTCACCCTCATATTATTTTCAAGATAAATTGACTTTAATTCTTATTTTCTTATTAAATATTTTCTTTTTATTCTTGGAAACTACTTTTTAAACTCAATTATTTTTCAACCTAGGATATCTTCCACCACTTTTTCTTATTCTTAGGTTTTTTACTGTTATCATCATCCTCATATCCAATATTATTTTTCGTTGTAAATGTTACCTAAAAATATCCAATACCACCACACTTGAAGAAAGTAAAGGGAAATTTACCCTTGTAATTTTATTAATCTTTTCCAGTTTTTTGGAGTCAATAGACATGATATTATTTGCTTATTCATATGTCCTATATTCACCACAAAATTCATATGAAGGATAAATATCATCTTGTTTTATTATTATCTTTACTATTTTATAAAAATCCATTTCATCTTTAAATTATTTATTCAAATAATGTATTTTCACATTTCATAGACAAAGATGATGTTATATAACTCATAAATTGAAATGTTTTCCCTAACTTCCCTAGAAAAATATTTAGGTTCAAAACTCTCTAGGAAATTCTTCATGAGTTTCTTCATAATAAAATCATCATCTAGTTTTTTATAGAATCGTTTGATGTTACTCAATATTTCATTATATATAGTAAAATTGTCATCAATAGATTCATGATACACTATATTTATATCTTCAAACTTTCTTCTTAAAATTTATATATCTTCATATTTGACTTTGACATTATATTCATATTTTCTCTCTAACTTATCTGATAATTCATTTAAATTTTATAATATCATCTCTAAGGTAAACACATTCTCTGAATGAGACATAAAAATATCATTCATTTATTTTCTTAAAATATAGATATTTCAATATTTAGTGAGTTTCATGTGATTATCTATTTGAATAGGTGGGAAAAAATTTAGATATATCCAGAAATTCAATACCAAGTGACAAAGAGTAATGAAATATCCTATGTTCCCCTCTGTAGAAATTTTTTCCATTAAATATTGGCACTCATATATTTTTAATAGAGTTGATGTTGTCTATAATTTAACATGATGAGAGAATAATATATTGGGAACCTTATACTCCTATTCTAATTGTTAGTTCTAATGGATCATGTGGCTACATAGAGATGGGTGAATCAGTGTAGAATTTTGTTTTTACTAAATCTTCATATAATCTAAATAAAATAATGTGACATGTTATGGTCTAATTTTATCACTTGTTTAAATTAATCTTGGACTTGCATGAAACTATAGAAAATAAATAGAACAGTTCAAACATAAATATTTAAAATGTTTAGCCTTAATGTGTAAGAATACTCCTTATTTTAGCCATTTATTATCCTTCCTATTAATTTTACACTATAATTCGTTGAACAAATTACAACGGGTAGTGAGGAATAACCCTTCACCTATAGTTTCAGAAGATCCCATTGATACCATTACAGAATATCCAACTAGACATACTCCACATCCTGCTTTTTAAAATGAGTCAAAAAAATTAGATAGATGACTTTATTATTTGAGTTGCTTGAGAAACTGAAGAAGATCCTTCTATCAATAAAACTAGATAGAAAAAGATAAATATAATTAAAATTATTTGGGAAATTAAACAGTTTATAACAATAATGAGAGTTCAATTTACTTTAGGCTCACTATATGAAAATATTTCAAGGTTTTTTCTTCTTATTCTCTTAATATATTAACCTCATGGGTAGAAGGATTTTCTGATGCAAACCACCTCATATTTAGCTACTTATTCTACAACATACTCTTCTGAGTGTCTTCTATTTCATATATGCTTAGAAGCAGCTACACTTTCTTATATTTTTCACTTTTCCTATATAGCTAAATCATTAATTTCTCATATCTTTTTCATATACCTAAAATGGTTTATAATAATATGTATCAATAATGACACTATAATATACCATTCAAATAAAAACATTATGATATTCCTCAATATTTCTTCTAGAGACACTTTAATAACTATAATGTGGGTTTTCTCCCCGATTCTAACATAAAATTACAAAAGTTCTACTCTTCTTTTTTCTTGAGAAATAACCAGTATAAAATATAATTTGAAAAATACTTAGTAAAAAATATATAAGAATATCACAAATAATCTACAATTTTTTCTGATAACTGCCTCATCTTGATATTCATATTTTTTACCCTGCTTGCAACATGATTGAAATATTTGGGGCATAAAACATCTCAAAAATCAACTTTAGAAATGTATATTAGGCCTTTGAATTTCTCAACTATCATCACTACATAATAACATGTTATTTTAAAAACTGAAGAATAGGAAATAATTATCACAATCATACATACATTATTCTTGAATATAGAATAATTCATTTCATATACATTAATATATTTCTCATGTAGAAGTTATCATGGTTTATCATATTCATCATGGTATTGGAATCATGGAATAAATATTTTCCTCAATTCAAAATTTAATTTTAATATTCTAGACATTAAGGAATGGATTGTGCATTATCTGAATTATAATTCGTTAGAATATCCTGATTCTATGAAAACTTGGTTTTTCACTAAGTAAAATATCATATTCTATATGATATTTTTACTTTTTAATTTTTTAACTTCCTATTGAAAATTTCATATGAGTAGAAATGTTCTACATGGATTAAAACATCATATCCATGGAAAAATTATCTTATGCATTAATCAAACTTCCTACATTACCAAATGCCTTATTATATTTTTATAAGTCTTTTTCTATTTTTCAAATTTGTATTACATAAATAAAATATCATACATGGATCATTTTTTAAAATTGGTAATATCAAATATTATACGAGTCATACAAAATATTTTAAAACATGATTAAATTTCCTTCACTATATGTATTTTCCATTTGAAAAATTTTGGACCGCTCAAATATCGTATGCGGAAGAAAATATTATTCACCTATAATAATTACGTTTATTATTTTTTCAAATTATAAATTAAAAACAGAAATTCCATGAATAATTAAAATCAATTTGGAATAGCTTAAAATGCCTCAAGGCTTCTCTAGCACTTTAAATACATTATCTAAGTAGGTAAAAACAATTTTCAAGAAACTCAACATGTTTCTCATATAAATATGAAAAAAATAAAACCCATTCAACAATTATAGAAGGTAATTTAGGAAAATATTATGTATTGAAAATATGATATGTATTTGTTTTTTCGTAAGTCATAAACCTGACAGAATATCTAAATATGTTACACATGAGAGAAAAATATTGTGCATCTAACTTTTTTCAAAAGATAATATATTACATTTAAATAATTATCTTAAATTTAAAATTCTACTCAGGAAAATATATTATGTATGGGATTTTTCTTTTTGAGAATATCTTAAACGTGGATGAGAATATATTATAGATAGGAAAATATATTAATTATCAGTGAAAAATATTTTTTATCAGAATATGTATTACATATTATAATTTTTCTAAGTAGAATATATTATATATGGAATAATATATTATACATGGAGAATAAAATCTTATGTATGGAATTTTCCTTAATTTAAAAACCATAAGAACTTAAAATATATTATGCACTACTTAAATATATTATGCATGGGTTAAAAATTATATCTATTGGTTTTCTTGCAAATAGAAAACCCATATGTATTAGAAAATATGTTATGGATGATATTCTTCTTTGGGAGGTACTTTACCCATTATAGAAATATGGTATGATTGGACCACTATATTATATATGTTGTTTTTCTTAAAAAAACCTTATGTATAAGATAAAAATGTTTCATATTAGATTTTCTAAATGAAAAGTCGTGAGTATTGGAGAAAATATCATGTTTATAAATTTAGATAAGTTAAAAACCTTACTCATGAGAATATATATTATCTATAGAGGAAATACATTATATATGTATTTTTTAAATTGAAAAAAATTATATGTAAAATAAAAAACTTAATCTATGAAATTAAAACCATTTCCATGGGAAGAATGTTAGGTGTGTATTTTCTATAAAATCAAAAAACTATATGTATGGGGATTCCAAATTAAAAACCTTATGTGTGGTATAAAAAATATTATATTTGGTGGGTTTCTTCTAGGGAAAATACATTAACTAAATAAAAAAATAAAATTTTAAATTAAAAAATAATAGAGGGTTTTACTCATTTATAGAAATGTCCCTAACCCTCAAATACGCCTATTAGTCCTACACTTTTAGGATGGTTTCTCCCTTGATCCACAACGAATTCAAGTTTCATTTAATCTAACATACAAATTGAGGTAAATCTAATGCTTCATGTTAATTATTTTTTAGTTTATTCCCCAATTTCTCATTACTGAAATGTGTGACCTAATCTATGTCTTGGAAAATGATTCAACTAGAATATAGTAGAATCATATCAATATCAAAATAATTTTTTCATGGAATGGCTATATGAGATCCCAGAAATATGGTCATGCTAATTTTTTTATGGATTCAATGAGGTATATAGTTTTGTTGTATTATTTATGTTTTTCCATTAATTTGTATAAAATTATGGACTTATTAAAATGAGGATTTTGGTAATTCATGTGTTCAAGGTTTAGATGGATTTCAATTGTGGTGAACCCCCCTTTCCTTAGAAATTTTATCCATTGAATATTTTTAGTGAGTGATTCATGATTATTCCCTAAAAATAAATTTTAGAATTAATAATGGAATGGTGTATAAATTACTTATAGTTGGTTAATAATTCATTTGGATGATATATTGATTGATTTATGGCCACGTGTATATGGATGGTGGTCGTATAGGCTTGATAGATCTTCAAAGATGGTGGTTGAACATACTTTAGAGGTAATAACTCCATGAATGAGGTATTTGGTCCCTTGAAAATATCCCTAAGTATATACATCTTGCTATGTATAATGTGACATTTGGTCACACCTATTTTATGTTATTGATGTTTTATTTAAATATGAATTTCTCCATTTTACTCCCATGAAATAAAAAAGTGCCAAGGGCAAAAAATGATCATCCCCCACTGGTAAAAGAGTACCTAGGTGGTAATTCCCTAGGTAGAATTTATTTATCGGTTGGGTGTGGAAGGACTATCCATAGATGAATTGAGGAGTGTAAGAGTAATTTTCCATCTTAAAATGAGTGATGATAGTGTGGTTTTTTCAATAAGGTTTTTGAGGTTGTGATATGAACATGATAATTGTGAGGGAAGTTATTCCCTCAAACTAATATGCTTTATCCCAGAGATGGAATTGAGATAGATGAACCAATGTTGGTTTCTTGAATAGTGATGTGACTTAAGGGACCATTGTGGGTTCCCTAACCTTTTTTTCATCTAGTATGAGTAGTGTAGTGAGTTTAGCCTAGTTTTATCCCAATATAGATATAGTGGTATATATATAATGTGTGCTTGAGTGACTAAACATGGTTATGTGTGATGGGTTAGGATGGATGTACAAACCATGTAATCATTATATTCTATATTACTGGGTGGATTTTTTCCCTCAATGTTTATAAAAGATATTACCAAATAGAATCTAACCCCCAATGGTTATATGAGATTTTAGGGGGTGGGTAATTTCCCCTTGATTATTATTATGAGGTATTACAAGGTGGGGTTTTTTCCCATCGATGAGATTCTCAGTGGGGACACTCTTACCCCCCAATTGTATTTTTTATATTTATGGTGGGATTTTTATTTACCATAATAGCATTATCTGATATCTGGTTAAGTTCTCTCTTCTTTATGACTACCTTAAATGAAATGATCTGAGTGCACTAATTTTCCCCTGAGTGATCCTTTATATGAGATTATTTTTGGAGATTATATTCCCCCAAATGTTTTCTAAGATTATAGGTGGGTATCCTCCCCCACCCACTAATTTCAAAATATGAGATCAGGGTTGGGCTATTGTTCCCCCAGACTACTTTACATGGGATAATTAGGGTGTTCCATTTTCCCCCTAAGAGAGTTTTTATATGAGATTCTAGGTGGGATAACTTCCTCCCCTAAATATTTATATAAGATATCAGGGGGATTATCTTCCCCATGATTTCATTATTATTAAGATTTCAAGTGGGGTTTCTCTCATGCCACCAAGTGTTGTATATATTTGATTATTCAGAGGGACCACATTTCCTCTCTAGTGATCATATATACTTATATGAATATTCATGAGATTTCGAGGTAGGAGATGTATCCCCTTGATGTTATATAACATGATTAGAGACATATTGAACTAGATTAAGTAGGTATGGTTGATCTCATGATTCACTATAGAACCCGAAGATATATGGTATTTTTTAATCATATTCATATTTTTTACTTTTTTTCTATGCATATCAGATGTACATACATACACTATTATTTATATTAGAGAATACAATGGAGATTACCTACTGAGCTTCAATCATACCCTAATCAAGCATCCATGATACATTGGAACCTGACAAAACCTCATTGTTTGTAGTTTTAGGTAGGGTGGAGGCGTGATATTGGATAATCCATATAGATTTATTAGATAAAATTAGAATATGGATGAGACAAGGTTTAGGGTTGGTATTTGATCATCATTATGTTTTTATTCTTTTAATTTTCTATTTATGTGATCAGATCAGTGGGTGATCTATTGGGATATATGACTATATACTTATGCCTTTAATTTGTTATAGGATGATTCATGTTTATTGATTATGTGTACTCTAATTATTATTATGGGTTTTATTTAGTTATTTATTACATTTTTTAATAATTATATGAGGTTATAGTCTCCCCATGATAACAAAATAAACCCTTGATATTGGTTACAAACCTCTAACATACAGGGAGGTGTGTTTGAGGTCACATAACAATTTTTTTTTGGAAACTGATGAGCGGTCTCAGGTTAGGTCATTAAAAATATCTGGATTCCATTGGTAGATGCTCATCAATTTCATTATGTGGTAATCTTGTGTAAATATTCTTAAATATATATCACATTACTCTTATAATGTTTATTATAAGACATTTCAAATTAAATAAATATACTTTCTCAAGGGAGTAATTCATGAAGTTGTGAATAATATTGCATAATTTACTTTGATGTTCATCCTAGTTGGTGGATTCTCCATGTTACAAGTTATATAACCACTCTTTATCTAATCATTATATATAGAAGGGGAATGATCCCCACTTAACTTGTTCCTCTACTACTCCACTTGTTTTCAAGATTTCAAACATCATTATGAATTCCATTATATATTTGTTTAGATATTCACCTATAATAATATGAATGTTTGGGGAGAAAATTAAATAATTCCAGTTTTAAGTTAAAATTTATCATGCAATGAAGAATAAAAAAATTATTTTTTTAAATGAAAATAGGTGAATAAATGTCTCTAAATATTTAATTAAAATTCTCATCCATGGAAAATAATGAATATTTAGGATGAAAAATAATAGTTTCACTCAAATATATTAGAATAATGTTTTCAAATTTAGATTTAATAACTTGAAATTTTCTCAAATATATTAAACTATAAAAAAATTTCCAGTAAATATAAGGATTTAGAGTAAATGGATATTTATTAAATGACATGGTCATCCATTCCTCTATAAATTTTTTATATGGAACAACCACCTCGAAATGAATCCAATTTTTTACAAACAGTTTTATGGGAACACAAAATAGTTAAAATCATAATGTTTCTAAATACTATACTAAGGATGTGTGAATATTCAATTGTGTAACAATGATAGTTTTTTATATACTCTAAATTTTTCAAAAAGAATGTCAGGTTGGTTTGAGAATCTGTTTTAAATTTTAAATACCAAAGAGTTAGAAAATTGGGTCAATTATCAATAGATTTATTTATGATAGATCAAACTGTATGATTGGAAATGTTATTCTATCAAAGTCCTAAAAATTAAAAATACTTAATCAAAATATTGATCAATTAGAATATCCATAATTATATACTTCTCTTATCAGGTTATTATGAATTTATTAGTTGAATAATAATACCTATAATTTTATCCTCCATCGTGTGTTCCAAGGGATATATTATAAAATCATCCAACACCTCACTAGTGAACCCATATCTAATACTTAACAAATCCCAATTAGGTTTGGGTGATCTAAGGTAGAAGATAATGTAAAATTTTACTTCAACACACATACCATATATATCCATATACGTCACCACTAAACCAATTATATTCCGTTATATAGATATAATTAATTTAATAGAGGGTGAAAATGAATTAAAAATGTAACCCCTGAATTTTTGTTCCATTAATGTGTTATATTTCTTGTTTCACATGAAACACCAAACTAAAATTAATAACAACATATTTTATTGAGATAAAATTTTATAATAAAAGGTAAACATTAATAAATTATTTCAATGAAATATAAAACATCATTATTTAAATAATAATAGGGATAAAACCACAAGTAAATAAAAACCCACAAATAAGAAATTTTCATCCTCATGGTTTTCCTTGATGATAATATCACAAGTTACAACTATGGAAATAGTTCCAAACATTAAAAACATAGTAAATTTTTTTAGAGACCAAATAAATAAATAAAATTAATGAATTATAATGAAGTGCATAAGGTCATATATAGGAATTCTGTAAGGCTCCAACCTTAAACATTACATAATCTTGAATCTTAGTCTATAATTTACTTTATTTCCCTTTGAGGATATTTTTAGTTTTATATTTTTAGAGAATTAAGTCATAAATAATACATTAAAACATACAATATAAAGTGGAAACATTCTATTAGTATCCATTTTTCCACCATATAAAACTTCTAAAACAAAATATGATTTCTTTTTATGAAAACTCTTCATGACTTTAAAATTGACCTCTTTAAATCCCTTACCCATCCATAAATCCTACAAAAAACATTTAAAAACATTGTATGAACATAGAAATATTAGTAAGGGATACAAAATGAAGGAAACCATTAGTCCCTTTAAAAAACATTAAAACCCATAAAATCCCTTTAATGAAAACATAACATTTTACCCATAAAGGTAATATCATTCCTTTAAAAATATCATTTTATTTTTCCTTTTAAAAACAAATTATTTCCATTAAAACCCATTACCAAGAATAGAAAATTAATATAGGTGATTGGGGCCATCATCTCATAAAAACCTTATAGAACCCTTACATAACCATTAAAATTTTAATAACTATAAGTCCAATTTCTAATATAATTATTTGGAGAATATAATCATTACCCAATGCAATGGAGCATTATCTAGTTGAAACCATAATTTAATCTAAAACAAGATCACATAGAACAATCTTGTTAATCACATCGTATATAGCTTCCATGAAACACCACATTAAAAAATATTTTATTATGTGAAAAATTATTTTAAACTAGTATTTAAAAACACTTCTATATATCAAAATATAATTTTATTTCATAAATACCATTTTAAATTCAATTTTCCTTTAAAAATAATTTTCAATTTAAAAATACCCTAAAAAAGGGAAATTGGGGGTTTTCATTTAAGAAAACATGTAATATTTTAAAGGAATCAATAAACCAAATCAAATTATTGATGACATGAAGTATCATTGTTTTCATACTTTGGAAATATGAAATATTATTTTTCGTTTGTCAAAACGTTACGTTAAAAATTTGTATAAGATTCCTTTAGAAAACCATTGAAATAAAGTAAAATATGCATAAGATTAACTTTATAAATATTTTATGACAATATTAAAACATTTAAAATTTCATTTTAAGAAGATGGGCATCGAAGAGAAAGCGGTTTTGAAGGAAAACCTTAAAAGATGGTTTTTTCTCAAAGAATATCCCCTTATCACTTGAGAAACACATGAATTGTAAACCCCATTAAATGATGACATTAAATAAAATATCATTATAATAGATAAATTATTAATATATAATGTCAAATGGGATGTATATAAATCTTATAAAATAATAAATGTGTATAACATCAAGAATTGCCTTAATGAATGGAAATTGAGCCAAAGTCTCTTACCTTGAGTCTAACTTGTCACTTGTGTATTTATATTCCTGAATAATAAACTCATATTAATTATTTACTTTTTTTAGAATCTTTTTAGTGATTATTATTGATATTATTTAAACTATTAAAAATTTATATACAATTACTTAATCAATTAAGATTAAGTTGTGTGTTTTGACCATATTTGGTTTATGTGTCAAAAATGACTTTGGCATGTCGACTATGGTTGAAGGAGTTATTATTTAAACATATAAAGAATAATAATACTAAAATAATTATCATTTTTAAACATAAATTAGACTCTTAAAACTAATCATGAAATATTTTTATGAAAAATGAACCAATGTTATGATCATTGAGAAGGTAGGTTGTACGTACGCATGAGTAATGTTCTCATTTGTCAATGATCATTATAGAAAGAAGGTATGAAATATTTTATATTTACAGAATGATAATAATATCATAAATACCATATTATTTCATTATATATACTTTTATCTATCATTATTGTGATGTGGTGATGAAAAAAAATAAGGATCACATCGCTTCGAGAAGGCGGTAGACCACACGTCCACGAACGACATTATCACTTTTTCATGTGTTAAATGGTAAGAAGAAAATGATATATGTTATATTTGAATAAAGATAATTTTTTCAGGAATATAATAATCATTTAATGTATATCATATATATCCATTATATTTACCATTATTACCTTTTATTTAATATGTTAATGAAAAACACTCCACATCACATCGTGGGGTGGTAGTCCGTCGTATACACGATCGACATTATCGTATACCCTACATTTTGAAATGTAAGAGGGTGTATATTATATAATGAATCCATAAGTAAAATTATTTTATAAATATTCTAAATATCATATATAAATTATATGTACACCATTCTTTCCAACCATGATATGTGGTAAAGGAAAAACAAATGATATTTTTTTACGAGGTGGTAATCCTCAATACACACGAATGATGATTTCATAACTCCTTTGATTGAAGTGTGTGTGGTTGTAGGTTTTACACATAACATTAAATATATTATTATATTTAGGATAGGGAGGTTTTTATATAATCTTGTTATAAGAATAATTGAAGAGGGTGGAGCAAGAAATGAAACAAAAATACACATTGATGAATGTTACCTCTTCATCAGGTAACTACTTTCGGTTTGCACAAAAGGGCTTACTTAGATGGATTTATTCCCAAAGTAAGGATTCTAGGATGAGGGTATATAAGTGGATAAGTAATTTCATCAGGTATTGGACGAGTCAAATGAATTTATATGTATTAATAGAGGAGGAGATATGGTGGCCTTTTATAAGTTGGTGTGAGGAAAATTTGTAAATTTTTGAAAGAGGGAATTACACCCACATTTCATCCATATCAAGTGAATCCAATGATGAAAAAAATCATTAATATAATATATGTTAGAAATATTTCCATAAAATTGGTTTGTGAAAACATTTAGGTTGTTTGGAACTTTATGTTTCAATATTAGATACTTGGTAAACTCATTTTTACCTTATTCATTGTGATTAATTTAATTATTTAAACTATTAACTTTGGTAAAAAAATAAGTGTAAATTATTTGTAATTATAAATTAATCTTATTAAAAATATAGAATCGATTTTTCAAAATTTAATTCGCAGAAGTGGAAAATTTTAATTTAATATTAATCCCACAACTGCGTCAAGATAGTGGATTTCTAAGAAGAGTGTTTTTTTAGAAAAATATGATTCTATATTAACTATATGACTAATAATAATAATTTTATTAAACAAAATTAATATTCAACTATATCTATTCTATAAATTTTATTTTAAAACTTTCTCAATAAGGATTATTTTAATTATTTAAAAAGGAGAAACATTATATATTTTAAAATAGTTTTTAGGAAAACACATTTTTAAACCCAAGAACAATGTTATATTAAAAAACAATATAAATTTGATTTAATATTAATTATGTGGGATAAGAATAAGTAAATAATACTTTGGTTACTTAAAAACATATTCATAAAATATTGACACATTTATATTAATTAATTTATTAAAAATAAATTGTTTTTTAAAAAATCGCTACTTTTCACTATTCACTGAAAAAATAATCAATAGTTTCAGAAAAACCCCAAAAAAATCACCCAAATTAAATTTTGATGTACTGATTTTAAAAATTATATTCATTTTATCACGTTAAAATTCTAAAATTTAGAAATTGAGATTTTAAATAAAACCTTATAAGAAAAGTGATTAATTTAATCAATTTCCATTTTGATTGGAAATTACTTAATATATCTAAAACTAATATGGAAATATAATTCATATTACTAAAAATATGAAATTAATGTATTCTATCCATACCTAGTTTGTTAACAATTTAATAAAGCCATTATATATATAGTAATTTGATAGATGACCTTTGGATATATGGTCCTTGGATATATCGTAGTTGGATATCTATTCATTAGGTATACATATATACAATAGTTATATTGAGGATTTTATAGTTAAAATTTAATAATGTGTCACAGATAAAATATTTTACAATTAATATAGATTAAATATATATATTTTTAATAAAATTAAAATTTTCAAATTTATTTGTGAAAATACTAGTTAATTAAAAAAAGGTAGATGATCTATATTAAATTAATTTTATTAATATTAAATAATAATTTTAATAAAATGGACTGAAAAAATATTGTATATATTATTAAAATAAATAAATAAAAATTAATAAATAATTGAATATTTATAAGGAATAATAATATAATGATTCATGGTTAATGAAAAAAAATTATTTAAAAACATTATTTTTATTATATATTATATGTTTTTATTTAAAATTTTTATATATCATATTTGGATTACAAAAATTAATTAAATAAAAATATCATATATACAAAAAAAATTACATTACTTTAATTATTATTACTTGTTAAAGAATAAAAAAAGTTACTTTTATGCTTAAAATATAATTTTATTAAAATAACATTCTTTTCTACTTTTCATTTCTTATTGAAAAATAATTTTTATAAATTTTAGAAACTTATTTTAAAAAAATAGATTTCATTTTTTGAATTTTCTCTTTGAAATTGAGTGATATGGTCAATTTCATTTTAGGGGATAAAAGTAATCAACGTAAAAATTAAGTTGTCATGCTAATGGAAATATTAGGTAAAAGGGGGTTAAATTATGGGTTAAATAGATAAAATATCTCTAAAAATATCTAAAAAATATTTTATGAGGGTAATATAGACCCATATCCATTATGTTTCAACTTTCTATCCACTTTCATATAAAATAACATTCCTTACTCATTAAGGAATGGCTATTTTCATAAATTCTAAGAAAACATACCTATAAAAGGAGACCTCATATACTTACTTTAAACCATAGTTTTCTTTTATTTATCACCTAAATTAATCCCCAAATTACCTCTTCAAATCTCTTTTTACACATATGGTAGCATCTAGTCTCAATAAAGTGGGGTAAATCCTTTATTCGGTAGAAACCTGTTTCGAGGAGTGAATTCATTAAAGTAAGTATCTAGTTCTTCATAATATTTTTATATTAACTTCTCATGTCCACTATTTATAAATATTATTAACCAATATAATAATTTTAAATTAACATCATTATTCTACTATAAAAATTATATCAATATAATATATCTCTATATACTTACTTATTCATTAGTATATAATACTCGTGTTTGGGTAGATTCAACCCCTACATGAATGATGCTATATTATTATCACAGTTTCCAAAATGAATTACTATAAAGAAATTAATACATGTAATATATTATATTTAAGATTAATTTATATTATTAATATTTTTTTAAGGGTGACACCAAAATGAATGGTCATTATAAAGTAACTCATTGTTATCAGTAAAATACTTGAAACATGGTCATCCCGAATTCCATTCTGATAAACCATACCCATGTATTCTATAAAAAACTCAATAATGAAAAAATAATTTAAATATAATTATTTTAATAACTTTAATAATCTATTAATTAAGAAATTTTTATCATATAATTAGGATTAACATCACCATTACAAAAATTGTAAAAAATAATCATAATTATTAATATTCGATGATGAAAATAAAAAAAACATATTAATATTTGTATAATAAATAATAATGATTTAATAGTATTAAAAATTAAATATATTAATAATGTTATTAAATGTGTTATTATGTTTTTTATGTTTATTATATGTGACGTTAAATTCTATTCATTGGAGTTGGGAGTAAAGGTAACAATTTATTTTCCAATCTCACATTGATATCAAGATTGTCAATGTATAAATTTATACTGGGAGAAATTGTATGTTATTTCTCTATAAAACCCAATATATTTTATTATTCTCTAGTTATGATTCGATTCAAAATATTTTTTACCATTTCCTCTCTCATTGATTCAGAATTCACCTGAAATGATGCATGTAATTGGAATTGTCTTTATCTCATCTTTCCAGTATGAATATTTTTCATCCATGTTCATCATCTCTATTAAGTATCATAGATGTAATATATATTATTATCTATTTTATATGATTTATTATGGTCATTTTCTATTTTATTTTATTTTATTTTATAGAAATGTGAAAGGAATCATTTCGAACTTTCCTTTTAAATTTTATGCACTATTAATTTCTCTCACTATTTTCTTCACATTTTATTAAAAATATTTCTTTCTAGGTTTTCATGGTTCTTAAAAGAAATTTTATTTATTTTATCAATAATTTTCTAAAACCTTTTATTTATAAATTATTTAATTTTAAAATAAATGTTATTAAAAATTTAAATGATATTTCTTCTAATTTTCTAAACAAATTTCTGATGTTCATAAATTTTTTTATCATATATGTAAATATACTTTAATGTTTCCCATGATTTATTGGGATTTTTTAGTGAATTCATCCACATTATTTCTATGGGTGATTTATTTATTCCTTCTATAAATTTCTATGAAATATAGTTCTTTATCACTGGTTATTTAAGCTATGGTTTATTTTTGAATATGATCAGGTTCATGCTGCACACATATGTATAGTTTTTCGTTATATAGTGTATGGTATTGGAATAATATATTGATGTAGTTGTAACATACCAAGTAATTAATGAATAATATATATTTTTATCTATGTATATTAATGAATTAGATAGTGTTTTGGAGTCTTAAAATGAGAATAAATCCAATCTTAAGCATGGAATACACTAATATTTTTAAAAGATTATTTTACTGCCTTTTGATGACAAACCATTTTTAAATCAAACTTTTGACAATTTTATAAGCTCTATTTGTCAAAATAAACTTATTATTTATGATTGGGACATTGAAATTTACTTTGGCTAAATTTTTGGTATTTTTCCGACAATGTTCATTTTTTTATGAATAGTGAAAAATACTGCATTTTACATAAAAATTGCTTTTTCATATAATTTAATTATATGGTTAAATTAACTTTTTAATTGGTTTTAAAGTGTAAAGAGAATATATTTTTACCATTTAATCCAATAGTGGTCGTTGGAATTAATTTCACTTTGAAATTGGACTTAATCTAGTGTCAATCTTTTGATACTTATTGTTTCATAAAAACATGCTATTTGTCATGACAGCGGGAATTAATTATTAAATTAATTAATGTAACTTATATGATTTTAATTTTGTAAAATATACATCATTTTTTAATTTGGAATATCAAATATAGCTTAGGGTGAAGTTTTGGTATTTTTCTGAAAATCATCAATTTTTGATGAATAGTGAAACCACTAAGTGGTACTTAAAAAACTGATTTTTTTTCGTTTCAATGAAATTTTACCACCTATGTGTTTTGAATTTCAAAAATCCAACATACATGGTTGTCATTAAGAAGTAAACTTTGGTTCAATTGGATTAAAATAATTTTTTCTTGAATAGTAACTTTTAAGTTTTTAATCGCGATTAGAGGTAATTAGTGTAATTTAAGGAAAGAATAATGTTTTAATAATATGAAATGAACTTGACACATGTCCTACCCTTATTGGATGTGTCATGGCCGACCAAGACAACCAATGGGTCGATTTTTGGGACCCCATGGAGCCACTTGGGTAAGAAAATGACATTAATGCCTTTTATTTAAAGTAAAAGTAAAAATGACACAAACATGAGTTGTTTTACTAAAACAATTTTTACATGGAGTTATACAAGTAATATTTTTTACTATAAATATTCATTGTAAATATAAAAATTTTTCCTACATCATGATATTTTTTTATAATTTTTAGACATTAAATAAATTAAATTATTTAGGACATCATGATGATGCCGCGATTACCTCATTAATAAAGGATTTAAATAAAATGAAGATATAATGTAAAAAATATAACTTACACTTTTCAAAGACCTATTGGATGAGTATATTTCGAACCCTTATCACCTTATCCTCTAAATACATCAATGTGGGACCTTTAAAATACGAAATTCATTTGAAAATAAAGTAACCTTTTATACCTTTCCAAGAGTGCCCCTCCTCTCCTCTTATAAAAGGCCTCCATCTCTACCACCTTACCCACACCTCTCAAGCCTTTGGATCGGACAACACCTGCCAATTTTGTCTCTCCACATCCCTATATTACTCCTTCAATCCTCACTTTGGGAAGAAGTCTTCCCAAGGAAGCCTTTGAGCTCAAATCAAAAAGATTTACCCGTTTTAAAGGTAGTGTTTTCTCTTGCGTTCTTATGTTTTATTTTTCTTCTCCAACCCTCTAAACTCTTTTTATTCATTTATTTTGTAACAAAACCAGTATCTTCCATATACTAGGATGTTATTATTAGAATTATTCGAGCTACACTTACACACACTTACATCTAATGGTTAAAGAACATATTGTTTCTGTGGATGGCGAATTTCTGCCTCACAAAACGATGATTGTTCAACACTCATATAACACCCTAAAAGGTGGCCATTAAGATATCACTATATTTATATATGGTATATAATATTTTTATGTTTTACTTAAGATTCTGTATTTTTCATTTATGGCATACCTTTATGGTTTCCATTATGGGTAAACACGATATCTTCATTTTAGGAAGTGTGGACTACCGCCCCTCAAAGTGATTTGATTCGTTAATGCCATATGTGGGATGTATAAAGGATATAATTTATGATATTATATATGATATTATAATGGAATTATAATAATCCTTTATATCATTATGATTCCATTCCATAAAATAGGAAATAGAAATGAAAGTAGCGTTCATGCGTACGTACAACTTACCGTCTCCACGAATGGTATATTTCATTTTTTACCTCTAAACATTATGTAATATTATAAATGCATGTATATACTGGATATATATGATATATATGATATCTACATCATGAGTATAACTCTGGATATAATGGATACATGAACAACTTGTAATTATAAAGAGTTTATTTTGACTCAAGTACCAATGATTGTTAAAATGACCGTTATTAACTTAAATAATTACATAGTGTTCATGACATGGTAATAAGTGATATAAAAGGAATAATGAACTTGAAAAAGGTTCTTAATAAAGTATAAATTAACTCAATTTTATTATTCCGGAGGTTAAATAACGTTCGAGTCATGTCGGACCCGAGGTATGGGACTTCGTCTCAATCTCCTTTCATTGAGGCATATTTTGTTTTATACACAACCTTATTTTATACAGTGTATAAACCCCTTTCACTTTTACTTTTATCCAAAAGGAATAATTTTATATGAATTGTTTTACTAAACGACAGAAGGGAATGTTTTTGTCGTACATATGCGGTGACAATGACTTCTCCGCCACTGTGACCATTATTTGAGTTTCGGCTTCCTCTACAAGCCATACATTTTTTTAAAAGAGAAATAAATACCATTTTTTTTTCTTTTATTTTGGTATTGAAAATGGTTTTCATAATGTTTTTATATCAATGTTTTGTATTGATATCTTGTGATTGAAAAGTAGAAATTTTATATTTCCTTTATTCATGTTTTATATGACCTGATTACGTTATGGTTCTTGGGAATTATTATGAAGACGGGTGGTTCTGTGATAAACTAAGGGCGGGTGAGCCCGATATAGCTCTCCAATGCATTGGGTAACGTGAAGGAGTTAAACTTTAAGGTTTCTCCAAAGAGATTTAGGGAATATACTCTGATGAGTATACCAAATGTAACCAAGAGGGCTACTCCCTACGTAAGAATGTTATGAATGCCTCAAGTTACCTTTATGTCTTATGATTTCTATGATTTATTCATGATTTTATGAGGTATGTTAAAGTTATTATGTTTTATGGGTAAAGTATGATTTCATTCTTTTGTATATATGTACTCATGTTTCCTTTCCATATTTTTATATCCCTTACTGAGATTTTTATGCTCATACCATGTTTTTGAAATGTTTTTCATAGGTCAAAGGAAGGGTACACGATTTGATGATAGTGTCAAAAAAGTGTCAAGAAAGAATCCATGTTTTATTTTAAATATGTTTCTGTTGATGGGAAAAAAATGAATACTATATTTTATGTAACCACTTTGTTTAAATGTGGAATGTAATGAAAGTTTTATGATATAATTCTCTAAAACTCTAAACCTGAAAAGATCCTCAATGTGTAATCTTGTAATAACTCAAGATTAAGTAAGGTTTAAGGTTGGGGCCTTATAGTTGGTATCAGAGGTCGGTTTAGATAACTTTAGGAGTTATAATTCTATTAAATGATTATCCAAAAATATTTTTTATGGTCAAATTGAAATGATATAGCATTTGAAGATTATCGTGTTGCTTTATCTAAGACATGTTTGTTCAGAATGGTTTTCCGTAGAGGAAACAGGGAAGCAGTGTTAGGAAGGCATACTAAAGGAAATAACCTTCCAAATCAGCATCCTGAGATGGTTGGAATTGGAACTGAACAGTTTGTTGCAGAAATGGCGCAGTTGACTCAAGCGATAAATGGTGGCGGTATCCATGCACGATATCAGCCATATCAACCACAGAGGAACATGTCAGTGGTGGAACATTTCATGAGGCAACATCCCCCATCATTCAGAGGATCATCTTACCATGTGCTAGCTGGAGGGTGGATTAAAGCACTGGTGAAGTTTTTTAATGTCATGAGGTGTTCAGACAATCAAAAGGTTAGTCTTTCTATTTACCGTTTGGAGGGTGAAGCAGATCAGTGGTGGTCGATGGTTAAAAATATCAGGGACGCTGATGAGATTGATGCTCTCGACTGGGATGAATTCAAAGGTATGTTTCTTGAGAAGTATTTTCCTAATGTTGTTCGACTTAGGATGGAAAACCAATTCTTAAAATTGAGGCAAGAGGAAGACTCAGTGACTACCTATGAAGAAAGGTTCACTCGGTTGGCAAGGTATGCTCTAAATTTTATCTAAGACCTTGATAGTAAAATCAATAATTTTTACTCAAGATTAAAGACAAAATATCTAAGGGAATTGGATTCTTGTGAGTTCAAATGTTATGAAAATCTTGTTCGATGTGCTGAGAAGGTGGAAATGGAGGTTGCAGATGATCAAGTGTTCTATAACAACCAGCAGAAGAAGAGACTGAGGTGGCAGGAGAAAGGAAATAATTATTCAAAAAGGTATGATGGTAAGAAAACTAAGTTTCCAGTTTGTGATAAATGTGGGAAAAGGCATGTCGGGGAATGTCTTCTGAATTATGGAATGTGCTACCGATGTGGTAAGATGGGACATAAGGCTCGTGATTGCACTGAAAAAGATCAAGGTGATGGTAAGACCAAATTTGATTTACAGTTAGTGAAATATTTTAAGTGCAATGAGATGGGTCACTATGCAAATGAGTGTCCGACAAAGAGCTCGAGTGATGGGAAGTAGTTAGACTACAAGCAGAATGGGGTGGTGAAATCCTTTGCAACTACTTCAGCAGATGTCGGGCCATCAAATGAAGTTGTATCAGGTACTTTGTTTGTTTTTCAAATTATGTTAATGTGTTGTTTGATTCGGGGTCTACACATTCTTTCATCTCTAAAACCTTTTCTAGTAAAATGGGAATACCATCTCAATAAATGACTCCTGAAATTTTGGTAAAAACACCTGGGGGAAATGTTGAGGCAAAAAGAATTTATAAGAATCTTCATATCCTTATCCGTGGAAAGAACCTACTTGCAAACCTAATTGTTCTACCTCTAGTAGAGTTTGATTTTATCCTGGGTATGGATTGTCTCTCTATTTACCATGCTAAGATTGACTGTAGAGATAAAGAAGTTTCTTTTCAGAAAGACTTTCAGTTTGTGTACCATAATGAACCCTTACTGTTGATAACATATCAAGAGGCCGAGAAACTTATAAAAGATGGAAATGAATGTTACCTTGCACACATTGTTGAAAACAAGGGAACTGTTCAGATTAATGATGTGCCAGTGGTAAATGAGTTTCCTGATGTTTTTCCTGATTAGTTTCCTGGAATAATACTAGATCAGGAAGTTGAGTTTACTATTGACTTAGTTCCTGATGCTAAGCCAATTTCAAAAACCCCTTATCAAATAGCTAAAATTGAACTTTTATAGTTGAAGGAGCAATTGTAAGATTTATTAAAGAAAGGTTTCATTTGACCTAGCACATCACCATGGGGTGCTCTTGTTTTATTTGTTAAAAAGAAAGATGGTTATATGAGACATTGCCTTGATTATAGAGCCTTTAATAACATCACTGTTAAGAAAAAATATCCTTTGCCTCATATCGATGATTTGTTTGATCAGCTCCAGGGAGCTCATTATTTTACAAATATTGACCTGAGATCGAGGTACCATCAGTTGAAGTTAAAGAAAGCAGATATTCTGAAGACTGAGTTCTGTACAAGTTATGGCCATTATGAATTGTTAGTAATGCCTTTTGGTCTAACCAATGCACCTGCTGTATTCATGGACTTAATGAATAGAATTTTCCATGAGTTCTTGGATAATTTTTTAGTGGTTTTCATTGATGATATTTCGGTGTTATCTAAAAGTAAATAGGAGCATGAAAGACATTTAAGGGTTATTTTACAAACCTTAAATGAAAATAAATTTTATGGGAAATTCAGAAAGTGTGAGTTATGGTTGCAACAAATTTCTTTCCTTGAAAATATTGTTTCTAAAGATGGGATAATTGTTGATCCTAAAAAAACAATGGTTGTGGAAGAATGGCCAAGACCCACAAATGTAACTAAGATTCATAGCTTCCTTGGTTTGGAAGGCTATTACTGAAGGTTTGTTATAAATTTTTCACGGTTATCTAGTCCAATGACTAAGCTAACTTAGAAGGGTGTTATGTTAATCTGGACAAAAGAATGTGATGATTGTTTTTAGGAACTGAAAAGAAGATTGGTGAATGCTCTAGTTTTGGCACTACCTTCCAGGAATGGGGATTTTGTTATCTACAGTGATGCTTCATTGAAAGGACTTGGTTGCATCCTAATGCATAATGATCAGGTAATTACTTATGCTTCACGATAGTTGAAAACTCATGAGGTAAATTACCCTACACATGATTTGGAATTAGCTGCTGTTTTTTTTTTTTTGCTTTAAAATTTTGGAGGCATTATTTGTATGGAGTAAAGTGTGAGATATATACCGATCACAAAAGTTTAAAGTATTGATTCACTCAGAAATAATTGAACATGAGATAGAGGAGATGGCTAGAATTAATCAAAGTTTATGATTGTATAATTCATTACCATCCGGGAAAAGAAAATAAAGTGTATGATGCTTTAAGTCGAAAAAGTAATGCTTCATTAACGATGTTGCGTTTGGAACATGATCCGTTGGTTAAGGATTTGATGAAATTTGGAATAGAAGTTGTTGGTGCAGGATTTTCTTCTATTTTGTTTCAGGTATCAGTGAAATCTTCTCTATCAGACAGAGTTAAGCAAGAGCAGAAGCAAGACAGCGAGTTGCAGAAAAAGGTAGAGCTGGTCTAGAAGGGTAAGTTTCTTGAATTCAATATTGATAATGATTTTTTTTGAGATTTGGGAAGAGGTTGTGTGTGCCGTGTGATTCACAGTTGAAGAGAGATTTGTTATTTGAAGCTCATAGTTCTCCGTTTTCAGTCCATCCTGGCAGTACTAAGATGTATAGAGATCTTCGAGAGTATTACTGGTGGGACGGAATGAAGAGGGATATTGCTGATTTTACTGTGAAGTGTTTGACTTGTCAATAGGTTAAAGCAGAGAGGAATTTACCGAAAGGGATGCTTCATCCTTTATCAGTACCAGAGTAGAAATGGGAAAATATATCCATGGACTTTGTTGTGGGATTTCTGAAGACACCTCGAGGTAATAATGCAATCTGGGTTATTGTTGATCGCTTGACTAAATCTGCTCATTTCCTTACTATACGAGATACTTTTTACCTATATCAACATTACCGTTTTTATCTTAAAGAGATAGTCAGGTTACATGGAGTTCCTCTCTCCATTTTATCTGATCGTGATCCGAGGTTTACTTCTATCTTTTGGAAAGGCCTTCAGAAGTCATTGGGTACTGAATTAAATTTTAGTACAGCTTTTCATCCTCAATCAGATGGGCATTCCGAACGAACAATTCAGACTTCAGAGGATATTCTACATGCTTGTTTGATAGATTATCAGGGAATTTGGGACCAACATCTTTCTTTGGTTGAGTTTTCTTATAATAACGGTTTTCATTCCAGTATACATATGGCATCATTTGAGTCGTTATATGGGAAGTGGTGTCGAACTCCAGATTTCTGGGATGAAGTGGGTGAAAGGAAGCTAATGGGACCAGAATTGGTAGAAGAGTTGGCAGAAAAAGTTCAGCTGATACAGAAATAAATGAGAACAACTCAGAGCATGTAGAAGAGTTATGTGGACAACAGGAGGAAGGATATCTCTTTTGAGGTAGGTGATCATGTTTTTCTCAAAGTCTCACCATGGAAAAGTGTGATGCGATTTGGTAAGAAAGGAAAGATGAGTCCAAGGTTCATTGGACCATATGAAATTCTGGAGAGAGTTGGATCAGTTGCTTACCGAGTGGCTTTACCTCAAAGTTTATCTCAGGTACACAGTGTTTTTCTGGTTTCGATGTTGAGAAAGTATATGCCAGATCCATCTCATGTTTTGAGTCCAGAGATAGTTCAGCTGGAAGAGAACCTATCTTATGAGGAACAACCGGTCCAGATTCTTGACCACAGGAGGCAAGTGTTACGGAATAAGGTGATTCATCAGGTAAAGGTTGTGTGTAAATACCACATGATTGAAGAGGCAATATGGAAATCTTAAAATGTAATGAGGGATAAATACCCCCACTTATTTGATAAGTAAATAAATTACGGGGATGCAACTTTCTAAAGGGGGGAAGGATGTAACATCCCAAGTAAGTAATGAATAATAGATATTTTTATCTGTGTCTATTAATGAATTAGATAGTGTTTTAGAGGCTTAAAATGAGAATAAATCCAATCTTAAGCATGGAATACACTAATATTTTTAAAAGATTGTTTTACTGCCTTTTGATGACAAAACATTTTTAAATCAAACTTTTGACAATTTTATATGCTCTATTTGTCAAAATAAACTTATTCTTTATGATTGGGACATTGAAATTTACTTTGGTTAAATTTTCGGTATTTTTCCGACAATGTTCATTTTTTTATGAATAGTGAAAAATATTGCATTTTACATCAAAACTTCTTTTTCATCTAATTTAAATATATAGCTAGATTATCTTTTTAATTGTTTTTAAAGTTTAAATATAATATATTTTTACCATTTAATCTAATATTGGTCATTGTAATTAATCTCACTTTGAAATTGGACTTAATCTAGTATCAATCTTTTGAGACTTATTGTTTCATAAAAACACACTATTTGTCATGACAGTGGGAATTAATTATTAAATTAATTAATGTAACTAATATGATTTTAATTTTTTAAAATAGACATCATTTTTTAATTTGGAATATCAAATATATCTTAGGTTGAAGTATTGGTATTTTTCTGAAAAACTTCAATTTTTGATGAATAGTGAAACCACTAAGTGGTACTTAAAAAACTGATTTTTTTTCATTTAAATGAAATTTTACCACCTCTGTGTTTTGAATTTAAAAAATCCAACATATATGTTTTTCATTAAGAAGTAAAATGTGGTTCAATGGTATTAAAATAATTTTTTGGTGAATAGTAACTTTTAAGTTTTTAATCGTGATTAGAGGTAATTAGTGTAATTTAAGGTAAGAATAATATTTTAATAATATGAAATGAACTTGACACATGTCCTACCCTTATTGGATGTGTCATGGCCATCCAAGACAACCCATGGGTTGATTTTTCTGACCCCATGGAGCCACTTGGGTAAGATAATGACATTAATGCCTTTTGTTTAAAGTAAAAGTAAGAATGACACAAAATGAGTTGTTTTACTAAAACAATTTTTACATTGGGTTATAAAAGTCAGATTTTTGACTATAAATATTCATTAGAAATATAAAAAGATTTCCTACATCATGATAGTTTTTTTTAATTTTTAGACATTAAATAAATTAAATTATTTATGACATCATGATGATGCCGCGATTACCTCATTAATAAAGGATTTAAATAAAATGAAAAGATAATGTTAAAACTATAACTTACACTTTTAAAAGACCTATTGGATGAGTATATTTAGAACTATTATCACCTTATCCTCGAAATACATCAATTTGGGACCTTTAAAATCCGAAACTCATTTGAAAATAAAGTAACCTTTTATACCTTTCCAAGAGTTCCCCTCCTCTCCTCTTATAAAAGGCCTCCACCTCTACCACCATACCCACACCTATCAATCCTTTTGCTCGGCCAACCCCTGCCCATATTGTCTCTCCACATCCCTCTATTACTCCTTGAAGCCTCACTTTGGGCATAACTCTTCCCAAGTAAGCTTTTGAGGTCAAATCAAAAAGAGTTACCCATTTTAAAGGTAGTGTTTTCTCTTGTGTTCTTATGTTTTTTTTTCTTCTCCAACCCTCTAAACTCTTTTTATTCATTTATTTTATAACAACACCAGTATCTTTCATATACTAGGATTTTTTTATAAGAAGTATTTGAGCTACAATTACACACAACTACATCTAATGGTTAGAGAACATACTGTTTCTGTGGATGGTGAATTTCTGCCTCACGAAACGATGATTGTTCAACACTCATATAACACCTTCAAAGGTGTCCATTAAGATTTAACTATATTTATATATGATATATAATATGATTATGTTTTACTTAAGCTTCTGTATTTTTCATTTATGGCATACCTTTATGGATTCCATTATGGGTAAACGCGATATCTTCATTTTAGGAAGTGCGGACTACCGCCCCTCAAAGTGATTTGATTCGTTAATGCCATATGTGGGATGTATAAAGGATGTAATTAATGATATTATATATGATATTATAATGGAATTATAATATACCTTTATATCATTATGATTCCATTCCATAAAATAGGAAATAGAAATGAATGTAGCGTTCATGTGTACGTACGTCTTACCGTCTCCATGAACGGTGCATTTCATTTCTTACCTCTAAATGTTATTTAATATTATAAATGCATGTATATACTGGATATATATGATATATATGATATCTACATCATGTGTATAACACTGGATATAATGTATAAATGAACAACTAGTCATTATAAAGAGTTTATTTTTGACTCAAGTACCAATGGTCATTAAAACGACCGTTATTAACTTAAATAATTACATAGTGTTCGTGACATGGTAATAAGTGATATAAAAGGAATAATGAACTTGAAAAAGGTTATTAAGAAAGTATAAATTAACTCAAGTTTATTATTCTGGAGGTTAAAGAATGTTTTAGTCAAGTCGGACCCAAGGTATGGGATTTCATCTCAATCTCCTTTCATTGAGGCATATTTTGTTTTATACACAACCATATTTTATACGGTGTATAAACCCCTTTGACTTTTATGTTTATCTAAAAGGAATATTTTTATACGAAGAGTTTTACTAAACGATAAAAGGGAATGTTTTTGTCGTACGTATGCGGTGACAACGACTTCTCCGCCGCCGTGACCATTATTTGAGTTTTGGCTTCCTCTACAAGCCATACTTTTTTTAAAAGAAAAATAAATACCATGTTTTACTTTTCTTTTATTTCCGTATTGAAAATGGTTTTCATAATGTTTTTATATCAATGTTTTGTATTGATATCTTGTGATTGAAAAGTGTAAATGTTATGTTTCCTTTATGCATGTTTTATATGATACGATTATGTTATGGTTCATGGGCATTATTATGAAGACGGGTGGTTCCATGATAAACTAAGGGCGGATGAGCCCGATATAGCTCTCCAATGCATTGGGTAACACGAAGGAGTTAAACGTTAAGGTTTCTCCGAAGAGATTTAGGGAATATACTGTGATTGGTATTCCAAACGTAACCAAGAGGGTTACTCCCTACGTAAGAATGTTATGAATGCCTCATGTTACCTTTATGTCTTATGATTTATATGATTTATTCATGATTTGATGAGGTATGTTAAAGTGATTATATTTTATGGGTAAAGTATGATTTCATTCTTATGTATATATGTACTCATGTTTCCTTTCCATATTTTTATATCCCTTACTGAGCTTTTTATGCTCATCCCAAGTTTTTGAAATGTTTTTCACAGGTCAAGGGAAGGGTACATGATATGATGATAGTGTCAAGGAAGTGTCAATAAATAATCCATGTTTTATTTTAAATATGTTTTTGTTGATCGGAAAAAATGAATACTATCATTTATGTAACCACTTTGTTTAAATGTGGAATGTAATGAAAGTTTTATGATCTAATTCTCTAAAAATCTAAACGTGAAAAGATCCTCAATGTGTAATCTTGTAATAACTCGAGATTAATTAAGGTTTAAGGCTGGGGCCTTATAGTAGTACATTAAGTAAATATTCATATCCCACGAGATGTTATGTTGTGATATATGGGTGTTTAGACTAGTTTATTATGTTATGGGGCATAGGTTGTTCACCTAGTACACTATGATATAAATTTATTGGAGCATAACCATGAAATTAGTTTTGATTTATATGATTATGTTTATTTCACATTATTAAGTTATGTATGCATGCCCCATGAGAATTTTCTTCTAATTATACTCTCTTATGTTATGCTAAATATTTATGATTCATTATATGTTCTTAATCTTTTGGGTATGATTTTATTATTATATTCTCAAACCTACATGTTCATCTTATTCAAACTCATGATCTTATTTATGTTTATCTACACTGGATTACGTGATATCTCTTATATCTTACCCCTTATTGAGTGTCAAATATCATACTTTTCTTACATTTTCATTCCCCCAAAAAATAAATATGAGGATTATATACAATATGTCTAGAAGATATCATGTGTAGAGAATTTTTTTGGGATATATTGATGATTTATTATAAAATAAGAAGTGTATGTTGTTAATATCCAAAAAACCCTATCTATAATTTATGTGGTGTGATTTATTATAAGATCAATTGGATATTTATCTAAAATAATATATTATATATGTTTGTTATGGTTGGGTAATCTCAAAAAAAACTAAGAATTAAATAGATCCTAGATTATCATAACTAATAACAATCATATAACAATTAAGAAGACAACTCACTACACACTGATATTGACATATAGAAAGTGGTTGACATTAAATTATAGACTGAATTATAAAAATGGATCTTTATCACTAAATTAATCATTGATGATTTTTATCCCTATATAAAAAATATAATATCCTTGGGAACTAATCTTCACATAAAATGAAATAAGTAAAAATTAGTACAAAAAATTCTCAAATTGAAATTCTTAACATATTATAAAGAATCCTCTATCTACTAAGATGACCCCAAGTGTTTCTAGGTACCCTTGATTCCTTCTATGTCATGTGTACATTGTAGTTTATAGACTTCCTTGGAATTGTCATAATTTCATGATCTCAACTAAAATTTTCTCTCCTATATCGATTTAAATCTGGATAGTTGGTTGTTCCTTTTCTTATAATTTAGTTATACAAGTACATATATATATATATATATCCCTTAACGGTCTTCTTAATCTTTCATGTGCTCCATATGGAATTTAGATGATCTCAATAGATTCATATTCATATTTTATGCCTTTATTTTCTGTATAGTTGTCTCTCACATATGATGAAGTCCATCATCTTAAACTATCATGACCAAAAAGAGTTTATTCATACATGATCCTATAATTATTTCTATATATGTGGATAAAAAAATTAATATTACATGGAAAGATAAAAACCATATGTATCTTTACTTTACAATGGAAAAAATCTTATATATCCCATTATGAAATGGTTTTAATCTTTTGTTAGTGATAATTATTATTATTTATATTCTAATTAATCATATATAGCTTGTAGTATTATTCATTTAATTTTATATTGATAGGACCGTATTTTATTTTCTTTATCCAAGTGAAAAACCTTACATAGCTTTGGGTTTTCCTTAGTTAATATCATATCTATAAGCCATATATTCACTTCCGTGGAAGAGGGTAATACCTCATACAACCAAGAGAGGGAGTATTTATTATAACATATCATGCCTAAACCCTAGTTAATCATACAAAAAATGTATAATTACCAATTTATTCTTATACAACTTTGTGAAATACTTATCTAAGTTATATGTGAGAAGATAATAAACACTCATATTACATCATATATCTCTAAACCATGTTGGTGGGTGATTATGTTATAATACACTCTAATATACCATCTCTATTGACATATGTTAAATAATGGACTACATTACATATACAAATTATGATAACTAAACAGATCAATCACACAAAAAAATCTATGATCAACCTAATAATAAATAAATGTTACATGTATAATAACCATTATTTTTCATTTCAACCTCCAAGATTCCCATATCCTTTATAATATCAAATTCAAACTATAGGAAAATTTCATTTACAAATTTATTCTATCTCACTAAGTCATTTTAGTAATAATATTAATATTTACAATATTATATTTAATTTTAATCATCATCAAAAGATTCATGAATTATTATAATATTTATATTACTTATCATCATAAGGAATCAACAACTTCAAATGATGAGATTTATGTTACATTTCCTCATTTTCATCACTACAAATTCACATCATCCATTAGTTATACATAACATCCCAAAAATAATACACATCATCTTTAGAATATCTATCTTATCGATATATTGATCCATATTCTCAAATAAAATTTATGTTTTCATTAAATTAACTAACATAATATATCCACCTCATCCATATAATGTCTTAAAAGTTTAATCTTCACAATTTACATCATGCTTCAGAAATTCACATTACCCATAATTAGTACATTTCATCCCTTGGGATAAGAAATTATCAACTTCTTATCATAATATATATCTTCGTTAATGTATATAATCATAATAATTAAACACAAGACATCCAACTAAAGTATACATCATTTTATATTATGTTTATATTAAACCTCATAAATAATTCATGATATCCACTTTAATGATTACTATCATCTTCATATGTAATTCAGTTTTTTTATTGAGTAATCAAAATCATAATAGTAATCTCATTACCTTTTATAATAATTCAATTTTTTTCAAGGAAATTTCCATATCTTGAGTCTTCTAAATATTCACAAAATAAATAATTAGTAATTTGTTAATAATTTATTTAATTTTTATCATTAATCAATACATCATCACAAATATGTTGTGTCATCACAATAAGTTTCCAAATTTTAGAATATAGTGAGTCTATATTCTTAATGTAATTATTTCCTTCATGTTGAATGAAAGATAATTTCAAAATAATCTCATGATTCCTCTATGATAAAATTTCTCTAAATTAGAATTCAAAACCTCACCAAAAATTTCCAAATAGTTCAATATTAGGTTTTTTTGGTTGAAATTATTAAAAACATTGAATTTTTTATTACATAGTGGTGTTTCTTTAAGATAACTCTAGTAATAATCTTACAATGGATCAATTTCACTGAGCTCATATCATTTAAACATTGTAAAATGGGTAAAATTTTCTATTTTTCTAATGATTGTATCCATGTCACTCTTTGGGAATTTACCTAAAATGATGAAATTACAAATATTCCTAATAAAATATTCGAGGGATATTGTAGAATTTGGTCTTATCTAATCCTCATTGTGTTGTGTAATCAAGGAAAAGTTTTATTTTGTGTACTTTACTCAAAATAAAATGGATACATTATAGGAAGCTTCCTTGATAATCTACTATGCATATTAAATAGAGTATTTATATATTTTATATAAACATTCATGGTGATTTATATACATTAGGATTAATTAAATTTGAATTGAAATGAGCATAACTTCTCAACACATTTCTTCAATCTCCATATTATGATATCCATACCCAACTTATTTCATATGTAGGCAACTAAAATGGTTTAAAGTATCCAATAAGTTATGTTATAACTACATTATAACCTTAGTTTGGGACATCTCATGATTTTAGTATAGGTGATTTATGTGAGTCCAATAAATAATAGATTTTTACTTTTTGGAAATTACTTCCCACATCTCATCATTACTGGATTCCACTTTGGATAAGAGTAAATCTATTTGTACTGATATGAAAACTCATTTTATAACTAATTTATTTTGAGGATGTAATTCATACATGACATATTATATCCTTTTAAATCATAATAAGTGAATTTCTATAGGAGGGATTGATAATGATTTTAACCATTAAGTTCCCAATGGTGGACTCAGGTCATCATAGCGTAGTGCCTAATGAGATCAAATTTTATTTTAAATCACCTCTTGGTAAAAGGTCATTCTAGCTTCAACTGATGTATTTAAAGGATTTTATGTAGTATAATTATACTATTTCAATATGATAGACCCTAGTAACATGTTTTTGGGTAATTTAGTATTCATCAATAATAACTCAGAGACCGTCTTCTCAGGTTTAGAAGAAGATGAAGCAACTAATAATGATCTTAGCCCCACATGAATGTATTTGAAAAGGGATATAAACACTATGATTTTTTTCCATTCTTTCATTAATCCCACAAATAAAGGTTTTTTCTCTAAATAAGATTGTGAAATAGGTTAATGAATTACCCCTTGTAATAATTTAGTTGGGATGTCAAGGAAATTTGGGTACCTCATCTTTATCATCCCTTACGATCAGACCCCTTCCAACTAGGTTATGGTTCCATTTGGAATTTTTTCTCAATTTCAGGAGTACCTCTATATGGGTTGGTCGATGCATGATTATGGAGATGACTATGTAATGTCTAACTAGAAAATCACTATACATAAGACTACCAGGGTTTTTAGTTTAATCTATTTCAGGATGACCTCAATGGAAATGGAAAGTTGTTATATTATGGTGAGGATATCTATAAAAACTATATTATTTAATATTGGGATCTCCTACATTTAATTCTGTGCAATATTTACCGGTATGACTTTCATAGTGAAATATGGTTAAATTTTAATGAGTATAACTTCTATAGTTAATAGATTCTCTAAGGGGGGGGTATTAAGTTTGTGGGGATTCCAAATCATTCCCAAAGGGTATTTGTGTCCTTCGTCATAGTGTGATAATAAATTCTCTGTAGGCCACCATTGGAATAATATGGAATCCTTCAATGACTTTAATGGTGGTATGGGAATTATATTTCCCCATAGTGTTAGGGCCACTGTGTTATTGATGAGAACTTAGCCTTATTTATCATGTCAAGATGGGCAAAGAAGGATCCAATTATAGTAACTCTGGGGAGATTTTGTTTTTAAAATGGTATAAATGGTTGTGGATATTGATATCCCACTTAAGAAATTAAAACATAGTAGCCAGTATGAAATAGAAACCATCCTATATATTTTATAGGAACATGTTATCATTTATAGAAGATATACTCCCCAAATTGTATTAAATAGTGATGGATGATACCTTCCCATATTCACCCTTTACCATAGAGATAAATTCCATGGATTTTGTGCATCTATATCAAGTGATCAACCACATCCTAACAAAAATATTACATTTTTATTTCTTTTCTATTATAGATACCTAGTCTTTTCATACATAGATATTACATCATTTTTTGATGAATATTCATTATATTACACAAACACATGCCTAAGGATGGTAAAGGTATAATTCATGTGTAAACATTAAAACATAAAAAAGTTATTTATAGGTGAACTAAATCATATCCCACTAAGTTATTCATAACTAGAATCCTTCTTAGAGATGTGATACATAAAAAAATTCTTCATAACCTAGGGAAAGGAAACATAATAAAGGTTGATATCATCTTATAAAAAAGTATAAATAGATATATAAATATAACATGAGCATAAGAGTATGAGAACATGATTATGACATTTGAAAATAATAACCTTCATATCAAAGATCATAATATTGATTCATGGAATAAATATTGGTAGTTCATGAGAGATGGATCATAAAGAAATCAAAGAATATAATCTGTGAGATCATAACATTGGCATTAGACATACAATTGTGGTATACACATAGGCATATAAAATCATTTTCATAGTAATAAAGGATCACTACCATGTCTATTATAGTGGAATGAGATCACTCCATAAACCATAATATTAGTAAATGTTAAATATCAATACCATCATAGAAAAAAAAATCCCTTACTAAACTAGGTTCACACCCCATTCTATTCATGTCTATCTCATGAGATATTAATATCTACCCAATTCATTGGAGGGAAATATAAGTCCAACCTATCACATAATGAAAAACATACATATGTGTGGCACAATATTATAAAATAATCATTATATCATAACCCATGAAATGAAATGGGTTTCATAAAAATTTCATCATATTATAACCTATGTAAATGTGATAGAATCATTTCATCATGTTATCATAGAATACCCCATAAAAAAGTGAGTTTCATACTAATTTACTTATGGTATAACCCATGGAAGATAAATAGGTTTCATAAAAATCATGTCATAATAAACATAAACCATTAAAATAAATAATAATAATGTTATATTTGTATCATATCCCTAGTAAATCATAGGTAACAAAAACTTATGTCCTCTTATATGGAAAATCATTTTGACAGTCATTTAAAATATTTCTTGAGGAAACTATCCTTTACACAATGATAAACACTTTTGAAAACATTAAACATTTTAAAAATTTATTTTACTTGAAAATAAACTTGAAATATTATAAATTGATCTTCAAAAAAATGATTTTTATTATGGAAGATATTTTTTTCATGTCGTAAACATGAAAATAAAGATTGCTTTCACATTTTCAGTAAAACCCAAATAGGCATTCTTTGGAAAAATATATGAATATTCCTTTGAAACAAATTTTTAAAAAGTAAAACATTGGTAAAAAATTATTTAATAAATCATTTATATAATTTAAAAAAAATTACATTTATAAAATATGGTATTGGAAGAAAAATGAATTTTCAACTGAAGGGAGAAGTAAATATGGTTTTTATTAAAAACATTATTTTAAAATATTGGGTACATAAAGAGAGGAAAATAAATGAAACGCATGAATTCTCATGAAATAACCATAGTATAAGAAAATTCATGATTTTCTTGAGATATGTATTATAATATTTTATCATTAGAAATATAATTATAAACAATCTTGAAAAATTGATGAGATTGTAACATAAAATATTTACCACTTTGATAACATTGAGTTGTAAGTCCCATTAAGTAATTACATAAAATTAAAGTTAAAATATAATTAGAATATATATTTTAATGATATTAAATATCTAATGGGTTTCATATAGACCTCATATAATAATATAGGTTCATAACATAACATATTTCTCAAGGAAGACAAATTGAGACAAAAAATCAATTATCACTTTGGTAACTTTTAAACTGTAAACCCCATGAAAGAGAGTTCCTAAAATGGATACTTAAATCCAAATAATTTTTAGTAGAATAATAATAAAATAAATTCTTGGGTATTATATATACAATATAAAATAAATAGGTGGTGAATATGGAATGTGTCCCAGAGAAGTAAAAAATTGAAACTAAAATCTCTTACCTTAAGTGTCGAATTCCTTTATACATATTAAAAGATACTATATAATAAATATAATTTTATTATACATATATTACATAAACATAAATATATATATAATAGCATAACTTTTTTTCTTATGACTTTTGATTACCCATTTAAAAAAATCCATTTTAAAGTCATGTTTCGAGCAATAACAACTTTTTTCCTGTAAGTTTTGACTTTTTATTTTTGGTCATATTACTCTGATCATGGTTTCATAATATACAGAATTTTAAAAATCATATAAATATCATATGTATTCATTAAATTCATTATATTTTTTAGATTAATCCATAATATTTAATGATATAAAATAAAATACATTGTTCATGGATATGGTAGGTTGTATGCACGAATGAATGTTATTTCCATTTTCTCTATGGATTAAAAGAAATATAGGAAAATAAAATATTAAAATTAAATAATCATTTTTATTTTATATATATCACATATTTTCATTTAAACCATCCATATCACCTTCTATGCAAAGTGTGAATGGATCGCATTGCTTCACGAGGCGGTAGTCTGTCGTACACACGAGTGATGTTGTCATATTCCCATAGAATGGATAGTATAAAGGTATATTTGATATAATAATTCAATAAGTATAATAATATATTAAATAAAAATTTAATCCATCATTATATCCATTCATGATAGGTGGTGATGGAAAATGAATAACATCGGTTCGCGAGGTGGTAGTTCATTGTACACACGAATGATGATTTCGTGTCCCATTTGATGGAAGAGGAGATAATTTTAGGTCATTACCTTAACATAAAATTTATTGGATATTGATTATATGAAGTTTATTATATAATAATCAATTAATAATAATTTATGTAGGTAGAGGAATAAATAAAATAAAATTCTTTGTTAGGGGTGTTACCTCTTCTTCAAACACATCCCCTGGTTTTCACCAAAATGCTTGTTATGTTGGATTTTTGACCAAAATAAGTAATATAGGATGAGATTAGGTAGCTAATTAAGTTATTTGGGTAATTAATGGCTGATAAAATGGGTCTTTTAAGTGTTAATGGGTGAATATATAGGGTGGCCTTTTATAAGTAAGGCGAGTGGCACTCTTGTAATTTTCTAAAAGAAAAAGGTGTACCCACTTATTTCTAAGGAAAAAAGGATCCAAAATCTACCATTATTTATTATGGAACATAAAATATGAAAATATGGTAATAAATTAGTAATTATATAGGATTTTAGTCTTTTTTAGCCGTTACCATTTTTGTTTAACCATTTAGTTAATTCATTTTTACCTTAACCGTGATAATTTATTTTACTATTTTTACTATTCATTAAGGTAAAAATTGAAGTATAACTAATTAAATAATATATATTATTATAATTAAAAACATGGAATCTATTTTCCAAATTACATTCACAGAATTGGAAAATTTTAATTTAAAATTAATCCTGCATACATGATGAGAAAATGTGTTTTCAAAGAGAAAAATATTCAAATGTTAGAAAGTTTTTATATGAAAATTCAATATGAAAATGATTCCAATGACATAAAATGGATTAATTCATAAATAATTATTTTAATTTACTTTTAAAATCATTTTAAAATAAAAAATAACCTTATAATTTCCTTAAACAAAATGCATTTTTCAACAAAAACCTTTATTTTAACTATTCATTGGAAAATTAATCTTTCTAAGAAAATCAAAAAAAATAAACCTAAGATAATTTTAAAATGATAATTTAAAAAATTTAGTTTATTTTATACACTAAATTTTATAAAAGTTTTAATAATTAATTTTTTTATTTTTCATGATAATAATTAAAATTGTTTTTGAGAAAATTGTATTTTCAAAATATATAATGACTTTACGGAAAATTAAGTATGTTGATCAATATGTTTTCTTTATATAAAATAATTATACATAATATTTAAAAATTATTTATTACTATTAATATATCTATGTTATATAACTATGTTATAATGGTTATGTTTTAATAATAATATGAATAATATGTCATAGTTTATTAAAACCCATTGTTACGTGTAATACATACTATCAAATAATTTAATTTATTAAAAATTAATAATAAATAAAACATCATATTTTTACGTTCTACCCCCTTATAATGATTTTTTCCCTTAAAATTCATTACTCTGATATAAAAAAATGATGATTCTTTTTCCTCATCGTTTCCTCAGGTTCCCATGTAGATTCTTCAAACTTGTGATTTCACCACAAAACTATGACCAGGTGAGTGGTCTTGTTTCCTAGAACATTATATGTACAATCCAGAATCTACACCAGGTTTTCCTCATAATAAAAATTATTATATAGTGGTATTACCTCTGATTTTATTACATGTGTATGGTTTGGTATGTACTTCCTCAAGAGAGATACTTGAAACACATCATGGACTTGAGAGAGGTTTGGTGGAAGTGCCAACCGCTAGGATATCATCCTGATATGATCAATATTTTAAAAGGGATCATATACATGAGGATTTATTTTACCTTCATTCCAAATGTAACGCCCCGACCCTAGTTACCCAGAGTCGGTGCATTATTACATAACATTGGCATGATCAAAAAGAAATCATGTCTCAAAAGACCGATCAGTTTAGTATTTTTGGAAACAATAGTCATACATAAGTTCAACTTTACAACTTGAAAAGAAATACATCATGAATATATTCCATTAGAAACATCCAATCCTCCTAGAGTATTCCTGCAAGTCACTCATAACTAACTTCTTCATATCCTGGGAAAATAAAACATAAGAAAGGGGTTTTATCAAATGCTCATTAAGGGTAATAAATACAGCGGAAGATAACATAAATATTAAGCATGGTGAATAATTGAAACCACATGCCTTTACCAATAATAAACATTAATAATTTTATGGCAGGAATATGATCAGTGTAAATAATGCCATAATAAAACATAATCATGGGTATTCTACTTGTCTAATGACCACATGAACCATCATTATTATTTTCATAATGAGGGAATGTATAATGCAAGACATTTTGAAACATTTTTTCATGGCCTCGGTCAAGATACCTAAAAATGATTAAGGCCTCATCCAAAACCATATATAAAAATGGGAAAGGCCTTGGCCAATTACATGTCTAGTTGTCTCAAGAGACCTACCGATGCATCGAGGAGCTATAGAAGGCTCCACCAGTCACTTATTAAGTCCAATACATTCCTCATATGAAAAGGTTGAAATATAACATAAACATTCATATTAAAACAAGCATACAAAATGTCAATACTTTAACCATAAACCATGAATGGTATAAAAATAGGACATCCATAGTCAAACATATCACAAAACCTTCAATACAATATGGATTTTTTGTATCATAATAAATAAACTTCAAATAAACTTAAAATCTATCAAAGGATGTTTACATAGATGAAATCAAAAACTTTTTTAGAGAAATATCTCTTTCTATTTTGAAATCACTTAAGAGTCACATAGTTATAATGAAAACATTTAATTTGAAAATATTCTTATAAGCTTGTAAGGTAAGCTTTAACGATTTAATAACGGCGGAAAATAGCCACACCCTCCATATAAGTTAAAAAAACATTATTATCATAAAAAAGGTCATAAAGTACCTTATTTGGAAAATGACGGAAATATTCCTTTAAAAACATTTAAGGTTAAATAAGGTTATAAATTATGTTACCCCTTTATCTAGTAAAAAAATGTTTTGAAATTCATTTTTAAGAAACATGGATATGGATGATAAGGAGGTCCTAGCAGATACTTATGTAAAAACAACCTCAGATAATAAAGAGATTGTAGAATTAACCCTTACCTTGTACTTTTCCTTGGTAGAGGGTACATTAACCTCATGTATAATGGTAAAATAATTGTTATTAAATTATACAAGAATCATATACATTAATATGATATCATATACGATCTTTTAATATTGCCTTGTTGATAATATCTTAGTATTATCGTCGTTTCTAGTGTTAACTGATTCATTTTCCATTATAAGCTTTGTTAGGTAAGTAATGTTTGTTATGGATAGGATGTATCTTATTAATATTCAGAATTATATTAATTCTTTAAACATTATTTTTAATCATCTAGTGAAAATTAGTCTTGAATGGATACTATGGGGAACAAATCTCATCGTGTTCGTGGAGACGTTAATTCGTACGAACGTACGAGCGACAATATAATTCTTTTGATATTAAAATAATATATAATTTTATGGTATATCACATATACATAATAATTATAATGTTATATTTATTATTTACATTAATTAAAAATCATTATTATACCCATCCAAATAATAATGTATTGAATAACAATTACTCCATGACGTGGAGATGGTACGCCGTACGTATGCACATATGGTGACATGTCATTCAAAGGACGGATAGAATAATGAATATGGTTTTACCATATTTATAATAACATCATAGTATATAGAATATACATGATTTATTATTTTAGAATGAAAACAACAAAAAAATAGGAATTGGAAGAAGAAAGGAACTTGAAAGAGGTGATGAAATATTTACCTCTTCTTTAGGTTCTTCCATTTGATTTGATCAAAATTGATCTTTAAGAAGGATTTCTGACAAATTTAAGGCCTCTAAGATGAATCTAGGATAGTTTATAGGGTATTGGGATAGGGTTTGGCTGAGACAAATGTCTTTGAATGTGTGAATTAGAGAGAAGGGGGAGTTCCCTATTATAATAGGGGTTAGGGGCGCCTTAGGAAAAGCAAAAAATATTATTTTATATTAAACTCATTTTCGGTGTCTAATGGCTCAAAAATGGATAATTTAAATGATAAGGTGGGTATGGGTCGAAAAACACTCAAAAATAGGGTTTATACAGGTTTTGGTCACTATATTAACTTTATCTTTTATATTTAACTCTTAGTTAAATAGTTTGACATTTACCATGTCTCTTTCTATTTTATATTATATGGTTAATAAACTTACTATATACTTACAATAGAACCCCAAGTGGTTCATTAATGATTAACCTATAATTATATAAGTCTTTTGGCCTAGACCTAGATTTTTAGGAATAGAATATCAATTAATAATATAATATTTGTTTTAAAACCTCTTTTATGTCAATTTTGACACTATTTTGTATTTTGTTTTTTCTAAAATCATAACTACATTTTTACCTAGAAAAAAATTTATCTAACCAACCCTAATATGTAATATTAACCTAGAAAACTAGTTAAATTCACAAAAAGTCTCAAATTACATTTATTTGGATATTTATAATGTCAATTATTTAAATATTTTATTAATTAGGTAATTACTGCATCATCATTGTGTCATAAATAAATTAAATTATTTAATGTATAAAAATATAAATAAAATACAATTATGTAGGAAATATATTTATCTTTCTAATTAATATTTATATTTTATTTTATCTTATGTGTAACCCTATATTAAAAACATTTTAGTTATTAAACATTGATTTAAACTTATTTAACTCTTATTTGAATTAAATAATAATAAATTTCCTAATCTAATCTATGTGGACCAAAGCGGTTCATATTTTATTAATAAGGTTGTTTTTGGTCGAATTATACTTATCCAATATAATTATGACATGTTTTAGGGCAATAATAATATAATTGTTATCCTTAATTACCATATTTACTTTTAACCGTGGTAAATAAAAGTAAAAAGTTATTATTCACCAAAAATTATATTCATCTTATTGATCCACATTTTACTTCCTGATATCAAAAATTTCTCTTTGATTTTTCAAATTCAACTCACATAAGCGGTAAAATTAAGTATTATGCAAATTTTCAAATACTCCTATGAGGGGGGTAAAAGACGGTAAAAAGTTCAATAAAATTTTTATATATCTAAATTTACTATAAACTGACTCCAATGAATTACATTGAACTTATATAGGTATTATGTATCTATTTTGACCTAAAATAAATTTAAATAAAATAAATAATTATTTAAATAAAAATTCTGTTTTTAACTATACCTCAGTGTTTATCACTATTCATAAAAAATTGAATGTTTTCATAAAAATACAAAAAATTCACCCTAGTCTATTTCCGATATTCCGAATCCAAAAATGAATACCATTTTGAATGATAAAATTTATAAAATTTCAAAAAGTGAGTATTACTATTCATAATGGCTAGTTTAATTAGTTGTGATGTTTTAGAACTCAAAGTTGCGTACAACACATGCTATTGTATTATTAAAAGAGAAGTGTACCGTGGAATCTTGGGGTGTTACAAAAAATATAGTTAACTTATTCTATGGATAAATTCTTAGAAATACCTTATCACCAACTTCAAATTCTAGATCACGCCAGTGTTTATCAGCATAACTTTTTGGTCAACTTTTCACCGCCTATATGTGTCATTGAATTTCTCTAACATTTTTTGTCATTTATTAAGCTATCTTAAGTCCCAATAACTTTATTTCTCTATATTTATTCCTACACGTTTAATATCTATATTTATTTCCATATAGTGATTCATAAGGAACCATCTAAATGCTTGACTGAAATCTATTGTTGTATAAAAAAAATAACTAGAGTAAAGTGTTGATCCTGATCATATTTTAATTCCATATAACAAGATATTAGTATATCCTCTAGGGTTTTAATTGTTATCTTCGACTGACCACCATTTTGAGGATGATATGCAGTGTAAAAACATAACTCTATAACAATAGATTACTAAAGACTTTCCAAAACATCTAGTTAAACCTCAGATCCCGATTAGATATAATTTAATATGGTACTACATTAAAAATTTGAACTTGATTAGTGTATATTTTGGAAATATGATCAAGAGAGAATTATTCTCTAATGGAAATGATGTGTGATGACATTGTGATGTGATCTATTACAACCCATATATCATTACTCTTTTTAGACATTTCTGGGAGTTCAGTGACAAAATCTATTGTGGTGTTTTTTCATTTCCATTCAAGTATAGGTAATTCAGGTAACATCCCCTTATACTTTTGTCTCTTAACCTTAACTTTATGACATATCAAGCACCAATATATAAAATCTGTGATATCTCTCTTCATGTTATCCCATCGAAAATACTCTTTCAAATATCTATACATCTTCATACTTCCAGGATTAATAGAGAATTAAGAACTATGATATTTTTCTAAAAACTCTTTTAAATCTGGTATGGATGGAAAATATACACGGTTCTTAAACCTTATCATTATTTCATGATTAAGGTTAAACATAGGATCATTTTTATCCTTTTTCTACTCTACATATTTCTCCTATGCATCTTTATTATTTACTTGGATAGATGGTTAAATATTCAATTGAGAAAGAATAGATTTATTCCTTTTCTTTAGGATTTCTAGATCCATCCTTTTAAAATCCAAAAATATTGGGTTTTTAATAATCCCCATCATGGATAAGTATGCATGAACCTTTTAACTTAAGGCATCAGCCATAATGTTTGCTTTCCTAGGGTGGTAATGTATTGAGTAGTCATAATATTTAATCAGCTCTAACCAAATTTTCTTTAAAATATTCAACTCATCTATGTGAATATATAATTAAAAATGTTATGATATATATACATATATATCACACATTTATCCATAAAGATAATCCCACCATATCATTAATAAAAAAATTACTACAGCTAATTCCAAATCAAGTGTTGGGTAATATTTCTCATAAACCTTCAATTTTTGTGAGGCATAATCTATAACCATGTCATTCCTCATAACAACTCATATTAATCCCTTATTTAAGAATCACTATAGATTAAAAACCCTTATCCACTTTAGGATAATGTAATCACAGGTGCACTGAATAATCTTCTCTTTAATTCCTTAAACTTTTCCTCGCACTCATATGTCTAGAGGAACCAGGTTCCCTTCCATGTTAATTTGGTGAGTGGATTATATAGTCCTGAAATTCTTTCAACAACCATTGATAATATCCATCTAAATAAAGAAAAATATGGATATCATTCACTATGGTTGGTTGGGACAACACACAATTGCATACTTCTTCGATGGATCTACTAATAAACCCTCTCTTGATATTATACGACCCAAAAATGAAACCTTTTGTAGCCAATATTCACACATTATAAATACTGAATATGGTTTATCTTTTTTAAGGACCTTATTACACTTCTCAATATATTCACTCGCGCTCATCTCTCTCTGTGGAGATGACCTAGCGGCGATGGCCGCGGCTCCGGCCCCCACTTCCCCGACAGGGAGAGGGGGGAAATCCATCCCTTCTTCTCTGTTGGCCGAGGCTCAGCCTTTCATCCCCTTCAAAAACCCAGACTTTCTTCCCCCCTTCCCCTTGATTTTTCTTTACCCTAAGGATCTCTATATTCATCTTGGATTGCCTTAGTTGGTGATTTCTTCGAAGGAGTTCAATGAGGCCTCAGACCTTCACCGTCTGATGCTCATAGCCCACTTCAGGGGCCACCGTCCTTCTGTTGATGAGTTCGACCGGTTTGCCTTTGACTCATGGTATCTGCAAGAATGCTCGGTGGTGGGTCTCTTCAATAGGATTCAATTGATGATCTGTTTCTCCTTGGAGGACGACCTGAACTCTGCCTGGTCTCAGGCCCCTCGTACAATCAACGGATGCAGCTTCTTCTTACTTCATTGGACTTTTGATATCAACTATATTCGTGAAGCCTCTTCGGAGGCGGTCTAGGTAAGCCTCCATAAATTACCTCTCCCTTTCCCTAATCCATCTATTATACGTATGTTAGGAAATATGGTCAGATGATATCTGTGTTCGGATAGCCGGACGTCGACAGTTTGTCATCCGATCTCCCCATGAGTTTGTGTCGAGGCAGATGTCTCTAAGGATCTTGTGGTGTTGTTGTGGCTCTATGTGGTATAGGAGTTCCGATGGAAATAGAGGATTATATATGAATCATGGTCGGATTTCTTCCATGGTTGCTTTCATTTCGTACATTTGTTACCTTTCTCTCGTCATGGGTCCAAGAGGCAGGCTGCGTCCAACGGTGCTGAGGGGAATGAGGTGCAGCCCATCCCTTATTTGAGTCAGAAGGAAGTTGAATGCGGAGAATTGGTTGTGCATGGGGAGACACCTGAGGATACTCAAGAGAAGTTGGCTCTGGCTAGCATAGGTGTGGAGGTCAGCGCCAAGGACCATCAGCAGTGGCCCTCCTTGGTTCATTCGGTGGAAATGGATGGGGTGAATCCCAAGGCGGCGGAGCCACGGGTGGTGGAGGTGTTGTCTCATTTAAATAATGACTTGGGATTATAAGAGGTTAATCTCAATGGTACCTCTACTGCGAGCTTGACAGTGAACGAAGGAAAAAAGGACAGTTGGCTATAATGGGTGGGACTAGGAGGATGTGATCATGCAGGGCCAGTTCATGGGAAGAGGTTACGAACAACACATAGAAAAGGATTCATTGAAGAATAAATCTTTCCTGCTTGTGGAAACTGGATCTCAAAGAGGACAGGAAAGGTTAAAGCATAGGGATGATTTGGAGTCCTTAGATCCCAACACCATTGGAACCCATTCCGAAGTTTTGAGGAAGGTTGGGGATGGGGAGAAGGATTCTGGCTGGGGGAAGAAAACAGGTAAGATGTTGATTCTGCAGATGGCTCATATAGATGTCGCGACATTAGAGCTGGGGAACCGCTTTGATGGTCTGGAGGTCCACGACCTCCCTCTATCTCATGAGTAGGCATCATCCAATGATGATAGCTACAACCACCTCTCAGTGGATAGAACATAACATATACAAGGGAAAGGACCCCATATCCCTAGACGAAAGAAGGGGGAAAAATATATGCGTGACCTGGGGAAATGCATAGCGGTACAGGGGAAGAAACCAAAGGGGAAGAAGGACTATTCCTACTTTACAAAACTGATGGAGACTCGGTCGGCCAAGAAGGGTATCAAAAAGGAAGGTAAATATGCTCTGAAGAGGGAAAGTGAAGACTCGATCAGGAATATAAGAGGAAAGGAAGAGGAAGTTGGGGAGTGCTTGAAACTTATCCAGCACTCCAAATATGAAATGACAGAATCAAGTATCCGACCCAATGTCTTGGATGAAGATATCCAAAGAATGTATGCATGGCAGTTTCATGTTGAGGTTAACGAGGAGCATGAAGTGTTGATTGATAAAAAAGATAACATAATGGATCAGGGATTTAATCAGGGGGAAATCAGAACTGATGAGTTTATTCAGACAATGGAATGGATGATCCCTCACCTTGAAGATCTAATTAGAGAGGATCCGGAAACCCATGTTAGTACTCTACACTGGGAGATTCATAGAGTTTCGGAATCAAGTAATCTTATCCTGGTGGTTAATCAGTTTTCTAGTTCTTTTAGTACGTAGTGATTTCTTTGTTTAATAACAACAGTTTACCATTTCCACTTAAAATGGATTTGTTTAATAAAAAATTTAATTTGGAGGTAGTACACTTCTCAAGTGATCTTAAAGCTCTTACTTCCTCTTTTAATAGATTTGAATATCATCTATATATACTACCAAATAATGATCAAGGTAATATCAAAAGACTCTATTTATTAAATCCTGGAAGATTTCATGGTAATTAGTATGACCAAATTGTACCAATGAATATTCACAGTGTCCATAACATGTATAGAATGTTTTATTGGGTATATCCTCCTTATTGACCCTTAATTAAAGATATTAGGAATGAAGATCAATGTTGTAGAAGTATTGATCTCTGCCCAGTTGATCAAATAGGTAATCAATACAGAGTAGAGGATAATTATTCTTGACCATTATCTTGTTTATCTCTCAATAATCAATGCAAAGTCACATCAAACCATGTTTATTTTTAAAAAAATTAATAGGTACACCCCAAGGTGGAACACTTGGTTGAATAAATCCCTTGTGAATGTTATCCTATGGTTTCATTTTCAATTCTTGAAACTCTATTCGGGACATTCTATAGAGAGTACTTGAAATTAATGTGACATCAGGTATGAGTTATATTGATAAATCAAATTCACATTTTGCTGGAAGGCTAGAAAAATATTCTAGAAAAACATCAAAAAACTCAGTAACAGCTAGTGTATCATCAATGTTGAGATTATCCCCAACCATATAAGATAAAAAACCTTCTTGAAAAGGAATCAAAACCCATACAAAGGATGTTATTTCTACAGGAAGTTAATATTTATCATCTCCCAGATAGATGGTCATATTTTGTTTAGGAATATAAAATGTGACTTCCCTTACTCAGAAATTGATGTGAGTATTATTTAGATAAATCGAATCCATTTCTAAGATGAAATAAAATTCCACTAGAGGAATAATAACTTGATTTATAAGATGCACATTCTCTCAAACTTCAACAAGATAAAAATCATAAACATGAGGTGAAATCATCGTTCCATTAGGAATTTTCACTAATAATTATATATTTAATTGTTTGGTTGGAATATTTATACCCTTATCAAAATATTTAGGTATAAAATAATGGGTATATCTATAGTCAAATAATACATTAGTAGTTCTAGAGTGGATTGTAATTATACCTTTCACCACGTCATTATCTCACCCCTCATAAAAACAGTGATCACATCATATTTCCCCTAATATCTCAGCTTAAGATGTTTTTGACATCAATCATTGTCATTAACCATTGGATTTTGTAATTGGTTAGAATAATGAATGTACTCCTTACATTTGAAGCACTAAAATTTGGGTGGCTCATTTTGTGGAGCTTTCTCTCTATTTGTATCATTAGCTAACTGATTCACATAACTTTGGTATTCGATTTTATGATGACCTTCCCTTCCACACTTAAAATGTTTAATAGTCCCATTAATAGAATTTTTTCTATGTTTCTTCCCATGAAGTGAGCATAAAAGAAATCTCATCTTCTCCTCTCCATATTTTTTAGATTTTCCTTTGAATTCTATTTTTATCTTCTTATCAAAACCATGAGATTCATATGTAAATCCAACCTCCATTTCCACCTTGATAGAACAATGAACAATATCTTCATAGATATTGAAGTGTCTTATGGATAAAACTATTTTAAGACATGGTTTCAAGACACAAATGAACAGATCAACCTTACATTTAGTTTGGATGATAATACTAGAAGTGTACCACACATGTCTTGTAAAATTTTCCCTGTAGGTACCAACAGATACATCATCCTTTTTATTTAGCTCAAGGAACTCCTTCTTCATCTCTGTATGAAGAATAAAAGGAAATTACTTATTTAAAATTAAGTTCATGAACTCATCCAAATAAATGGAGTAAATTTCATCATGTTCCCTTGTATTCTTGGTAAGATCCAACTATTAAACTACTTATCCTTCCAAATGATAAATGTCAAAAATGAATTCTTTGTGTTCCAAACACTGGAGAATGAAAAATGTATTTTAGGTGGTACTAATCCATTACTCAGAAACTAGTGGATCAACATATCCACTGAAGGAAGGTGGAAATTTATTTTTGAAGAACTCAACAGAACATTGTTCCCTACATTTCTCATTTGGAAGTTCGGAATTATTCATGACTTCAAAAAGTTGTGTGAGCATTATAGTGAAATATTTCATTATAGATCCTAAAACATTTAGCTTCCATTTTATTTACTCTTACACTCCGCATTAAAATGGTTCTTTAAGGTTATATCCATTGACTAAAACCAAAAAACATAGTGTAATGAATAATATTCATATTGGGGAGACATATAATCATGAAAAATCACATATAGGATGTATAAATAGTGACACATTATTTTTAATCTACGAAGCCTTAGGTTTATCCTAGTTCATTAATAGTCATCATATATTTAAATAATTTATGATGGTTCATAAAGAGTTTGTGAATTTCCAAATCATATCCACTAAGAGTATCAAACCAAGTGTATAATAAGGATCATTGTCATTCACAAGGTGATGATGGATTCTAGGTTAATGCCCCCCTTTTAAATTTGTTACCCCTAGGTACCTCTGTTCTAGAGCCACATCCACTTCTAGTATCCAAATAGGGATTTAATTTCTTGGAAACCAATTTCTCTATCCTTTACCAAAATTCCAAGATAATTTTTGATAAATTAACTTATCCTTAGACTTATCCGTAGGCATGTTCTGAGGGTTCTCACTAAATGTTTCTCATCCTATTTTCCAATGGTTAACAAAATCTATCATCTAATACCTAATATTGTGACCCAAGATTTTTATATATAGATATTACATGATTTTTTTATAAACATTTATTAAATTATAAAAACCCACACCTGGGGAACATAAAGGTATAATTACTTTGTAAACATAAAAACATAAACAACTAGTTAATAGGTTAACTACATATTCTCCCCCTAAGTTTATCATAACTCGCACCCTTATTAGAAATGTCATATATAATAAATTTATTTATAACCAAGGGAAATAAAACACAATAAAGTATGATCTCATATTCTTATTAAGGTTAAACAAGGGAGATATGTAAGCATAACATGAGTATAAGGGTATGAGAACATGATCACAATATTGAAAAATTATATAATACATATCATATATCATAATATTGAGTCATGAAATGAAGATTGGAAGTTCATAAGACATGAATCATAAGTAAATAAAATAATATTTCCATGAGAGTATAACATCGATATAAGACCTAGAATTGTGCCATACACATAATCATAGAAAATAATTTCCATAGTATTAAAGGACTATGACTAAGGATATCATATTGGAATGGGTTAACTACCCAAACCATCAAAGTAGTAAAGGTTGACCCCTAAGACCATAATAGTAGAAAAGGTCCATTATAAAACCAAGTTAACTCCCTATTCCAATCTTATATATCTCATGAGATATGAATCATTACACAATGCATTTAAGAGAGATATAGGTCCCACCCATCACATAATTAACATCATACATATGTGTCCCAAATGATCATAAGAAATTAATCATATCATAACCCATGAACTGAAATGGGTTTCATAAACTTCTCATCATATCAGAACGTGTGGAGAAAGATACAAGTTTCATAATTATTTCATTATTTCATCATATCATAACCCATGAAATGAATCAGGTTTCATATGTATTTACTAATGGTACAACCCATAGAAGAGAATCAGGTTTCAAAAAAATCATTACATCATAAAAATAAATCATTCATATAAAGAATAATAATTGTATCCATGGATTATATCCCCATCAAGTAATAGCTAACATCAATGAATATCCTCTTAGATGTAAAATGATTTTTCATGATAATTTAAAACATTTCTTGAAGAAAATATCCTTCTCACATTGAAATAACTTTTTATAACATAAAAAATTTTAAAAAATACTTTTATTTTAAAATAAAATTGGAATATTATAAACTAATGTTCAAATCAATGATTGGTTATAAGGGTGGATATTTCTATTCCTGTTATACACATTAAAACTAATATTCCTTTAACATTTTTAGTAAAATAAAAATAATAATTGATTGTAAAAGGACATGAAGATTCCCTTAAAAATATTTAAAAAGTCAAACATGGGGAAAAAATTATTTAATAAATTATTTAAAGAATCTTTAAAAAAAATTTTGAAATATCTTCTATAGAATATGGTTTTTTAAGGAATACGCGTTTTTGATTGAAGTGATAAATAAAGATAATTTTTCTTAAAAACATTCTTTTGATCTATTAAGTACATAAAGAGAGGAAAATAAAGGTAAAACTTGTATTCTCATGACATTACTAGATTATAATAAAAGTAATTATTTTCTTGATATTTGGATCATTATATTTTATCATTCGAAACATAACTATAAACAATCCCAATAATTGATGAGATTATGACATAAAATATTTACCACATTAGTAACATTGAATTATAAGAACCAATAATTAATAAAATTGAATGAAAGTTAAAATATAATGATAATAAATTAATTCATGATTTTACATTTGAATGGGTTTGTATATACAACGTGTATAAGAAGATAGGTGCATAAGATAACATATGTCTCAAGGAAGAAACATTGAGATAAAAAACATTTACCTCTGGTAAATTTTAAACCGTAAACCCCATGAAAGAGATATATTCAAATGGATATGTAAATAGTAATAATTTTCAGGGGAATAATCAAAAAATACATTCATGGGTAGTATATATACCATATAAAATAAATATTTGATGAATATGGCATGTGTCTCATAGAAGTAAAAATTAAGGCTGAAATACCTTACTTTAACTCTAAACTTCATTTTTACACATCAAAACATCCTATATTATAAATATATATTTTTTATAAATATATTTAATAACTGTAATTATATATATAATAACATATATTATTTTTTATGGCCTTTTATTACCTTTTTATTAACAATTCTATGTTAAAGTCGTGTTTTAAGAAATAACTACTTTGATTGTCAAGATTGTTTTGATTTGTTATTTTTGATCCTCCTAATTTTATCATGGTTAAATAATCTCCATAATTTTAAAAATTATATAATTATAATATATATTCTATATATATGTTTTTATAGTAATCCATAAAATTTAGAGATAGAAAATGGAATACACCATTCATAGAGACGGTAGGTCGTACGTATACACGAACATTGTTTTCATTTTATTTATTTATTGAAATAAAGAAATGTAAATAATATATTAAAATTTTAGAATAGTTTTTATTTCATAAATATCACATATTTTTATTTGACTCAGCCTTATTACCTTCATGTAAAGCATCAATAAATCACATCACTTCACTAGGCGGTAGTCCGTCGTACACACGAGCGATGTTATCGTATTCCCATATAATGGAAAGTATGAAGGTATATGTGATATAATAATTTCATAAGTATAATAATATCATTAATATAATATATAAACATTTAATCCAATATTAATTATATTTGTGATATGTGTTTATGTAAAATGAATAACATCGGTTCATGAGGTTGTAGTCTGTCGTACAAACGAATGATGATTTCATATCCCATTTGATGGAAGAGAAAGTGTTTGTAGATAATTACCTTAAAAAATATAATAATATTTATGCTAATGATGTTATTAAATCATCATGTATTAAAAATAATTGAACTTTTTGGAGGAAGAAATAAAATAAAACGCTCGGTTAGGGGTGTTACCTCTTCTCCGTAAAACTTCTTTTAGTTTGATCCAAAAGGTTTATTAGTTTTTATTTCTAACCAAACTAAGGCATAGAGGATTTTACTATGTAATTAAGGAATTTATTTCTTCAGATACCGTCTGAACCAAATCGTTTTGGAAGTGTGAAGAGGAGATCATATGGGGTAGACTTTTATAAGTGAGGTGAGTGTCACACTTGTAAGTTTAGAAAATAAAAACATGTAACCATATTTTTATCATGAAAAAAGATAAAAAATGGACTATTATAGAGAATATAATTAATAAGGTAAAATATTTACCAAAAATAGTAAAGAGACATATTTTGGTTCATTTTTAACCCTTATCTTTTTAGTTTAACCCTAGGCAAACCCGTTTTTACCTCAACAGTAGTAAATAATTTTTACTATTTCTAATATTAATTATGTTAAAAAATTATTTTTAACTAATTAGATAATATAAATTATGATAATTCAAAATATTTAATTTATTTTTCCAAATTCTATTCTTAGAATTTGAAATTTTTTAATTTAAAATTAATCTCGCAAACGCGACGAGAAAGCATGTATTCAAAGAGAAAATTGTTCAAAAGTTTTAAAATATTATATCAAAATTCAATATAAAAATGATAAAAAGTACCTAAATTGGATTAATTAATATTTAATTGAGGTAATGTTACTTTTAAATCCATTTTGAAAAATAATTAACCTCATAAATCCTTTAAACGAAAAGGAAGTTTTCAATAAAATTAGTATTTTTCACTATTCATAGAAAATTTAATCTTTTCAAAAAAATCCAAAAAAATCACCATAATATAATTATAAAATAATAATTTAAAAATGAATTTTATATTTAAAATTTTTATTTTATAAATGTTTCAAAAATTCATTTTATTATCATTTACTAAAATAAATAAAAACATTTTTGTGAAAATAGTATTTTCAAAACAAATAAAGACATTACCAAAAATGAATTATTTTTTATCAATATTTTTTTAATATAAAACCATTATACATAATATTTAATAATTATATATTACTATTCATATTTCTATGTCAAATTAATAGGTTATAATAGTCGTGTTTATGTAACAACCCAAAGTTTCATTAATGGAAATCCCTCTGGATCTAATTAAATGTCTTTTTATGTTTATATAAAATGTCAACTTCTTTGGTTTTATGTTAAAAATTTTGACCATTTCTAATATAGTCATTGAATAGTGATCACATGATTAGTATAAATATAGGACTTTAACAAATCCAATTTACTCAGACAAAGGAAGCGATGGCCTCATCCAGTAGAATTGCCCCATACGAAGCCCATTTGTCAGAGCTCGAAAAAGAGGTGGCGTCTTTGGGCTTCGCCCTTGACCATGACCAAGATGAGCTTCATCTTGTCAAGCTCGAATGTGACCGTCTACGAGAAAAGTGGAAGTTGATTGAAATTACCACTCGAGCGATGCTATCTGAGCCACCCCAAGAGTCTGTCACCATCGCACACCTTACCCTTAGGTCTTATGCAGCTATTTTAAGTGGTTATGTAACAAATAATTAGTACTATGTTCATGTAAATTATTTTTGTATATAATAATGAATATAACTTCTAGTCATTTTTGATACATAGTAAATAGTTTTTAAAGTACAAATTGTGTTTTTAGTTATTATTTAATTAAGAATTATATTTTATTAAATTAAGGGATTTTTGAATTAAATATTATTTTAATAAAATATTATTATTAATATTAAATTAATTTTTATTAAATATAAATGATCTAATAATTTTATGAATGAAATTATAATTTTTATTAAGGTTTGAAAACCATTTCTGTCAAAACCCATTAATTTTCGATAAATGTCGGTTTTTATTTTAAAAGTTAAAATTCACATATTTAGAAAATTATTTAGAAAAAATAAATGTTATTTTTGGAATCAGGATGTCGAAATTATCCAACGGTGAATTTTTCATAATTTTTTGAGACAGTCAAATATTTGGGTAAAAATTAAATACCTTTAAATATATAATGTGTTTTATGACATCATAATGACCCAATAGTGATTTAATAAAATACTATAATCTTTATGTTCGGACAATATATGTTTTAATATTAAAATAATGTGATTTTGGGTTTGTTTAACTTACTTTTCAATGCATTAATGGACCCCTCAAGACTTATTCAACACCTTGCCTTTTTAAATTAATTTCCATGGGAGTGTGAGTCACCTCCACATAAGCAACCCTAATATTTTAAAAATTTAGGAATTTGGCCTTATAAAATATTTTTTTTCCTCTTCCCTTTTCCAAAAACCATGGGAAAAAACCATGGTATGGTTTGTGGTTTGTATTAATTTAATATAAGGGGTCCCAAACCTAAATAATAAGGCATTCCCTCACCTTTCCTATATAAATCTACCCAAGATCCCACTTACTCCTCACTAAAATCCCCTGGAGTTCGTCAAACCTCTGCCCTAATCTCTCTATAATCCTCCCAAGGTTCCCCAAGCTCCCAAGAAGCCTCTGACAAGCCTCTCTCTAGCCTTTGGAAGCACACTTCCAAGTAAGGGTTTTTTCTTCCTTTCTCTTTTTTCCAATTTTAATTAAGTTGTTTTTCCATTTTAATTTCAATTATGAATGTTGGGGTATGGTTTTACACCTCCCTCATACTTCCTTATTTATGTTTGAATGATGGTAGACCTCTTTCTCTCTCATTAAATGCCTCCCATGTACACCTGTTACTATGCCGAAATTCCGAAAGGAACTTCTCTCTCCTCATTTACATTCAAGCAATACTTTTGTATCATGAATATAAATTCCATTAAAATTGTTGGGACATGTATATATATGACCTCCTTACTGTCCATTACATGTAAATATGATGAGGAACCCCTTTCTCTCTCATCAACCGTTTTTATGAATTATTATGTCACGTCGTTACGCTGCCGAAATCGCAGCGATTTTCTAAGCCAATGCCATTGTGTAGTGAATACCATGCTCATTTCTCCATCAAGGGTATTCACCTTTATGAACATTTACTTATTTATTAAAATGTTTCATGTATGAATTCCACATTCCTTTATCATGGAATAAATTATTATGTTTTATGAATCCATGTTTTATGATCCATGTGGCACACTTATGCATGAAATGAAATGTTTAAGAAGGGTGCGCCCTTATAGCGCTCCAATGCATTGGGTAAAGTATAGTATCATGATACGTCATGTGTAATGAGTGTTGAATCATGATAATTCAAGTTCAACGAGGGTTTACTCGTGCTTTCTGTGCAATGAGGATTTACTCATGCTCCATGTGCAATGAGCCTTGGCTCATGCTAATTCCATGTTAAGTGTTGTTGCCACATTTCCATGTTATGATTATCATGCTTTATCATGCCTTTATGTCCATGTTTCTTATATTCTTTATTGATATGCCTATTTTATAACATGTATTGTACTCCTCATGTTATTCCATGTGTACTCCCTTATTAGGCTTTATAGCTCACCCTTTTCTTATGCATGTCCTCAGGTTATCCCATGCAATGCTAAGTACGAGGGAATGTAGTGGTCATGTAAAGGAAGTTTTCAATAAAGATGTTGTATTTCATGTTTTAAGTTTTTATGTAATGATCCTAATACCCAAAGACACTAAAACTCTTGATCTTCTTTGTTGTATCAATTGAAGTTTTATGTAATAAATCATTTTTAAGTTGTAATAAAAAGAAGGGTTGTCATAGTTGGTATCAGAGGATAGGTTTAGTTATTTTTGGGATTAGGAAATCCTTGTAAAGACTTAGAGACGAGACTAAGTATAATAAAAACATCCCAAAGTTTTGGTAAGTACGGAGTAAGTGGGTTATCAGAAAAATACATCCCTGCCTGGATACGAGCAGGTAGAGGCGGCTCTGGCACAGATGTATCCTAGGGGTAAAACCCGAAAACACCGCTTTGAGATAGACTCGAACAGAAACGGGTGCACGACAACGGGCCTTACTGCACTCTTGGTTACGAAACTCCCAGGGATATGTTTTGATAAATTCACCATCTTAGTATGAACCCTTATTAAGGGAAAAAATGACCCTAAGAATATATATTGGAAAGTAGATCATGAAAAGCCTAGATTGAAGCCTATAGAATCATGAGTTAATAAAATGAATGTTTATTTATAAGTCATCAACTTTTGTCTTTGGATTACTCTTTATGTGTTACCCCTAACATTTCTTTTATTCCAGCCAATGGTCGGGAATAGGAGGACTCAGGCTAACAATCGATGTGAAGATCAGTGTGATGGTTGTACTAATGAGATGCCCAATCCAATGGGAGCAAGAATAGCGAACTTCTTCACACTACTCTCTCAGATAACTCAAGCATTGAATAGAAACACGGGTCAAGAGGAACGTTCAACCCCCCCTAATAAAGAACAAGTCGTTATCGAGAGCTTCATGAGATAAAGGCCTCCTACTTTTAGTGTATCGTCCGATCCCACGATCGTTGAATAATGGATCAACTCCATTGAAAAGATCTTCTCCAAAATTAAATGTTTTGAACAAGAGAAGGTTCTCCTGGATGCCTATCGTATGGTGGGTGAAACTAATAAATGGTGGACGTTGATCAAAAATACGATGCCTGAGGAGGAGATCGAGGCGTTGAAATGGAAGGATTTCCGGAAGATGTTTTTCGATAAATATTTTCTGCGCACCCTTCGGCTTAAGATGGAAAGGGACTTCCTTTCCCTCAAGAAAAAATATGAAGAATCTATTGGAGCTTATGAGAAAAACTTCACAAGGCTTGCACGATATGCTTCCGGCTTTGTCGTTAACCCAAAATGCAAGTTTTACCACTTCTTTGGTGGGCTGAAGCCTAGCTTGCGGAAAGCATTAGCGATCCATGACTTCGACAGCTATGAGGAAATTGTCTGATGTGTCCTCAAGGTCGAAATGGAGATCGGGGAATCACAGGGGTATCATAGGGACAAGAATCGTAAATTGCACTTCAATGCTGGTGGTCCGATGGATAAATCCAACGGTGCTAAGAAGATCCAGCACCCCACTTTCCAAAAGTGTGGAAAGAAGCACCCTAGAAATTTCCTTAAGGGGATGAGTAAATGTGTCAGGTGTGGAATAGAAAGGAACCTAGTTGTTAAATGTCGGCAAGAAAGACCCACGGTTGCAACAGAGGAGAGGAACGCTCCGTTTGAACCTCAACGCGTTGTTTAATGCTAAAAATGCAAATAACCGGTTCATTTTGCAAATCAGTGCCCTAATCCAAGGGTTTTCTGAGGCGACCAACAACCTCCAAAGCAGCAAGGAAGAGCTTTTTCCATCACTTCTGCCGAAGTGAAGCCTGAAAACGAAGTGGTGATAGGTATGCTAGTTATTAATTCAAGAATAGCGAATGTACTTTTTGATTCAGGTTCCATGCATTATTTTATATCTAGAAAGTTTAGTAGAACAATCCCAGCACCACCACAAATCATGGAAGTAAAGATGTCGGTGAGTACGGAAACTGGGGAAATCATTGCATCCCATGAATATAAGTACTCCCCTGTTATAATATGTGGATTTAATTTCCTAGCGATCCTCGTCATACTCCCTCTGGTGGAATTTTATGCAATTCTTGTCATGGATTGGCTTTCCTTATATAGATAAAATATAAATTGTTGGGAGAGGGAAATCACACTCCATATGGAGAATCGACCCCCGATTCTTTACAACTGTCAGGAGGAAGATGAATCTCTTTCAGCTCCATCAACTCAAGCATGGATATTACTGCCTTATGAGCAAGCATATCTGGATCAGATGATTGAGTCCAAGGAAGAAACCATCCTTGAAGAAATGGATATTGTGAGGGAATTCACTGAAGTGTTTCCCGAGGAACTGTCTGGTCTTCCTCCTAGAAGAGATGTTGAGTTCTCAATTGAAATTATACCTGGGGCGCTACCGATATCCAAGACTCCATATAGAATGGCTATTGTTGAGCTTGAAGATCTGAAGAAACAACTACAGGAGAATCTGGATAAAGGGTTTATACGCCCAAGTGCTTCACCATGGGGTGCATCAGTCATCTTCATCAAGAAGAAGGATGGGTCAATGCGGCTCTGCATCGATTATCGTGAACTTAACAAAATCACGATAAAGAACAAGTATCCTCTCCCAAGAATCGATTATTTGTTTGATCATCTGTGTGGAGCACAATACTTCTCCAAGGTGGACTTGCGGTCGAGATATTATCAAGTAAGGGTGAAGAAGGAAGATGTCCCCAAGACTACTTTTCGTACAAGATACGGGCACTATGAATTCATATTAATGCCTTTCGGACTCACCAATGCTCCATCAATATTCCTAGACTTAATGAATAGAGTCTTTAGAGATTACCTAGAAAAATTTCTGGTAGTCTTTATAGATGATATTCTAATATACTCCAAAACCATGGAGTATCATGAAGAGCATTTAAGAACTGTACTAGAGACTTTGTGCAAGGAGAAGCTCTATGAAAAGTGCAGCAAGTGTGAGTTATGGTTGAAGGAAGTCTCATTCTTGGGCCATATCATCACAAGCAATGGGATATCTGTGGATCCCTCCAAAATAGATGCAATTGAGGGATGTCCAAGGCCAACATTGGTAACAGATATCTGTAGCTTCTTGTGGTTAGCTGGATATTATCGACGATTTGTGAGAAATTTCTCATGATTGTCCAACCCTCTTACCAAGCTAACTCGGAAGGAATTAAAGTTTTCTTGGAGTGATGAATGGGAAGAATGCTTCAATGAGTTGAAAAGGAGGCTTGTCACTGCGCCCGTTCACACTTTACCCACAAGTGGGGACCTTTTGTGGTATTCAGTGATGCTTCAAAGAAGGGATTAGGTTGTGTGCTAATGCAGAATGATAAAGTGATATCCTATGCCTCAAGGCAGTTGAAAATCCATGAGCAAAACTATCCAACACATGATCTGGAGTTGGCGGCTGTGATCTTTGCCTTGAAAATCTGGCGGCATTATCTCTATGGAGAGAAATGTGAGATATATACTGACCACAAGAATCTTAAATATATATTCACGCAGAAAGAGCTTAATATGTACCAGAGAAGATGGATAGAGCTCATCAAGGATTATGACTGTTCAATACATTACCACCCTAGGAAAGAGAACAAGGTGGAAGATGCCCTAAGTTGAAAGGATCTTGTGTTTCTATTAATGATGAGAATTGAGAAGGATCCAATCTTCTTAGACTTGATGAAGATGGACGTGGGAATTATAGAGAAGGGAACATCATCAATCCTTTCAAAAATGATTTACCAACCGTCTCTTTTGGAAAGGTTAAAGGATGCTCAAAAGGATGATGTGGGAATTTAAGAAAAAGTGGAAGTTATCAAAAAGGGGAAATCCTTGGAGTTTAATGTTAATGAAGAAGGAATTGTGTGGTTTGGGAAAAGACTATGTGTTCCATCAAGTCCAGAGCTGAAGAAGGAACTTTTGGATGATTCACATAGTTCAAATTTCTCTATTCACCCAGGGAGCACAAAGATGTATCGAGATCTCCGATAAAACTTTTGGTGGGATAATATGAAGAAGGAGATCGCTGAATATATATCAATGTGCCTGGTGTGTCAACAAGTGAAGGCAGAGAGGCAGAAGTCTAAGGGGATGATGAAACCATTGCCCATACCAGAATGGAAATGGGAGAACATCACCATGGACTTTGTCACCAGACTTCTGAGGACATCCAAAGGCAACAATGCAATCTGGGTTGTTGTGGATCGTCTTACAAAGACTGCACACTTCATTGCTATTCGGGAGAATTTCTCATTGGAACAACTGGCACGAATATATATCAGGGAAGTGGTAAGGTTGCATGGAGTACCACTATCTATTGTGTCTGACCGAGATCCAAGATTCGCCTCTAAGTTTTGGAAGAGTCTTCAACATGATCTAAATACTGAACTGAACTTCAGTACGGCCTATCATCCTCAAACTGATGGCCAATTTGAGTGGACTATCCAAACACTTGAGGATATGTTGAGAGCCTGCTCAATGGATTTTAAAGGAGGATGTGATCAACATATTCCTCTTATTGAGGTCTCTTATAATAACAGTTTCCACACGATCATCCAAATGGCACCATATGAATCCCTGTATGGGAAAAGGTGTAGAACACCGGCATGTTGGGATGAGGTCGGTGAACGTAAGATTTTGGGACCAGAAATGGTAAAATAATTGGTGGAGAAGGTGAAAACCATTCAGCAGCATATCAAGGCATCCCAGAGTCGATAGAAGATTTATGTAGATAATTGTCGATGAGACCTTGAGTTTAAAGTTAGAGACATGGTTTTTCTACACATATCTCCGTGGAAGAAGGTCATGAGGTTTGGAAAGAAAGGGAAGTTAAGTCCAAGGTACATTGGCACCTTCGAGATTCTTGACCGTGTTTGGGTTGTGGCCTATCGATTAACACTTCCACCTACTATGGCCAAAGTACATGATGTATTTCATGTATCCCTATTAAGGAAGTACATACCAGACCCTTCACATGTACTCTCTTCTGAGGTGATACAATTGGAAGATGATCTTTCTTATGAGGACCAACCAGTGAAGATCTTAGATCATAGAGAAAAAGTTCTACAAAATAAGACAATGCCCCTCGTCAAGGTATTGTGGAGAAACCACAAGTTTTAAGAAGAAACTTGGGAGTCGTAGGATATGATGAAGTTGAGTTACCCACATTTGTTTTAGTATGGGAAAAGGAAAATTTCAAGGGTGAAATTTCTTAAGGGGGGAATATTGTAACGACCCAAAGTTTCATGAATGGAAATCCCTCTTGATCTAATTAAATATCTTTTTATGTTTATATAAAATGTCAACTTATTTGGTTCTAGGTTAAGAATTTTGACCGTTGCTAATATAGTCATTGAATAGTGATCACATGATTAGTATAAATATAGGACTTTAACAAATCCAATTTACTCAGACAAAGGAAGCGATGGCCTCATCCAGTAGAGTTTCCCTATACGAAGCCCATTTGTTGGAGCTCAGAAAAGAGGTGGCATATTTGGGCTTCGCCCTTGACCAAGCCCAAGATGAGCTTCATCTTTTCAAGCTCGAACGTGACTGTCTACGGAAAAAGTGGAAGTTGATTGAAATTACCACTCGAGCGATTCTATCCGAGCCACCCCAAGAGTATGTCACCATCGCATACCTTACCCTTAGGTCTTATACAGCTGTTTTAAGGGGTTATGTAACAAATAATTAGTACTATGTTCATGTAAATTATTTTTGTATATAATAATGAATATAACTTCTAGTCATTTTTGATACATTGTAAATAGTTTTTAAATTACAAATGGTGTTTTTAGTTATTATTTAATTAAGAATTATATTTTATTAAATTAAGGGATTTTTGAATGAAATAATATTTTAATAAAAAAAATTTATTAATATTAAATTAATTTTTATTAAATATAAATGATCTCATAATTTTATGAATGCAATTATAATTTTTATTAAGGTTTGAAAACCATTTCTGTCAAAACCCGTGAATTTTCGATAAATGTCGGTTTTTATTTTAAAAGTGAAAATTCACATATTTAGAAAGTTATTTAGATAAAATGAAATTTTATTTTTGGAATCAGGATGCCGAAATTATCCAATGGTGATTTTTTCATAATTTTCTGAGACAGTCACATTTTTGGGTAAAAATTAAATACCGTTTAAATATATAATATGTTTTATGACATCATAATGACCCAATAGTGATGTAATAAAATACTATAATCTTTATGTTCGGCCAATATATGTTTTAGCATTAAAATAATTTGATTTTGGGTTTTTTTAACTTACTTTTCAAAGCATTAATGGACCTTTCAAGACTTATTCAACACCTTGCCTTTTTAAATTAATTTCCATGGGAGTGTGACTCACCTCCACATAAGAAAACCTAATATTTTAAGAATTTCGGAATTTGGCCTTATAAAATATTTTATTCCTATTCCATTTTCCAAAAACCATGGGCAAAAACCATGGGATGGTTTGTGGTTTGGATTAATTTAATATAAGGGGTCCCAAACCTAAATAATAAAGAATTCCCTCACCTTTCCTATATAAACCCACACAAGCTCCCACTTCCTCCTCACTCAAATCCCTTGGAGATATTCCATCCTCTGCCCTACACTCTCTATAATCCTCCAAAGGTTCCCCAAGATCCCAATAAGCCTCTCACAAGCTTCTCTCTAGCCTTTGGAAGCACACTTCCCAGTAAGGGTTTTTTCTTCATTTCTCTTTTGTCCAATTTTCATTAAGTTGTTTTGCCCTTTTAATTTCAATTATGAATGTTGGGGTATAGTTTTGCACCTACCTCATACTACCCTATTTATGTTTGAATTATGGGAGACCCCTTTATCTCTCATTAAATTCCTCTCATGTACACCAGTTACTATGCCGAAATTCTGAAAGGAACTTCTCTCTCCTCATTTACATTCAAGCAATACTATTCTATCATGAATCTAAATTCCATTACAATTGTTGGGACATGTATCTATATGACCTAATTAATGTACATTACATGTAAATATGATGAGGAACCCCTTTCTATCTCATCAAACTTTTTTATGAATTCTTATGTCACGTCGTTACGCTGCCGAAATAGCACCAATTTTCTAAGCCAATGCCATTGTGTAGTGAATACCATGCCCATTTCTCCATCAAGCGTATTCACCTTTATGAACATTTACTTATTTATTATAACTTTTCATGTATTAATTACACATTCCTTTATCATGGAATAAATTATTATGTTTTATTAATCCATGTTTTATGATCCATGTGGCACACTTATGCATGAAATGAAATGTTTAAGAAGGGTGCGCCCTTATAGCTCTCCAATGCATTGGGTAAAGTATAGTATCATGATACATCATGTGCAATGAGTTTTGAATCATGATAATTCAAGTGCAATGAGGTTTTACTCGTGCTTTATGTGCAATGAGGATTTACTCATGCTCCATGTGAAATGAGCCTTGGCTCATGCTAATTCCACATTAAGTGTTGTTGCCACATTTCTATGTTATGATTATCATGCTTTATCATGCCTTTATGTCCATGTTTCTTATATGCTCTATTGATATGCCTATTTTATAACATGTATTGTACTCCTCATGTGTAACACCCCAAGCTTCTACGGTACGCTTCTCTTTGAATAATGTGATAGAGTGTGTTGTACGCAACACCGAGTTCTAACAAACCATAACCAATCAAACTAGCCGTTATGAATAGTAATACCTACTTTTTGAAATTATATATATTTTATATTTCAAAATGGACATCATTTTTGGATTCGGAATATCAAATTTAGCCTAAGGTGAAATTTTGGTACATTTCGGATAACTTTCATATTTTGATGAATAGTGAAAATTACTAAATTTTAATTAAAAACATCTTTTTTAATCAAAATAATTAATAATGATAAATTATGAATTTTAGTAGTTTTAAAGTATATTTAGAATATATTTTTACCATTTAATATAATATTTGTCATTGGACATAATTTTACAATTAAACCGAACATAAACAAGTGTCAATCTTTTTATAGTTATTATCTCTTAAAAACATGCTTTTTGTTTTGACAGCGGGAATTAATTTTAAATTAATTTCTGCCACTTCTGTGTTTTGAATTTAGGAAAATGGATTCCATATTTGGAATCAGGATGTTCAAATTTTGTAAATAGTTAACTTTTATTTTTAGACATTTTGAATAATTACTGCGGTAAATATTTTATTTACCATGGTTAAGGGTAAATCCGGTAAATAAGGGTTAAAAAATAATATTATAATAATACTAAATTACCCTAAAACGTGTCTTAAACCTATTGGTTGATACATGGTCGACCATGGACATCTTTGGGTCGATTTTGGGACCCCATGGATCCACTTGTAAGTGATAATGACACTTTATTTTAATTAAGTTAAAATGACTACAAAAATGACACAAGCATATATCTTTTAGAAAAACAATTGTTACATAAGGTTATATATGTTGGCTTTTAGAATATAAATATTCATTAGAAATATAAAACGATTTCCTACATAATTATATTTTATTTATAATTTTTATACATTAAATAATTTATTTTATTTATGACACAATGATGATGCAGTAATTACTATAATAGTGAAAAATTAAAATAATTGATTTTATAAATACCCAAATAGATATAATATGAAACTTTTAATGAATTAAACTAATTTTATAGGATAATATGATATATTAGTGTTGATTTAATTGACTCTTTTCGAAGTAATAAATCTGTTATGAGTTTCACAAAAAATCAACTATTGAATAGTGTAAAAATTGACATAAAAGAGTTCTTAAAACAAATATTATATTATTAATTGATATTAAATTCCTAAAAATCTAAGGTTCGGCCAAGAGACTTATATCATGATAGGTTCATCATTAATGGACCACTTGGGGGTCTTTTGGATGTATATAGTAAGTTTATTAACCATATTATATAAAAATACAAAGAGACATTGTAAAAGTGAAACTAATTAACTTAGAGTTAATACTTAAAGATAAGGTTAATATAAGTACCCAAACCTGTCCAAATTCTATTGGTTGAGTGGTTTTCGACCTATCCCCACATTAACCTTTGAATAATCAACTTTGGAGCCATTAGAAACCGATTATGAATTTATTATAAATTAATATTTCTAGCTTTTCCAAAGGTGCCCCTCACCCCTCTTATAAAAGGGCACTCCTCCTTCTCATTTTTTCACACCTTAAAAGTCTTTTGGTTCGGCCAAACTCTACCCAAATACTCTCCCAACTTCCCTCACTACAACCTAGGGGCCTTAGTTTGATCAGAAAGCCAACTTAAGGAGCCCTTTTGATCAAATCAAAAGGAAGAACCCGAAGAAGAGGTAATGTTTTCACCACCCCTTTTCAAGTTCCTTTCTTCTTCCACTTCTTCTTCCTTTGTTCTTACCATTATAAAATAATAACTCCAGTATATCACATATACTGTGATGTTATTATAAATATGGTACAACCATATTCAGTATTCTATCCACCCTTTGAATAACATGTCACCATACGTGGGTACGTACGGCCTACCGTCTCCACGTCGTGGTGTAATTGTTATTCAATATATTATTATTTGGATGGGTATAATAATGATGTGTAACTCATTTAAATAATAAATATAACATGTTAATGATTCTTTATATATGATATACCATCCATTTATATATTATTTTAATATAAAAAGAATGATATTGTCGCTCGTGCGTACGTACGGACTACCGTCTCCACGAACGCGATGAGATTCATTATCCATCGTATCCATTCAAGTATAATTATCATTTGATGATTTAAAAATGATGTTTAAGGACTTGATATCATTTTGGATATGAATAAGTTACAACAAACATCGCTTATGTAACAAAACATATAAAAGAAAATGAGTAAGTTAACACCCGAAACGACGATAATTCTAAGATATTATTAACAAATCAATGTTAAAAGATCGTATATGATATCATATTAATATATATGATTCTCGTATAATTTAATAACAATTATTTCACCATTATACAGGAGGTTAACCTACCCCAACCAAGGAAAAGTACAAGGTAAGGGTTATTTCACAATCTCTTCATTATCCGAGGTTGTTTATACGTAATAATCTACTGGGATTTCTTTATCATCCACATCCATGTTTCTTTGAAATGTATTTCAAAACATATTTATTATTTACAAGAATATGGGTTAAAGTCATTTATACCCTTTTTTGACTTTTTATAAGAGGTTTATAAAGGAATCTTTCCGTCGTTTTCAAAACAAGGTCCTTTTTAACCTTTTCGACAGAATTAAGGTAAGAATGTTTTTTTAACTTATACGGCGGGTGCGGCTATTTTCCGCCGTTATAAAATCTTTAAAGCTTCCCTTACAAGCTTATAAGATTATTTTCAAAGAAAATGTTTTATTTTATATGGATCTTAAATGATTTCAAAATAAAAGGAGATATTTCTTTAAAAAGAATTTTGATTTCATCTATGTCAACATCCTTTGATGGATTTTAAGATTATTTGATGTTGATTTATTATGATACAAAACTTCTATATTGTATTGAAGGTTTTGTGATATGTTTGACTGTGGATGTGCTATTTTTATACCATTCATAGTTTATTGTGAAAGTATTGACATTTCGTATGCTAGTTTTAATACGAATGTTTATGTTATGTTTAAACCTTTTCATATGGGAATGCATTGGACTTAATATGTGACGGGTGGAGCCCGCTATAGCTCCTCGATGCATCGGTAGGTCTCATGAGACAAACTAGTCTCTTGGCATAAGGCCTTGACAAAGTCTTATTTGTAGTCTTGGCATGAGGCCTTGGCTATGTGGTTATGATAGTCTGGCATTATGCATTCCATCATTATGAAAGTGGTTATTGATTTTTCATGTGATTATTCGATTAGTAGAATAATCATGTGAATAAGTAAATGGCATTATTTCATTTTATTTATGCCATACTATGCTAAATGTTCATGTTTAGAAGGCTTTTGTTTTAGTTATACATTACCTTAAATGTTTATTCTTATTTATGAAAGTTTCCGCTATATTGTTATCCTTACTGGGCATTTGAGCTCACCCCTTTTCTATGTTTTATTTTTCCCAGGAAGTGAAGAAGTAAATTATGAATGACCTACAGGGATATTATGTGGGGGATATGAGTGTGGATTATGGAGACAATATTTTTTTGTAGTAGTTTTTCATTTTATGATGTAATGTAAGACTTATGAATATATCTAGTGTTTCCGAGACTACTAAACCAATCGTTCTTTCAAGATTTGATCTTTCTTGTGATCATACCAATGTTATGTAATAATGCACCGACTCTGGGTAACTGGGGTCGGGGCATTACAGTTGGTATCAGAGGAAGTTTAGTACAAACCTTGGAAGATATATTTAGATAAACATTGATTAGAGCACGTAGACCTAAGATGAACTTTGAGGATTAGTATAGAAGAACTTCCTAGAATTTTGGTATTGTAGAGATTTTGTGAGTTTTCCGAGCAATACATCCCTGTCTGGATACGAGCAGGTAGAGGCGGCTCTAGAACAGATGTACCTAGGGGTAAAACCCGAAAACACCGCTTTGAGCTAGACTCGAACGGGAACTGGTGCACGACAACGGGCCTTGCTGCACTCTTGGTTACGACACTCCCGGGGGATATGCTTAGGATAACTCTCATTTTCTTTAAAATCATTATAAAGGGTTTATGAGTATATACTTCCTCAAAGAAAACATTTTTATGATTATGGATTATATCCATAAATAGTTCAATTTATGTTAAGTGTTTTATAAGTATGGGATTTTGAATTTTGATTCATAAACTGATCTAGTTTATGCCATTGTTTAGAAATGGCGCCTAGTGGAAGAAATGGAAACCGTATCAATGCACGCACTCCATGTAGGGATTGCCCTCCTGCTCAAGATAATTATAGTGGAGCTGGTGATGCAACTGGTTCCGATCAGCTAATCACCATACTCGGACAACTTACTCAGGTTATGAAAAATAAACTTACCCGTATGGAGCACCCTGATCCGCAGCGTGGAGGATCAATGTTAGATCGATTCATAAGGCAACAACCACCAACGTTCATTGGGAATACAAATCCCTTAGTATCTAAGCAATGGATATTTTCCCTAGAGAAAATATTTCAGGCTTTGGGGAGCAGTGAAAGGGAAAAAGTTATCATGGCAGTTTACCGCCTCACTGGAGATGCTGATCAATGGTGGTCATTGATTCAAAACATGAAGGAAGATGATGAAGTATCAAATATGGAGTGGAGGGAGTACAAATATATGTTTTTAGAAAAATACTTTCCTCGCGACCATCGAGCAGATATGGAAAGGCAATTTTTGAGTCTGAGACAAAAGGAGGATTAGAATGTCACAATGTATGAGGCTAACTTTACAAGGGTAGAGAGGTATGCTGGAGATTATATTCGCAACCCAAGAAGTAAGATTGATCGTTTCTTTGATGGGTTAAAACCATTTCTCCGTCGAGCATTAGTCTCACAATCATTTTCATCGTACGAAGACATTGTCTCATGTGCTATCAAGACCGAAAAGGAATTCTCTAAGTCTTATGACTTTAAAGTAAAGCAAGAGAAGAAGAGACCTGCTGATCAATCTGGGAATGGAAATAAGGGGAATAAGGGAAAGGTTGAATATCCATCTTGTGGTAAATGCGGGAAGAAACACCCCGGTGCTTGCTTGAAGGGAATGGGAGTCTGTTACAAGTGTGGTGAAAAAGGCCACCAAGCTCGTGATTGCAAAGGGAAGAAGGAAGCCACCAACGTTCAGTGCTACAATTGCAGGGAGATGGGGCATTATGCAAATGCATGTCCTAAACGTTAGGAGAACTTACCTCAGAAAAGGCCAAGGGATCAAGGCCAGGCTTATGCTATCACTACTGCAGAGGTAGAAGCTCCAAAAGACGTGGTGGCAGGTAATTTAATGGTTTCCTCAAGTTTAGCAAATGCATTATTTGACTCTGGATCGTCACATTGTTTCATATCTTTCCAGTTTGCTAAGAAAATTAGATATTTCCAATTTGATTTAATAAGGGAGTTGTCAGTTAAAACTCCTAAGGGAAGTATCATTGCAACAAAGTTTTGTGAATCAGTCCCTATTAGGGCACATAAATTTTCTTTATCTGCTGATCTCATCGTCATACCTATGATTGAGTTTGATATAATCCTAGGTATGGATTGGATTTCGGACTATGATGCGAAGATTTATTGTAAGAAGAAAGAGGTTACGATTCTTGATGATAATGATAAGGAACACCTTATCTTTAGAGCAGAATCGTCACCACCTAATTCTTATTTAGATCCACCCCCAGTAGCTCAACTTAATTCAATTATTGGGGAGGAAGAGAATGAAATAACTATCGGTGAGGAAAGGAATGTTCAAATAGAGGATGTACCTATTGTGAAAGAATTTGTAGATGTATTTCCGGAATATTTACCTGGACATCCTCCAGAACGAGAAGTTGAGTTTTCCATTGATTTGATTCCTGGATCAAGGCCTATATCGAAGACCCCTTATAGAATGGCCACTGTAGAGTTAGTTGAACTAAAGAAAAAACTATAGGAATTGAGTAATAAGGGATTTATTCGCCCTAGTGTTTCTCCATGGGGAGCCCCTGTTCTTTTTGTTAAAAAGAAAGATGGATCTATGAGGTTATGTATCGACTACAGGGAGATCAATGCTATAACGATAAAGAACAAGTATCCCCTACCTCGTATTGATGATTTATTTGACCAACTGCATGGATCTCAATACTTTTCAAAGATTGACCTTCGATCTGGATACCATCAGTTGTGTGTGAAGAAGGAAGACATTCCGAAGATAGCATTTCGAACCAGGTACGGGAATTACGAGTTTACTGTAATGCCATTTGGATTGACTAATGCACCCTCTGTATTCTTGGATCTGATGAATAGAGTTTTCAAGGAGTATCTCGATGAATTTTTGGTGGTATTTATTGATGATATATTGGTATACTCCAAAACCTACGAAGATCATGAAAATCACTTGCGCATTATCTTGAAGACTCTGAGGAGGCATGAATTATATGGGAAGTTTAGCAAGTGTGAATTCTTGCTTCAGGAGATTTATTTTCTTGGCCATATTGTCTCTAAAGATGGAATCTATGTTGATCCTTCTAAGACCAAGGCAATCCAAGAATGGCCAGCACCTACGAGTATAACTGAGGTACGCAGTTTTATTGGTTTGGCAGGTTATTATCGACGTTTCGTCCAGAATTTTGCCCGATTGGCTAACCCATTAACGAAGCTCACACATAAAGGGGTTAAATTAGTTTGGACAAAAGAGTGTGAAGAATGTTTTGAAGAACTGAAGAAAATATTAGTCAATGATCCTATATTGACTCTACCATCGGGGAATGATGGGTTCGTTATTTATAGTGATGCATCGAAGAAAGGACTTGGTTGTGTCCTTATGCAGAATGATAGAGTTATTGCATATGCATCACGACAGTTGAAAATTCATGAACAAAACTATCCTACTCATGATCTCGAGTTAGCAGCTGTGATCTTTGCTTTGAAGATATGGAGGCACTACCTCTATGGTGAAAAATGTGAGATTTATACTGATCACAAAAGTTTGAAGTATATTTTCTCACAAAAAGAACTCAACATGAGGCAAAGGAGATGGCTTGAATTACTCAAGGATTATGATTGCACAATACACTACCACCCGGGGAAGGCAAACAAGGTGGCAGATGCTTTGAGTAGAAAAGACCATGGAGTTTTGAACAATATGAGAATTTAAAGGGATCCAATATTCATGGATCTAGTGAAGATGGACATGGGAATAACCAGGGAAGGTGAAACATCATTTCTTTTTCAAATGGTTGCCAAACCATCTTTAATAGAAAGTATTAAGAGTACTCAGACCAATGATGAAGAATTTCAAAAGAAGATTAAAGCTCTGAATGATGGGAGATTGAGAGACTTTGTGTATGAAGATGGAATTTTGAAATTTGGGAAGAGACTTTGTGTTCCCGATATACCTGATCTAAAAAGGGAATTTATGGATGATGCTCACAGTTCCAATTTCTCTATACACCCTGGGAGCACCAAAATGTATAGAGATTTGAAGGAACATTTTTGGTGGGACAACATGAAGAGGGAGATTGCTGATTTTGTGTCAAGATGTATGGTTTGTCAGCAAGTGAAAGCTGGAAGGCAACAGCCTGGAGGAGTCATGCAACCTCTTCCCATACCGGAGTGGAAATGGGACAATATTACGATGGACTTTGTCATGGGGCTACCAAAGACTCCTAGAAGGAATGATGCAATATGGGTGATTGTTGATCGTCTTACCAAGTCAGCACATTTTCTTGCTATAAGAGAAGATCTACCCCTGGAACGTCTAGAAAGACTATATATTAATGAAGTTTTGAGACTTCATGGAGTACCCTTATCAATTGTTTCTGATTGTGATCCCCGTTTTACTTCAAGATTTTGGAAAAGTCTTCAGAAATCCCTGGATACTGAACTTCATTTGAGCACTTCTTACCACCCTCAGACAGACGGACAATCAGAACGGACTATTAAAACCTTAGAAGACATGTTGAGATCTTGCTCACTTGACTTTCAGGGTATGTGGGATCAATATTTACCTCTGGTAGAATTTTCCTATAATAATAGCTTCCATTTGAGTATTCAGATGGCACCATATGAAGCATTATACGGAAAGAGATGCCGTACACCAACCTGTTGGGATGACGTTGGTGAAAGAAAACTTGTAGGCCCAGAACTGGTGGAGGAAACGGTGGAAAAGGTGAAAGTAATCCAAAATCACATCAAAGCAGCTCAAAGTAGGCAGAAGAGCTATGCCGATAATCGAAGGAAGGATTTGGAATTTCAAGTCGGTGATCATGTTTTCCTGAAGGTATCTCCATGGAAGGGAGTCATACATTTTGGTAAGAAAGGTAAATTGAGTCCCAGGTACATCGGACCTTTCAAAATTCTAGAACGAATTGGGGTTGTAGCTTACCGATTGGCATTGCCGCCAAGTCTCTCCAAAGTTCACGATGTGTTCCACGTATCTCTGTTGAGGAAATACATGCCTGATCCAATGCATGTACTCACCTATGAGGAATTAGAACTGGAACCCGATCTTTCCTATTGTGAAGAGCCCGTCAGGATTCTTGATACGAGAGAACAAGTACTGAGAAACCGGACGACGCGTCTGGTAAAAGTTTTGTGGAGAAACCATAAGATGGAAGAGGCAACGTGGGAACCCGATGAACTTATGATGAAGAACCACCCGAGTCTTTTCATGTGATAAGTATTCTAGAAATTTCGAGGACGAAATTATTTGAAGGAGGGGAGAATGTAACACCCCAATCTTCTACGGTACGCTTCTCTTTGAATAATGTGATAGCGTGTGTTGTACGCAACACCGAGTTCTAACACACCATAACCAATCAAACTAGCCGTTATGAATAGTAATACCTACTTTTTGAAATTATATATATTTTATATTTCAAAATTGACATCATTTTTGGATTCGGAATATCGAATTTAGCCTAAGGTGAAATTTTGGTACATTTCGGATAACTTTCATATTTTGATGAATAGTGAAAATTACTAAATTTTAATTAAAAACAACTTTTTTAATAAAAATAATTAATAATGATAAATTATGAATTTTAGTAGTTTTAAAGTATATTTAGAATATATTTTTACCATTTAATATAATGTTTGTCATTGGACATAATTTTACAATTAAACCGAACATAAACAAGTGTCAATCTTTTGATAGTTATTATCTCTTAAAAACACGCTTTTTGTTTTGACAGCGGGAATTAATTTTAAATTAATTTCTTCCACTTCTGTGTTTTGAATTTAGGAAAATGGATTCCATATTTGGAATCAGGATGTTCAAATTGTGTAAATAGGTAACTTTTATTTTTAGACATTTTGAATAATTACTGCGGTAACTATTTTATTTACCATGGTTAAGGGTAAATCCGGTAAATAAGGGTTAAAAATAATATTATAATAATACTAAATTACTCTAAAACGTGTCTTAACCCTATTGGTTGATACATGGTCGACCATGGACATCTTTGGGTCGATTTTGGGACCCCATGGATCCACTTGTAAGTGATAATGACACTTTATTTTAATTAAGTTAAAATGAATACAAAAATGACACAAGCATATATCTTTTAGAAAAACAATTGTTACATAGGGTTATATATATTGGATTTTAGATTATAAATATTAATTAGAAATATAAAACGATTTCCTACATAATGATATTTTATTTATAATTTTTAGACATTAAATAATTTATTTTATTTATGACACAATGATGATGCAGTAATTACTATAATAGTGAAAAATTAAAATAATTGATATTATAAATACCCAAATAAATATAATATGAAACTTTTAATGAATTAAACTAATTTTCTAGGATAATATGATATATTAGGATTGATATAATTGACTTTTTTCTAAGTAATCAATCTGTTATGAGTTTCACAAAAAATCAACTATTGAATAGTGTCAAAATTGACATAAAAGAGTTCTTAAAACAAATATTATATTATTAATTGATATTAAATTCTTAAAAATATAAGTTTCGTCCAAGAGACTTATATCATGATAGTTTCATCATTAATGGACCACTTGGGGATCTTTTGGATGTATATAGTAAGTTTATTAACCATATTATATAAAAATAGAAAGAGACATTGTAAAAGTGAAACTAATTAACTTAGAGTTAATACTTAAAGATAAGGTTAATATAAGTACCCAAACCTGTCTAAATTCTATTGGTTGAGTATTTTTCGACCTATCCCCACATTAACCTTTGAATAATAAACTTTGGAGCCATTAGAAACCGAATATGAATTTATTATAAATTAATATTTCTAGCTTTTCCAAAGGTGCCCCTCACCCCTCTTATAAAAGGGCACTCCTCCTTCTCATTTCTTCACACCTTAAAAGCCTTTTGGTTCGGCCAAACTCTGCCCAAATACTCTCCCAACTTCCCTCACTACAACCTAGGGGCCTTAGTTTGATCAGAAAGCCATCCTAAGGATCCCTTTAGATCAAATCAAAAGGAAGAACCCGAAGAAGAGGTAATGTTTTCACCACCCCTTTTCAAGTTCCTTTCTTCTTCCACTTCTTCTTCCTTTGTTCTTACCATTCTAAAATAATAACTCCAGTATCTCACATATAATGTGATGTTATTATAAATATGGTACAACCATATTCATTATTCTATCCACCCTTTGAATAACATGTCACCATACGTGCGTACGTACGGCTTACCGTCTCCACGTCGTGGTGTAATTGTTATTCAATATATTATTATTTGGATGGGTATAATAATGATGTTTAACTCATGTAAATAATAAATATAACATGTTAATTATTCGGTATATATGATATACCATCCATTTATATATTATTTTAATATCAAAAGAATGATATTGTCGCTCGTGCGTACGTACGGACTACCGTCTCCACGAACGCGATGAGATTCATTCTCCGTCGTATCCATTCAAGTATAATTATCATTTGATGATTTAAAAATGATGTTTAAGGACTTGATATCATTCTGGGTATGAATAAGATACAACAAACATGGCTTATGTAACAAAACATATAAAAGAAAATGAGTAAGTTAACACCCGAAACGACGATAATTCTAAGATATTATTAACAAATCAATGTTAAAAGATCATATATGATATCATATTAATATATATGATTCTTGTATAATTTAATAACAATTATTTCACCATTATACAGGAGGTTAACCTACCCCAACCAAGGAAAAGTACAAGGTAAGGGTTATTTCACAATATCTTCATTATCCGAGGTTGTTTATACGTAATAATCTACTGGGATTTCTTTATCATCCACATCCATGTTTCTTCGAAATGTATTTCAAAACATATTTATTATTTACAAGAATATGGTTTAAAGTCATTTATACCCTTGTTTGACTTTTTATAATAGGTTTATAAAGGAATCGTTCCGTCATTTTCAAAACAAGGTCCTTTTTAACCTTTTCGACAGAATTAAGGTAAGAATGTTTTTTTAACTTATACGGCGGGTGCGGCTATTTTCCGCTGTTATAAAATCTTTAAAGCTTCCCTTACAAGCTTATAAGATTATTTTCAAAGAAAATGTTTTATTTTATATGGATCTTAAATGATTTCAAAATAAAAGGAGATATTTCTTTAAAAAGAATTTTGATTTCATCTATGTCAACATCCTTTGATAGATTTTAAGATTATTTGAAGTTGATTTATTATGATACAAAACTTCTATATTGTATTGAAGGTTTTGTGATATGTTTGACTGTGGATGTTCTATTTTTATACCATTCATAGTTTATGGTGAAAGTATTGACATTTCGTATGCTAGTTTTAATACGAATGTTTATGTTATGTTTAAACCTTTTCATATGGGAATGCATTGGACTTAATATGTGACGGGTGGAGCCCGCTATAGCTCCTCGATGCATCGGTAGGTCTCATGAGACAAACTAGTGTCTTGGAACAAGGCCTTGAAAAAATCTTATTTGTAGTCTTGTCACGAGGCCTTGGCTATGTGGTTATGATAGTCTGGCATTATGCATTCCATCATTATGAAAGTGGTTATTGATTTTGCATGTGATTATTCGATTAGTAGAATAACCATGTGAATAAGTAAATGGCATTATTTAATTTTATTTATGCCATACTATGTTAAATGTTCAAGTTTAAAAGGCTTTTGTTTTAGTTATACATTGCCTTAAATGTTTATTCTTATTTATGAAAGTTTCTGCTATATTGTTATCCTTACTGGGCATTTGAGCTCACCCCTTTTCTATGTTTTATTTTTCCCAGGAAGTGAAGAAGTAAATTATGAATGACCTACAGGGATATTATGTGGGGATATGACTATGTATTATGGAGACAATATGTTTTTGTAGTAGTTTTTCATTTTATGATGTAATGTAAGACTTATGAATATATCTAGTGTTTCCAAGACTACTAAACCAATCGGTCTTTCGAGATTTGATCTTTCTTGTGATCATACCAATGTTATGTAATAATGCACCGACTATGGGTAATTGGGGTCGGGGCGTTACATCATGTTATTCCATGTGTACTCCCATACTGGGATTTATAGCTCACCCTTTTCTTATGCATGTCCTCAGGTTATCCCATGCAATGCTAAGTACGAGGGAATGTAGTCCTCAGGTAAAGGAAGTTTTCAATAAAGATGTTGTATTTCGTGTTTTAAGTTTTTATGTAATGATACTAAGACCCAAAGACACTAAACCTCTTCATCTTCTTTGTTGTATCAAGTGAAGTTTTATGTAATAAATCATGTTTAAGTTGTAATAAAAAAAGTGTTGTCATAGTTTAAATAAAAATAATAATAATATATCGTTATTTGTTAAAACTCAGTGTTTCATGTAATACAAGCCTTCAATGAAATTTAATTTATTTCAAATAATAATAATTCATAAAAACTAAGATTTTACATCACTATTTTTAATGACCCAATATTATATTATTTTCATCGTGGATAATGGAAAAGTTCATTCAATTTCCATAGAATCTAGGAAAGCGGTGGAATAATTGTACAATATTTAACTACAAGTGATTTGAACAATAGTAGCATCATCAAAGACTTTTTCCTTTCCCCCATATTGTTTAAGGGATACCACAACACATATCATCTCATAATTATTCATCAATATTTAGATTCTATGACATCTATATAAGTATATTTTTATATTTTTATATATTTATATTTTTAAATTTTTATATTTTTATAAATTTATATTTTTATATTTTTATGTATTTATATATTTATATATTTATATATTTATATATTTATATATTTTTATATTTTTTTATTTATGTATTTATGTATTTATATATTTTTTTATTTTTTATTTTTTATTTTTTTATTTTTTTATTTTTTTATTTTTTATTTTTATATTTTTATATTTTTATATTTTTATATTTATATTTATATGAAATAAAACAATTAATTGATATTTTATTGGTAGATTTTACATGATAACTCAAGCTTACCAATGGAAATAAAAGTATTCCAAGTTATATTCATAATTTTTTTTCCCTTATGTTTTGTAATGAAATCAAGAGAGATGTGGGTTGAATGATCCAATAAAGAATTTTTTTATCTATTCTAGGAAACTATTATTAATTTAATAATATTAATGAAATCATTCTTCAAATCATCATTTTAAAATTTTATTAGTCACGTTATTTTCTATTTTAAAAAAGAAGATAATTTTGATTTAATAAGTAATATTTATCCACACAAAAATTTATTAGTAATTAAAATATTTTTATGTATATTATACAAGTTACATTGGTATCATAAATTAACATAAGTTAAATAATCTATAATTTGTATCTATTTAGTAAGTCACTCATTAATTTTATGGTATAAGGGGAGGAGGTCTATAATTTTATGTCATGGGAGGCCACTCTACAAATTAAAGCCCAATGGGAAAGAACTATATGATTTTAATTCTAGGGAAGACACTTTATAGTTTAAATCCCTACAGTAAGTCACTTTATAGAGTCTTTAGAGATATTTTATTTCTAAATTTAGATTTATATGAATGTAACTTGGAAATTAAATCCAACTAAATACTATCAAAATGTACTTTGGATTTTAAATCCATCCAAGAAGTTTCCTTATGATTTATAGACTACTATAACCATGTTTAATAAAAAAGAGTAAAAATTTTAAATTAATTAAAAAATCAATTGAAAATATTGTATTTTATATAGTTAAGGGGAAGGTTAAATGAAGTTTAGTAATTTTTTGAGGAGTTTTGTAGCTAATTTGGTGGAATGTGAAATAATTATTTAGTGGTATTTAAAATCACTCCATGGTACTTTCTATAATTTTATGGATTTTTTCAAGATTTTTGAATAAAACATTTCATGGATATAATGTATATTTCATGGATTATTGATAGGGGACCAAGGTAAATTTGTTCAGACAACATTTCAAATTAAATCAACCCATAATGAGAATCTTTAGTTTAGAATCTTGAAGCGCTATCAAAAATACTATATATTACACCATTGGGATATTCCATATTTTATAGAGACTATTTTTTTCATGATAAGTGATTCAAGCTAAGAAACATGATATATGATGTTATATCATAGATAAAATTTATTATTTTTCTTGGATAAAGTAACTATGTCATTCTTATAGTCATTATGATATAGAATATTTATTAGGTGGATTTATCAATATTTGGAGTTTTATTTTTAAGATAAATAGATCTATATGATTTTATTTTTGAATGATCTAGTGTTTAAATCTTTACTCACTATAATAGACACTGTGATTTCATGGTTTTTAAGATTTTGGCATATTTTGTAGATGTCATGATTTTTCAAATATGAGAAGATTTAGCTTATATGATGGAGATTTAACTGGACCATTATGTATTATTTAAAACACTAATAAAGATGTCAAACATTAAATAAATTCTTGTATATTTTTTAATGAGAGATATTAAAGATATTTTAATGATTGGATAGAGAAATTAAAGATATCATAGAAGAATGAAAAGAGTTGAGGATAGAGATTATTGAATATCTAAGATTTGTTTAGATAAATATTGTTTCGAAGCTAAATAAATAAAAAATAATTGAATATTGGGATTAATTCATTTTAGTGACGAAGAGAAACACACTCATCATATTGTTTTATTTAATTAAATTTATTATTTAATTATGATAACCTAGGAATTCATTATTTATGACCACTTCTTAAATATATTAGTAGAGTGACAAAAAGAGGTGATGATCCTTGAACTCAGTAGTGAACTGGCCCTTAAAATTTTATTAACCTAATAATGCATCAGTGAATTCTTAGTATTTTATAATTTTCCAAGTGTATTATCCATGAATGTTACCATTTTTTGTGAAATATTTTTTTTGGATCACTCAAATGGTGATAAACACTGAGAGTTGGAGGGATTGGTGTTAATAAAAATTTTCAATCCAAATCATTATTATTCTTATCCAACAGAGTCCTCTCAAAAATCACAAGGGTGCAGGAAATAAAAAAAACATAACATGTTTTTTAATGAAATTTTCTACTTGAAAGGATTTATACTGCCCTAATGTGTTTTAATTATTATCTCACACACACACAACTCTTATCTTATTATTAAGAAGTCACTACAGTCAAGGGAATAACCATGAATCTATTATAAAGACTAGTTTAAACCAAATACAATTCCACACTTATAAAAATAAATGGTTATATTTGAAGAATGGCCATTGATGTGTGATTGATCCTCCACATGAGATAAATAAATGTTGATCTTTTTCTTCCTCCTCTTTTTCCAACAGTTTTATTACTTTTTTTCTCAAATAGATTCTTATAATTCCACACTAAGAGTTTCAGGAATATATAAGAAAAATCAATCTAGTTTTTTTCCATTATTTATATACTCAATCATGTAAATGTCTTTATATATTTTAATATAAAAATAATCCTTTAAAAGAGACAACATTTTATCCTCCATAATTGTCTTTTAAGTATCACTCAAATATATCAATTCTAACTTGCAAGAAAAATATGATTTATTTTTCATCAAATATATCAAATATATCACACAAATCATATTCATCTGTTTTATGCATGATAGCATGCATGTTCTCATGCATAGAACCTAATGGTAAAAACCCTCACTTTGTTGTGTGATTTAATCCAAAAGTTTCTCCTAGTACAGAAATCGTGGTGTGGAATCATATAATTTGGTGAAAATCTCTCTATGCAAATGAATTCTTCATGAATTAAGTTGTGGTTATCTCCTCCCTCTCAATTATAAGAACTATAATTGAGTGGAAATTATATTAAAAATTCTCCACAATATGTATTACATATCCATAGATCAAAATAAATTCATCTACATTAATACTCTAGAAAACACAGTTTCAATTATGGATTAATCATAGTCCCATGATATTGGAAACTCGTTATAATATCAAAACATTATTTGGTTTAATATATATTCATAATATCTCAATCTATAATTCCATAAAAATTTTTCTAATCCATTGATTTTGAAATGGATCCTTAAGATTAATACTTTTCTAAAAAAAATTGTAGTCATTCCAAAAGAGTAAACGACTCATAATTATCTCTTTTATTCCTATCCTTTACTGATTTTTATCCTCAAATGATATTTCATAAGACTAAATGACTCTTATAGGATTATATATATTCCTTACGAATTATCCAAAGGACTCTTATATAATTCCATATGACTCTTACAAACTATCCAAATGAATCTTAATTTTTTTCCCTCATGATTTATTATCCTTCAAATAAATCTAACGCATTATTAATATATCAAAATTTTATATTTAACATAAAATACTATAACCCTATAAAGGTGACTTAGAACCACTTTAAGCATCCTCAGGGAATTTTCAATTACTCCAAAATCTACTCAAAAAACTGTATATACCTCATAAATATGTATTAATAACAAATGAAACAACATCCTCAAGTGGGTTAAAAATCCACCCCCTTGGATTTTTTCTCATTACCAATACCATTACCATAAATTTCAATTTCAAGAAACTTCTGAAATTTTACCCATATTAATAAAATAAATTGAAATTATCGACTTCTATTAACCCCATTATTAAAAAAACGATAAAGATAATAAGTGAAGTATGTAGTATCAACTACTTTAAAGTAATAAGTCATGAAGAAATAAACTATAAATATATATGAGCTAGCTCTATGTAGAAAAAAATAGTGATTAATTCTAACATCAATGTTATCCATTAGTATCTTAAAAATAGATATAAAATAAAAACCAAATTTATGAAATGATAATCTGGTTTTTAAAGAAATTTCTTTCTCTTACTCAACAAACACATTAAAATAGTACATTAATAAGTATAAAAAATTTCTACCCATGTATATTATCTATCTACTTTTGTTTAGATTTAAATTTAGTGAAAACGAGGAGGAAGCTCACAACATAGCATACCTTAGTTCTGGTAAATGGGTTACACTTCCATTTGTAGCCTCAACTTCTCTAAATACTTTGTTATAAGTAAATTACTAAGGATATCAGTCATTTTTTCCTTATATGGAAAGAATTTATATTTTATAAATCCTTAAGACACCTTTTCCACTAAAAAGTTATATTTAATATAAATGTGTTTATTTATAGAATACTACATTAGATTCTTGGATATATTTATTGAAACTTGAATATTATAACCAATTATTAAAGGATATTCAGTAGTAGCCTCTATATCTTTAAGTTGTGTATCCAAACAGATCATCTGAGTAGCTTCCTATTATGTAGCCATTAATTCATATTTAGTAGAGCTCTTGGTGATTTATTATTTATTTTTTGAGTGCCATGTAACAAAAATTTTACCAAACATTAAATTCTCTACCTAATATAGACTTTATATCATTAATTCTACCTACCTAATCTGCATATATAAACCTTTTTAGATTTAGATCACCTTTTTTCTTATAAATTAACCCATAACAACAAGTATTTTAAATGCATCTCAAAACTCTATTTCCTTCTAGAAGATTTGATTCTTTTTGATTGTTTTTATACCTCAAAAAAAGTAACAACATTGAAAACTTCTATCACTGAAGTAATTAAGTATAATCAGCATATAATTAAATTTATGAATTCCCTTTCATATATGGTTTTCCCTTCAACAAAAATTCTTAGTTTTGTGAATAGATGGCCCTTTGTACTCCTATTTTCCAAAACTTATCAAAATATCCATAATATATTTTTATTTTATAATAAAAAAGTAACCTATGGTTTCGATTATATATAAATATAAAAAGAATTTCACTTTACCAAGTATAGACATCACAAAATCATTTTTTATCTACTTAGAAAATTCATCACATAATATCTCTTCATTTCTAGAAAAAATATATCATAAACATAGAAAATTATAGATTTAAATGGTGTTGGTATTTTTCAAATATAATTTTTTATCAACATTTCTTTTTAGAATTCTATACTCCTCTATTATTCATCTATTTTTTGTATCATTCTCTTAGATATTTTTCCATTCCATAAAAAAATATATTCATCTTAAAGACTTTTTTATCTTAGTTGATGATAAATACATTATATGTATTCTTTAAACTTCTTTATCAATCTCACCAATTAATAAAATATGATTTTATATCTATTTGGAAAAATTGGAAGCACATTTGGGTTACTATAGCTAGAAATATTCTAATAGTTTCATGTTGTGAAAATTGATAAAAGGTTTTATCAAAGTTATTTCCCCCAATATAGGATTACCCCTTGAATAACATCCTTACTATATTTCTGGAAACTTCACATTTCTCATCTAGCTTATTATTTAAAACCTATTTAGTACTAATAAAAATTTTATTCTTTGGACACATTCTCTGATATTACTCAATATTTCATTAACTCGAATGATTTATTAATCTATGAATTCATCCTCATAAATATTTATATCTTTAAAATTGCTTCTCTAAATTTGTATATTTTCAACTCTAACTTTGAAATTACCTTAATAGATAATCTTTAACTTTTCTCATACATCCTTGGTAGCTTGTATACCCATCACCTGGGTAAAAATATTCTCTAAAACATATATAAGAATATCATCCTTTATTTTCCATTGACTTCAATATTTATATTTTAATTTAATGTAATATGTTGAAATATTTGAATAAGTGAAAAACCAATTTTAGTTGCATCAAGAACATAAGGGCCAATTGATAAAAACGAAGGAAGCATGCTATTTTTTTATCAATGGAATTTTTTTCATAAAATGTTGGAACTCATATACTATTAACAAAGTTGATGTTTTCTATCATTTAACACATTAATAAAATATAATAGAGGGAACTTCCACTATGATACTAATTTTTAGTTATAATGGATCATATGTATACACTAAGAGAGGGGTGAATTAGTGAAAACTTTTATTTTTACTATTTATTTTTTCAATGTAAAAAAACCTTGTGATTGGTAAGGATCCAATTCTCTCACTTTTATAAATTACTCTCACCCTTTCATGAAAATGATGAATATAAAGAGATAAAGGAACATAATATATTTTACCATGCATGGACACAATAAGTAATTATAATCCTTCTTGCATCTATTTATTATCCTAGATTTAGATTTTACAGTATAAGTCAATCAAAAACTTATAATGAGTAAGGAGGAATAAACCATCTCTTATTGTTACAAAAAATCCCACTATTGTCATTACACAACATCTTATTAGTCATACTCTGCATAACACTGTATACAATGATTCAAAACAAATGATAAATATCACTTGAATCCTAGGGATTCTTCTACAACTGATGAATATCCTTCTCTTAATCTATATAGATTGAAAACGCTAAATATAATCACTTTATTCAATAAATACCCGCATTGATAATGAGAATAAAATCTCCAATAACTTACTACACATGAAATTAAAACCCTTTGAGTGTTTGTTTTCTTCTCTCAATACTATTATCTCAAAAGAAGTAGGGTTTTCATATGCACATGACCTCGACTTCTGTAACTCAGTTTTCATCATTTTCTTCTCAACATATTTTATTTTTTTAAATCCCAAATGGAAATTAATTTTCTAAAAAAGATAAATTCTCTTATATAGTCACCTCATTAATCACTCATATCTTTTTAATATACCTGAAGTGGTATATAAAAATATGTCTTGAGACTAGTCCCAAAAATCATCCTGCAAATAAAATTATTTAGAGCTTCATCAATATTTCTTCTAGAGACTCATTAATAACTATCATGTGATTATGTTCTACCACATTCTCATGAAAATAAAAAAAATAACTCTTATTCTCCTTAAAAAAATATCCACTATAGAAATCCATTTTAAAAAATACGTACTAAAAATGTATTTATGAATATCACAAATACCAAAAAAACTTTTGTTTTTTAGATAACTAAATCAACTCAATTCATAGATTTTTCACCTTGATTGCAGTATGAAAGAAAATTTTTTGGAACAAAAAATTTCAAAAATCATATAAATATAATTATTTCAGACCATCTAAACACTCATCAAGAATAATTTCTTGGATAACATGTGATTTTAGTAATTGAAGAACTATAAAGACTCATTCCATTTATATCTGCATTATTCTTAATAATATAATAATTAATTTCATATCCATTGATATCTTTATCAAGTGATGTTATCATGGTATATTTTATTCTTTAGGATATAAGAATCATGGAATCAACATTTTTATTTAATCATAATTTAATTTTTATATTTTATATGTTGACGAATATCTTGTGCAGTATCAAAATTGTAATTCTTATGAATATCTTGATTATGGGAAAACTCAGTTTTTCAGTAAGTAAAATATCTTATGGCATATGATATTTAACATTTTAATTTTACAACTTCCTATAAAAAACATCACATAAGAAAAAATTATCCTATGCAGCTCAAGAAATCAAAAATTTTATAAAATTCACCTACACATATATCAAATTTCATATGCTACCAAATGTCATACGAGATCACTGTAAGAATTTATCCTCTATCAAATTTTTTATGCATAGATAAAATATAGTATGTGAATAATTTTTTAAAATTAGAAACTCCAATATCATATGATCCATTTTAAAAATATTATGGCCTATTTAAATTGAATATGTCATATGAATATTCCCTTCAAAAAAAATTTCACACTAAAAAATCATAACCAGTGGAAAATATTCTTCATGTATGATAATTTTAATTGTTATTTTTTCAAATTACAACTTCAGAATAGTAATTCCATAAATACATCAAATAAATTCAGAATCACTTAAAATGGACACTTCTCTAATACTTCCAAAACAACATCTAAATAACCAATGTATCTTCTAAAGAAACATAGTATTTTTCTCACATCATATGACAATGTAGACAAATTTCTCTATAATTTCAAGGGAACATCAGGAAAAAAATACATATAGAAAATATGATATGAATGGGTTTTTTATTAAGTTAAAAACCTTAAAATCTATCTAAATATGTTTTGTATGAGAGAAAAATATTGTGTAGCTAATTTTTACAATGGTCAATATATGACATAATAATAATTTTCATACGTATGAAATTATAACATGTAAAATATATTATGTATGGTATTTTTTTTCAAAGGGAAACCACTAAAGTATGGATAGGAATATATTATGTATTTAAAAAATATATTACAAATCATATAATAAAATAACATATATATTGATCCCTAAGGAAAAAACCTTACATCTTAGAAAATATGTTACATATTGTAATTTTTCTAAGAAAAATATATTATGTGAGGAATTATATATTACACATGGAGAATAATATCTTAAGTATGAATGTTTCTTTAAGGTAAAACCCATATGTATTTAAAATATATTTCAAATTTTCAAAATATATTATGTATGTGTAAAAAATTCTTTGTATTGGTTTTTCCACAAATAAAAAAAATCAAATGTATGGAAAAATATGTTTTGCATGAGATTTTCCTTAGGCAAAAACTTTATAAAATGGATAAATATGGTATTCTTGTACATTTATATTATGTTGGAATATTTTTTGAAGGGATAATACATAAATATTAGAAAAAAATGTTATGTATTAGGTTTTTTTAAAGGAAAAGCCTCATATATTGGAGAAAACCCCCATGTGTGGAAATTTAGATAAGGTAAAAACCTTATGCATGAAAATATATATCATTCAAGGAGGAAAAAATTATATATAGAGTTTTTAAAAGGAAACCCCCTATGTATTAAATAATAACCCTATGTATGATATTAAAAAATATACATGGGAAGAATATTGCGTATAAATTTTCCAAATAGGAAAAACCATACCCATGAGGATTCTAAATGAAAAACCTTATGTATATTTTAAAAAACAATACATATGGGGTTTTCATTTTACTAAAATTTATTAACTAAATAAAAACATATCTTTTTAATTAATAATTATGATAGGGGGTTTTCCTTATTCACAATGGTGTAACTTCACCTCTTCTACCCCTCTCAGTCCTCCTCTTCTAAGATGGGTTCTCCCTTGATCCTTAATGGATTTAAGAATCATTTTATCCAAGATATTTATTGAGGTAAATATAACACCACCTATTGATTCCTTATTGATTTCTTACCCACTATCTCACTGCTAAAACTTCTTACCTAGATTAGGGATTCAGTGATGATTCCACCAGATCATAGTAGAATCATCTCAATATAAATGGGATTTTCTATGTATTATCTAAAGGATATCCCATAATAATGATCACATTAAAAAAATTTTAGATTCAATGAGGTATTTTATTTCATTGTATTATATATTTTTTCACGTAGATTTCTGTGAAATTGATGGATTTATTAAAATGAGGAATTGGGGATTTTAAGTGTTAAAGTTCTAAATAGATGTCGAGGGTGGTGTACACCCCTTTGATTAAAATTTTAACTCATTAAATATTTTTAGTGAATGATTATTGATTATGTTCTAAATATTAATTTATGGAATGAATTTTAAATATTTTATAATTATTTTATAATTCATATGGATGATGGATTGACATATTTAAGGCCCCATGTGGATGAATGGTAGCTGGATAGTCTTAAATGAACTCCAGTGAGGGTTTTCGAGATTTAATTAAAGAGAATAGCTCCATGAATGAGGTAGGTCATCCCATCAACATCCAAATATTTATATGAATCTTTTTATGTATCATATTCTATTTGGTCACACTATGTTTGTGTGATTGGCCGTTTTTTTAAATGAAATTTTTCCTTTAGCTCACATGAAATAAACAAAGTGTCAAGGGACAATATGGACCCTTGGACACTAGTTAGTGCCTTGACCACCAGTGGATAATGGATCCATCATAAATCTTTGAAATGAGATACAAAGACCATATAGGGGTATAAATGGAATATAGTGGCATTGGTATTGGTTCCCTTAGACACCACCTTGTAGAGGAGAGTATTGGACTAAGAATAATTTTTCTAAGTAGACTATGGTGTAATTTTAAGATACATTATATCCCTTGAGATAGTTTACTGGGGTGTGGGGAGAGTTATCCTCTCCCACTAATATATGAGTACCCTAGTGGGAATTCCATATGTAGTAATTATTTATTGGTTAGTTGTGAGAGGAATAAACTAGGATAAATTAAGGAGCGTAATGGGAACTATGTCATCACCATAGAGTGACATTGTTGTGGTTTTTCTTATAAGGATGGTGTGGATATGATATGAACATGATGATGTTGAGGGATTTTATTCACTATAAGTGGTGATCTTAGACCTAGAGTTAGAAATGAAATAGAGTCACCTAGTTCAAGTGTTTTAACTTTAATATGACTCAGGGGTTTGGGGTGAGTTAATTAGACATGTGTTAAACCATAAGAGGTGTAGTGTTGTGAGACTATCATGGTTTTATCCCAAATATAGATGTATTGGGAGTGATAGGATCATATCTTGAGTGACGAAACATTTTTGTGTGTGAAATCTTCAAGGAGATGGCCAACCCATGTTATCATGATATGAGATATTATTGGGTATAAACTAGACCATAATGTTTATATGAGATTTTATAACGTGGATGACCCCCCCCCCCCCCCCCGCCACTCCTAATTATTATTATAATATATTATGAGGTGGGAAATTTTCACCTTGATGAGATTTAATATGGGGCCACTCTTCCCCTAATTTTGTTCTTGAGATTATAAGTGGTACCACTCTTCCCCATGACTGCATTATCTGATATCTAAGTACGGTCTCTCTTCCCCTCAATTTTCATACATGATAGGATCTGAGTACACCACTTTTCCCCTGAGTGAGTCTCTAAATGATATTCCAGGATAGTCTTCTTTTCCTCCATCTATTTATATGAGATTTTGGGTGGGTCTTCTCATCCCCCTAACTTAGATATGAGTGGGGATTCTACTCCCCATGAATACTTTACATGACATGATCCATGTAACCTAATTTCCCCCTAAGTGGAAATTTATATGAGATTATAGGTGGGGTATATTTCCCCTCTAACTGTTTATATGAGATGTTGGTTGGGGAAACTCTTCCTTGCGATTTCATTATTCCTAAGATTCTATGAGGGTTCTCACTTCCCTATGACTATATACTAAAAATTCTAGGGTGGGCCACTCCAACCCCTACAAAGTGTTATATATATGTGATGATTTGGGTGGTGCACCTTTCCCCCTGAGTGACTATATATAATTATGCACATATTCATGAGATTATAGGGTAAGACATGTATCCCCTTAATGTTATATAGCATGCCCGAAGACATATGGAACTAGCTAGATAAATTATAGTAAATCCCATGTGTCACCTTAGAACTCAAGGATCAACAATATTTATTTAATAATGTTCATAATTTTTACTTATTTTCTATTAAAATCGTACATGCATACACTATGATATTGTTTATGTCACAGACTCTGTTGGTGGTGACCTATTAAGTTTTACTCCCAACCTACTCGAGCAGCCATAGCCCTTTGGTGCAAGATTATACCACATTTCGCATAGTTTTAGGCAGGGTGGAAGTTCATGAATAGACCATTCATCTAAATAGATTGGATTTGTTAAAAATATGGATGAGATGAGGTGGACAGTTGATAATAGAGAAAATGTTTATTTTTATTATTTTAATTATCTATCTATGTGATTTGATATGTGGGTGATTAGTTAAGATATATGATCGCAAGCCTCTATATTTCTATTTTTATATAAAGATGTTTATTTCTTGATTTTGTGTAATCAAATTATTATTATGGATGTTGTATGGTTATTTTTACACTATTTTTTACTATAATATGAGGGTATAGTCTCCTTGAAATAACACCCTAGACCCTTGTTGCTAGTTGGATTCATATGGCATACAATGAGTCACATCTGAGCTCACAAAACAATCTTTTTGGGACATTGATGAGTGGTCTTAAGCAAAGTCATTATAAATATCCATAATTTCTTAGTAAAAAATACTAGAATGTAATATTCATTTTCCAGAGAGAAGGGGATGCTCCCCGCTTAACTTTTTCTTTTAGTTCTTCACTTGGTTTCAAGGTTGAACACACCATTTTCAATTCATTAATATATTATTTTGGATCTTCACCTATAATAATATGAAACATAGGAAAATATTAAATAAGATCAATTTTTTTTTAAATTTCACTTATACTGAATAATAGACAAAATAGTTATTATTATTAATAAAATAGGTGTATAAATATAACTTAATATTTTATTATGATTCTCATTGATGGAAACTAATGAATATTCAAGATAGATGCTATTATATTTACTTGAATATTTTAAAATAATTCATTTAAATTTAAATTTAATATTTATATTATTTCTAAAACTATTTCTCTAAAGAAAAATATTCTCTCATTCTGAGGATCAATAATGAATATAGATTCACTATAAGACCATGTCAAACATTCCTTTGGTTAGTGGTTTTAAAAACACTACCTCCAAAAAAATAATGCTAAATATTTAACAAAATATGTTTTGGGTATCAAAAAATATTTAAAATACTAAGGTTATAATATAGTATAATGAAAACATCTAACAATCTCCAAGTATTGGAATGTAATCATGAGCATTCTAATGTATGTTTTTTATCAATGATATAATTATCAATTAGTATGGGGTTTATTTGATAATCTGTTTTCAATTTAAAATTTCAAAATGTTGAAAAATTGGGTGAATTATCAAGTGAGTGATATGTGATAGATCCATGTATATGATTATAAATGGTATTCTATCCCAGTCCAAAAAATTATAAATCCTCAATCCAACTATTAATCAATGAGAACATCCAACATCATGTTCTAATCATATGAGGTTGTTATAAAATGTGTGTTTTGGTCTAAAAATTACCAATTTAAGCTAATCCTATTTCATGTGTGAATAAGAAGATACTAGAAAATCTCACTACTGAACTAATTTTATTTTATCATATATTAAATTAATTTAATGGTGGGAGGAAATGAATTAACAATGTAACACCCTGTATTTTTTTCCATTAATGTGTTTAATATCTTGTTTTACACGAAACACCAAACTAAAATGAACCATAATTTATTTTATGGAGATAAAATATTAGAATACAAGATAAACATTCATACATTATTTGAATGAAATATGAAACATAGTTATTAATATTATAAGTGGGATAAAACCACAAGTAAGAAAAAAGACAATGAACATGAAATATTCATCCTCATGGTTTTCCTTGAAGAACATGCCACTAGATACTAATGGAAAGAAGTATAGATATTAAAAATATACTAAATATTTTTAGAGATAAATAAGTGAATTTGACGGAGGATTTTTAGTGAAGTGTGTAAGGTCATGTATATAAATTTTATTTTATTTTTTTTATATGGTTATTTGATATATGGTCTTTTAATATATGATCGTTGGACATATAATCATTGGACATGTGTTATAGTTATATGTAAACAATGTGTTACACATAAAATATTTGAAATTTGATTAATATTAAATAGATAATTTTAGAATAAAATAGAATTTTAGTAATTCATTTGTGAAGAATAATAATCATCAAACCAAAGGCATGCCATTTGTAGATAATAAACTTTCCAAGTCATATAAAGCAAAAAAATAGTAGGATCTTCCATGGTAAACCATCAGTACATACATATATAGGGAATTCAAAAACTCAAAAGTAAATTCTAGCTGAGGTAGAGGAACCTCCATGGTCCACTACCATCTCTCTATGAAAAGGTCCCAACATGGTCATTAAGGTCCAGAACCTGATCCTAATTCCTTGCCTAATCTTAGAGACATAAAGTATTTACATGTCCCAAGGGGCCAATGTACAGTTTGAGAATAATCTTAGTAGGCCACCAGTAATGTGTGTCTATATTAAATCCACAATTATTCAAGTTCATGATAAATATAAATAAAATGATAAGCCACACCCATTCATGAATTAAAAAACTTCCCTTACTCTCAAAAACCACAAGGAAGTGTCTACCTTCTTCGGTCATTGCGAGTATAAATTTCTGAATACATACCCCCAAATATATATGGCATACATCATGTTTCTGCATATATATATATTTGTAGTGGGGAGGATCCATGGCTAAGAGACCACAAAACCCCCTGATGAAATTCATACCCGTTGAAACCCCAAGTTCCACCTAAAATCATGTCTCTAGAACCACATGTCATCAATCAAATATCTAACATCCAAATGCCATTCCAAATCAAGTCCATAGTACCTCATACCTCAGCTCAAGAAATCAATATAGCTTGAATCTCAACATCCCAGTAACAATGATATCTATACTCCAACATATAATCATCACCATCTTAACATTCAATGTCCTGAGGGAAGAAAATATTTTTCCTCCTAATATCCAGGACCAATAGCCTCATGTATAATGGTGAGCCCCATCCCCCAACTGATGGTCTCAACACCATAAACTAAGGGTCCATCCCAATATATAGGGATTCCTATATTGAGAATCCCCATCATAACTAATGGTCAACACCATCAACTAAGCCGCATAATCTATGGGGGTCCTGCCCACAATGAGTGATCAAAACCACCTCGATTGGGTCCTATCTGTGTGTACACAACTCCAATGACACATTGGCCAAAAAAGGTGAGTGGAGATCACCCAAAAAACCTAACAAAAGTTATCTAAAACCTTGTTCCCCTATAACCATGTCACTAAATCATGATGGTCAACATCACCACAAGTCAAATGGGTGATTTTACAATCATCATGACCTCATCGCCTTAATATTATGACAATGTATCCTCAATATAGTGATGTTATCACACCATGTATCTCAGACTAAGATGAACCTAATGAACTATATCACCTCAGTCCAGGTGATCAACATCTCCTCAATCCTCAGGCCTTGCCTTTCATGTTCCCACGGAACCACTCTTATCAACATAAATAATTTAATAATTGAAATTACACACCTGATCTAAACCACCCAGGTTTTTCCAAGCCCCTTACCCATCTTGACCACTTTTATTATTATAGTATCATTCCCATAGTTATCTCAAAATATCCATTGAAAATTTTAAAATACATTCATTAATTAATTACAGGTCTCTCTCTGACTACCCACATGGCGCATATAGAACTCACCCCCGCAAATGCCCATAAAATTTTCGAGATATATAGGAACCACCTACCTTGTACTTTTAGGTTCTTTCTCATCTTATATAGACCTTTAACTTGATCTAAATCAGAAGAAGATGATGTTTTAGATAATGTAATGAAAACAGGGTAAATGATCTCACATGGATTTAGCACTCCATGTGGTGATATAAACAGAAAATAGAAGCTATTGTATTTAAGGTATTTCTGAGATGAATTCATAGCCACCAACATATCAAGGAATGGAGCTCAGATGAGGAATTTGGCTCAATGACTAGGAGAGAGAGAAATAGAGGAATACCCCCAGTGTGTGTGGTGGAAATAAATGAAAGGGGTTGGAAAAAACATATAAGTATAGAGGGTAAAATTCATTATTTCACCCAAATAAATGAGCCGCATGGTTTGGATATTCCTTTACGAACTGTGTGGTTCTCTCTAACTAAGCACCAGACATGCATGTGCTAGGCACATGGTTTTTCAAATCATGCATAGATCATGAAAAACACCAATGTTAAAAAATTAAGAGGTTTCACCTGTCCATGAAACCCAATCCATATGGTTTGAAAGACCTTTTCTAGTGTTTAGGTGGTCCACATGGTTACTCTTTAAAGGTTGCATGGTTTGTCTGAAACTGCGTGCCTCTATTTGAACTTACCCGAAGTAGAGTTTCCAGGGTCTGAGGTACCTTAAACTCACCTAAAAACCCAAGTCACTTATAGGGCCTTAAAAGTCATCAAAAAATAAGGCCTTAGGTCGATAAAACTCTTACATTTGGGTTCCAAATATCAAAAGAATATTTGGTCCATCCACCAAACTCAAAAATTCAAAAAGGATAAGGATTTTTGACCAACCCAAAATCCTAGGATGTTACAATCTCCCCACATTAGCATATCTTTTCACTGATCTATCAATAATTAAATGAATATGGTACCAAACATACCCATATCACTTCCATCAACTATGTCTACCTGGATTATTAAGTCACATGTCAAATTCCATCAAGGTACTCCCTAGCTTAGGAGTTACCTACATGGTTGCTTCTTGATCCAAAACATTATAATGGTCCAACCGACCATCCCTAGACTCAAAAGTTTTCTAGTAATGTTCTATCACACTTGCACCTCATCAAGTTCTCAAATCATACATGTTTCATACCTAAAACCCATAAATACTTGCGCCTCATGAGGTTACCATAAGTACCTATTCCATATATGACACCCATCAAAACCATGCATCTCATCAGATACCCATAGATACTACATCTCAATAGATGTCTAAAATAATCCCAAATCATATATAAATATGCATTCCTGTCATATTCATGATGCCTATGCACCTTATACAAAACCCACACCACATCAATACACAGATACCTATGAATATCATATAAAAATCCACACTGCATCGATTCCCATACAAATCCCAGTTCCTACACACATCATATATATATATATATATGTATATATATATCACACTACATAACTGAATCCAACCTACTAAATAATGCCTAGTTATTTCAAAATAATACACATGCACCTCATTCATCAAAACTGGACAAATCCTTAAATAAAAGAAACCTGATCATGCCCATGGTATACCTCTAACTATCATCAACTCCCTAACCTTATCTGCACCTAGCATCTAAACAACGTCAACCTGGTATGAAGCTTGAATATCTGAGGCTCGGCCTCCCTATGGTGATCCACTAACTACCGACCCTGACCCCACTACTGGGTCCAACTTTCTCGATCATAGCCTATGTGTGTAGTCAAATCTCTACTACCAGCTTCTAGTACTACTCCCCATTCAGCCTCAGATCCTAAGTCTAACCCTATCTCTGACTGCTTGTGGTCTGAGAAGGGTTCCTACAAAACCTCTCCAAATGTCCCATCTGGCCAAATTCCTGACACTAATTCAGAACCCAGTCACATTCGTTATGAAAATTCCCTTCCTTCTCAAATTGGAAGCATACAACTAATGACCCACTCCATGGTGTCCTTCCTAAATATTTGGCCTAGCTTCCCTACTGAGAATCCTCATGGTCCCACTTCTTGCTACCAAAATCATCAATGATTATCTTTCCTGAGACCATCTCCCAACTCGTATAAGACCAGTCCATCAAGTTCCCCTCATATATTAGTGCCTCATTGAATGCCTCTGAGAAGGATTTCTGCCTGAAAATGTTAACATGAGCATTGAGGGTGTGTTGTAGGCCATCCTCAAAATTCCTCACCCTAGTAATTCCATCACTCACAATAGTAGTTGAAAATCATTATAGATCAGTGAAGTTAGACACATAATCCATGAAAATAGTGTCTCCATACTATATATTCATGAACCCATGGACCCTATCCACCCTCATCAAATCTAAAAAGAAGTGCTCAAAGAACCTGGACTCAAAATCCTTCCAATACAATCCCTCGTGTCTACCCGCCTGAACCTATACATCCCACAAGCACTTTTCTGGTCTGCGAGCATGTATGTTACTAGCTTCACCCTCTTCCTGGGGGTTGTCTCAAGCTGTTCAAAAATATTATGGACCAATTTGATCCAATTATCTACGGCCTTCATCCCACCCTCACCATGAAATAGTAGTGGGTGCTGAGACTGGAACTTGTGGATCAAGTATTACATAGATGGATCAGCTCCTTGAGCTCCACTATCGATACCTTGTATGGAATGAACCATGATCATCCTAATCTTCTCATCAATTCATGGATCAAATTATACCATATTTTTTTGACCAACCGATATCAGAGCATGTACATGTAGCTCATGATCATCCCAACCCTATAGGGCCTCATCTTGTGCATGCTCATGCGGCACCATATCACCACCCTCTTGATGATTCATTGGATCCCATCTAGGTGGCCTTCCACTAAATACTAATCATGATGTTTAAACCACAATAACAATATATATATATATATATCATATATAGAAAAGGTTGTAATAACTAGCACATCTCACAACACTTACAATCCCCTACCGCACCCTGTCATGTGACATCCGACCTTGGGGCCCCCTACCTACCCATATCAGGGTCAGGTATCCAGTATAACCTAACCTCATGGCCCCCTTCCTACCCACATCAGAGTCAAGCATCACTTACAATCAGGCCTAATTTCTCCTTTCCTACCCACATCAGAGTCAATCATCACATATCATAAATCAATCTCAGGTAGCTAAGTAGAATGCCATCGAAGAGGCTATACAGTAAAACATTGTTTAGCTTCTTTTTTGACACTATAAAAAAATCACCCCCATTTGTCATCCCTACCTACCCTTATCAGGGTAAGGCCTATTTTTCACATTCATATAGAATCACATAGAATCACATATCGATATCATTGGAACCACATGCTTGGAATGGCTAAGTAGAATTTCACCGAAAGTGGCCAAGAAGGAAAACACCATTTATATTCTTTGTTGAAACATTAAATATCCAAACCCCTCTTAGATCATTCTAGGTTCCCAATGATAATAACTAGAAAAATACATCATATGATCCTTGGTGCCTATCATGATGCATAATCAAACCTCACCATTAATATTGATCCAATTTTTAAATCCATATAATAGATAAACATCACACCCAAGTGCTCCACTCAAGGTGGAAAATAATCAATTGTGAAATCATGAAGCATAACATTAATTTTTTACCCCTGACAACTTGGTATGTCCCCCCTACATGGGGTTGCAGACACACAAGCATGAGCTTTGATCCCAGTCTCGACTACAGCATAGTCTTTGTTCTACCATATCCCAAATAGTAAGACCAAAATAAATATAAAACTCATTTGATACCATTTTAAGCACCCTTACCCGGTTTTCCACCCAAATAGTACTATGTGCCGATTGGCCACTTGGCCTTAGGAGAACCTCCACATATACCAAAGGATGTCGACTACCAGCAAGGGTCTGAGGGGTGATATTGGGGAGACTATACCCTCTGGTGGTGATAATATTAATGGTCTATATATAATAAGAACATTTGAAGAAAGACCATAACATAAGAAGAAACAACACCAACACAACAAAAGCATATAAAATAGTAATGGAATAATAATAATCATACCAAAGGCATACCGTTTGTAGATAATAAACTTGTTAGGTCATAAAAAACAATAAACAGTCATGAAAACCATGGACGACCATCAATACATACATATATAAGTCATGCTAACACTCATAAGTAAATTTTAATTGATGCATAGGAACCACCATGGTTCATTACCATCCATCCATGAAAAGGATGTTACTTGATCATTAAGGTCCATCTCTCTATCTTGATCCCTTACCTAGTCTCAGAGACATAAATTCTACACACATCCCCAAGGAACCATGTATTGTGTAAGAATAATCTCAACAGGCCTCCACCGATGTGTTCATGTCATGTATCCATAATTATTTTGGTGTATTTCAGATATAAATGAATAGTAAACAACACTCATTCATGAATTAAACCACTTTCCTTATGCACAACATCCACAAGAAAGTGTCTTCCTACTTTGGACATCGCAGGTATAAATGTATGAATATGGGCACCAAAATATATATACGGGCTACAACATGTGTCTGCATATATATAATTATAGTGGTGACGATCCATTGCTTATCACCATGGAATCCCCTAATGAAATTCATACCAGATTAACCATAATTTTCTACCTAAAATAATATCACCATCACCATGTGACATAAATCAAATATTTTATTTCCAAACATCATTCCCAATCAATCCCCTAGTCCCTTGGACCTCAGTATAAAAAATCATTATCATCTCGAAGCCCGACATCCCGAGGCACAACAATAATAGTCCTCTAATATATAATAATATTTATCTCAATAGATGACGTCTCGAAGCACGTAAATATAGATCCTCCTAATATCCTAGCCAAACATCCTTAGGTATAACAAATAACATCATTCCCAAACTGATGGTCTCACCACCATCAATAGATGGTCCATCACTATTCACATGGATTCCTACAGTGAGAACACCTCGCATAACTAATGGTCAACACCATCACATAATATGCATAATCTACAAAGTCCTCCACCCACAATTAGTGGTAAAAACCACCTCAACTGAGTCCTATATATGTGAAAATGACTCCAACGATGTTTTGGACAATAATGGAGAGAAGTAATCACCCCAAAAACCTAATCCACATTCTCCAACACCTCATTCCCTTATGACCATGTCACTAAATCCTAATGGTCAACACCACCCCAAGTCATATGATCCATGACCCAATCCTAATGACCTTGTCACCTTAATCTGAATACCATATCCCCTCAACTTGGTAAACATTATCACCCCACAGGTACTGAGATAAGACCAACCTAACAAAATACATCACCTCATTCCAGGTGATCAAAATCACCTCAATCCTCATCCCATTCCCATTACGTTACCACAGAACCATTCTAATCAACATAAACAATTTAATAACTCAATTTATACACCAAACATAAATTTATCACGTTAGTCCAATCTCCATACCCATCTTAACCACTTTTAGTGTGGAAGGATCAATCCCATAGGTTCTCATAAGATGAATTTAGCAATTTAAAATACATGTATTAATTAATTATGGGTCTCTATCATACTACCCACATGGTGCATATAAAACACACCACCAATATTTTAGTAAAATTATGGAGAAATCTAGGTTCCACCTACCTCGTACTAGTTGTTGATTTCAATTTTGATATCAACCTCTAACTTGAGACGAGTCAAAAGAAAACAACATTTTATATGAACACCTTTAAAATAGGGTAAAATATATCACATAGATTTAGAAATATATATGGAGAGGTAAATATAAAATAGAATCTAGTGGATTGAAGGTCTTACCAAGATGAATTTGTATCCACCGACGAATCAAGGATCAGAGATCTGATTAGGAAGTTGTCTCAATGCCAAGGTGGGATAGAAATGGAAGAAGACCCCCTATGCATGGAGTGGAAATGGAGGAAAGGTGGAGGAAAAACATACAAGGAGGGTGGATAAATTAATAATTTTTCCTAAAAAAATGATCCACAAGGTTTCGCTAACCGTGAACCAACCATGTTGTGCCCTATGTCTAAGCACCACAAGTGCTTTAGTTATGCACGCAATTTTCCAAACCATGTGCAGATCCTGAAAATCACCTCTAATAAAAACTACACAGGTTCCCCACATTCATAAACCCCTGCTCGAATGGTTTGAAAAACCATGTCTAGTGTTGTAGGTGGTCCTCAATGTTTCTCCGGGGAGGTCGTATAGTTTTTCCAAACTGTGCACCTCTATTTGTGCTTACTTTAAATGGTGTTTCTAGGGTTCGATAAACCCTAAACTCACCTGAAACCCTGATGCACTTTTTAGGCCATAAAAACCATCTAAAAACAAGTACTTTGTTCAATAAAACACTCTGATTTAGGTTCTTGCGGTCAAAATTTTAGTTAGTTTGACCACCAAATTCCAAAATTTAAAAAGGTTGAATATTTTTGACCTGCTCAAAATTCCAGGACATTACAATGTTCATAATGAATTTTAAATTAAATTTATTCCTCTTGAAGAATTAAAAACAAAATATATTCAAAATAAAAATGGAATTATTTTCAAAATAGTTAAATAGAATCCAATAAATAATTAAGGGATTATAAGGAATAAAATTTTAATGATTCCTAGCCAAAAAAATGTTTTATTTAAAAACACTATTTTTAATACATATTATATTTTTTTATTTGAAAAATAAATTTATCATATTTGGAGTATAATATTTATTGAAATATTATATATATATATATAATAAATTAAAATTCATCTAATTACTATTACTTGTGGAAGAATAAGAATAAAGTCACATTTGTGCTTAAAATATACTTTTCTAAAAATTATTTTTTATGCATTTTGAATTTTTTATTTAAAAATATTTTTAACAAATTTTGAAAATTGAATTTAATAAAATGATTTTAATTTTTCTAACTAGGTCATTGAAATTTTTTAAGATATTCAATATAATTTTAAATCAATAGAATCATCAAGGTAAAAAATGAGTTATCATGGTAAGGGTAAAATAAGCTAAAAGGGATTAAATTAAGGAGTAAATACCTAAAATATCATTAAATGTATATAAATTTTTTATTCAGCTATTCTCGACACATATCCATTATTTTTCTACTTTTTCACAACTTTCATGTAAAATGACGGTCTTTACTAATTAAAGAATGGGTATTTGTAGAAATGCCACCCAAACTCGCCTATAAAATGACTCCAACTATAACCAATTCAATCCACACTTTAAATTTATTTAACTCTTGAATATATACCCAAATTGCCTCTCCTGATGTCTCTTTACATTTTTTGTATCTTCCAATCTCAATAATAAGGATTAAATCCTTTAATCTGTAGGAACCTCTTTTAAGAAGAAGCGAATTCATCAAAGTATCTAGTTATTCAAAATATTTTTCAATTTAATTATCATATCCACTCATTATAAATCTCATTAACCAATATAATATTTTTCATTTAACATCATTAAAAAAATTTAAAAATAATATTACTATAATATAACTCAAATTACTTACTCATTCATTAGTATAGCATATTCATGGTTGGGTCAGTTCAACCACCTACATGAACGATTCTATATTATATTCTCTATTTATAACATTAAATATTATTAATAAATTAATATAGGTAAAATATTATATATAATAATAAGTAATATTATTAATATAGTTCTATAAGTGTAAAGGTCTAATATAGCCCACGATCAAGATATTGTTCAGTTTGGGCCTAGCCCGCATGGTTTTTCTTTCCCTGGGCTCTGGCCATTAGGAATCCCCCATGAAAAGGCCTCATGATGAGATAGGTATCCACACCACCTTATAAATGGTTGCTTCATGGTCCGCCTTCTTTGATGTGGAATAGCCATAATCCACCCCCTAAAAGGGCCCAGCATCCTTTCTCAAACATCAAATGAATACTGGCTCTGATACCATTTTTAATAGCTCATCCCATCCCACGATCATGATATTGTCAGCTTTGGGCCTCGCCCACATGGTTTTTCCTTCCCTGGGCTCTGGTGCTTGGGCATCCTCCAGGTAAAAGGCCTCATGATGGGAGAGTTATCTACACCACCTTATAAAGGGTTGCTTCGTCATCCTCCTTTTTTGATGTGGGATATCCATAATCCACCCCCTAGAAGGTCCCAACTTCCTCGATGGCGCATCAAATGGTCACTAGCTCTAAGACGACTAGTCACCATCGCCTAAGGGATGCGACCTGCTGCATGTATATTTTAGAACATTGTAGTAATCGTACAGTGTGTCCAAATTACTCACCAACTACCTAAGGCTTGCATATTCTCTTAAACAATCAATGATGGGAAATTTATTTTAAGACTTCTTAAAATAAAATTAATCCAATTCATCCATTTAAATAAAAATTTCCCATTTAAGACCAAAAAAGGTCTTAATAAAAAAAATGTTGCTCTTTAATAGATAAAACCACTAGGTTTCTATCAAAACATTTTAATCCATTTTCATATGTTTTAAATCTATTAAAAACCAATTCCATCAATTTTAAAATTCTTTTCCACAATTAAATTAAATTTTTTAATTGAAATCATTCCCATGAATCCAAAATTTAAATTAAACAATTTAAATTAACCAAATTCCCATGCCAAAAACCCATTTTTTCTAGAAAAATCCCAATTCACTATAAATGGGTTTTTCCAACAAATCAATTTAAAGCTATAAGATTAATATTTAGACAATTTCTTTTGAATTAAAATAATTGAAACTTAAACATATAAATTAGGGTTACTATAAATTAGGAATATTGACATAACGACCTACCTCAAGGTCACTCATGTCAGCAGTAATGATAAGCTACCCAGTGTGGTTCAATACACCTCCTCATTACATTATTATTGTAAGCATGGAAACACCAATGCTCGGCGTTCATCAAGGGTTCCTAGAACAAATACAACTATTTTATTTCACATGGAAGTAAAATAATACATATGATTATATTTTATCTCTCTTGTATAATCTCTGGATTATTGTTTATGTTAACGCATTAAATCACAAGAAATATCCTTAAGAATATTTATAAACCTCATTCAATAATTATATCCCTAAAATAACTTGAGAATAGAGTTTGTGTTCTGTATAATTATTCATTTTTAAAATATATATGTATTTATGTATATATATATATAAATCAAAATACCATTTGATAATGAAATTATCATTTTCAAATATTTTAAATGATTATCTTTTGTTAAATCCAATTAATTATTGTCTTGTAGTTACAATAAATTATCATAATCATATCTTCATAATTTTTTTATAAATTTCCTTTACTAACTTTGTTAAAATTATCAATTTATAATATTAATAATTATCCTTTGATAATTCAATGAAATTTTCATCTTGTAATTCTATAAACTGTCCGTTGATAAAATCATGCATTTATCATTAGATAATTTTTATTCAATAAATTATTGGAATTATATTTTAATAATTTTTCACTATTATCCTATGATAATTTGTATAAAATTATCTTCAATAATCTCACAAAATTATATTTTGATAATTATTAATAGAATTTTCTTCTATTATTTGGGTCATATCAATTGGTAAACAAATTTTTTATAATTATCATTGAATAATTTGGGTAATTATCATTTGATAATTTGTTTAATAATTAACCCTATTAAATCTATGTTTTATAATTTATTTTAAATTGCACTATTTTTTATTTATTTTCAAATTTAGGAAATTATGAAATAAATTAATTAAAATAAATAAATTAAATGAACCTATGTGAAACTCAAATAGTGTGCATCAAGAGGAACCCCCACTAGTGCCTGGATAAAGGACTATACCGATCACCTCGAAGAGACAGCTCATATCATGGATAGAGGAGACTCACAGCTCTCCAGACTCGAAAAAAATGATCAACATGGAACTCCCAAGGGTTTTTTTATTTCAAGAAAACATAAAACGTGTTTTTTATTTGGTAAAATGTAAACCCCTATTTAAACAACTAATTCAATATAAATTTATGAAGAAGTCATTGGTTTCAATTTATTAGGTCATTTCAAATTTAATTTCATTCAAAACTATGCTAAAATGGATCTTTGACAATCCCTAAGCGTTAAAAATGGTTTTCTGGCCATTGAGAGGGAAGATGAATAGTAAATCGATTAAATAAACAATTGATATTAATTATTTAATTAAAAAAATAACTTCAAAATAAAATAGCATCCTGAGAAAAACACTATTTCTCATAAATGTAATGCTCTGATTAGGGTAAACACTATATTCTGGACCCAACGGTGGTCTCAAATTTTTCATAAGACACATCATTTAAGAGATATTAATTACTTATTAATTAAAAACATAATAAATAATTAATTGAAATAAAAAAGTGTTATTTTTTATTGAGACATCCAAACGCATGACGCATACAATTGTTATACCTCATGAAAGGTAACCCCATCATTTCAGACCCATCAGTGGTCTCAGAATTACTATATGATTCCCCATTTGGGATATATTTAATTATTTTTAACAAATAATATATTAAATATTATTTAATAACTTTATCTCACAATAGAGACATCCAAATGTCCAAAACCATCGAATTTTATACCCTTCCTAGGGTAAACACCATATTTTAGACATAACAGTGGTATCCAATTTCTCAAACGACACAAAGTTTGGAGTTATTCAAATATTTTGAGTAAAAAATGTGTGCTTAATTTATTCTAATTAATAATTTTATTACATCTTTGTCGAGCCTTTGCGAGTCTCATAATCTTTCACCAACTTAATGTCGAACCCCAAAAATATTCAATGGAATATTCCCAGATGTTAACCAGAAGCTAATGTATTTAACACATTTATAAAAAATTAACTGATAACTAATTATTTTCCCACATAATACATTAATAATTTAACACAAGAGAGGTGTTATTCCACATAATTATTATTTTGGATACTTCTTGTGATTACAAGCGTTAACATAAAATGATAATCCAAAAATTATTCAAGATAGAGAAAATGTAATCGCATGTAATATTTTACATCCTTGTGACATAAAATAGATGTTTTGGTTCTAGGAACCCTTCAAAATGTTGATCATTGATGTTTCAATGCATACGATAATAATGTTGTGAGGAGCTGTATTAAACCACACTGGGAAGATTATTGTTTTTGCTGACATCAGCAACCTTGCAGTAGGAAGTTCTGTCATGATGAATAATTTATATTAACCCTAATTACGTTGTTTAAGTTTCAATTGTTTTAATTCAAATGAAATTTGTAACATCCCAGGTAAATAAAGAATAAATAATTTTGATATTTATTAATATTTACGAATTAAATATTAATTTTATTTTAAAGGGGTTGCTATGTTCGATAGCGTACCCGATACGCAACGATGAGTTTCTTTGAAACTTACGTAGCACACTAGTAATAAAATAATATTATTTTAAATGTTAGTTAACAAGTAGCCGTTGTACTGGCGGGAATGGATAGAAATAACTAAAATATGATTAGATATGTTTTTAAATGTTTATACATTTACCCAATAAAAGATAAAGGCTTAAAATACGGAAAGAGTTCAATTTTAGGGCATATATACTCTAATTTTCACTAAAGGTTCACTTATCACCTTTTAATGGTGAACCATCATTAAATATAGTTTTGATCACTCTTATACTTTATTTTGGACCAAATATAACTCTTCTTTAGAATCGGGACATCAAAATTTACTTTGTGTAAATTTTTGGTACCTTTCTGATAAAGTTCATTTTTTTATGAATAGTGTAAAATATTGTATTTTAATTCAAAACCTCTTTTTAATATAATTTATTTATATGATTAGATTATTATTTTAATTGGTTTTAAAGTGAAATTAGAAAATATTTTTACCATTTAATTCAATGTTGGTCATTGGAATCAATTTCACTTTGAAATTGGACTTAAACTGGTGTCAATCTTTTGATACTTATTGTTTCACAAAAACACGCTATTTGTCATGACAGCGGGAATTAATTATTAAATTAATTAATTTGACTTATATGTTTTGAATTTTGTAAAATGGACTTCATTTTTGAATTCGGAATATCAAATATAGCTTAGGGTGAATTTTTGGTAATTTTCTGAAAAACTTCAATTTTTGATGAATAGTGAAACCACTAAGTGGTAATCAAGCAAACTGAGTTTTCAGTTAAATGAAAGTTTACCACTAATGTTTATTGAATTTTGAAAATCCGATATACATGGTTGTCATTAAGAAGTAAAATGTGGTTCAATGAGATTAAAATAATTTTTTGGTGAATAGTAACTTTTTTTCATTAATCGCGATTAGAGGTAATTAGTGTAGTTTAAAGTAAAAATGGTATTATAAGAATGTGAAAACACCATGAAACTTGTCCTACAGCTATTGGGTGAGTCATGGCCGACCAAGACAAGCCATGGGCCAACTTGGGGACCCCATGGAGCCACTTTAGTTGGAAAATGACATTAATATATTTTTATTTAATGTTAAAGTGAAAATGACACTAACATAAATTGTTTTACTAAAATAATTTTTGAGTGGGGTTATACAAGTCCAAATTTTGATTATAAATAGTCATTGGAAAGATAAAAAGATTTCCTACATCATAGTATTTTTGTTATAATTTTTAGACATTAAATAAATTAAATTATATATGACATAATAATGATGCAGTGATGACATCATTATTTGACGATTTAAATAAAATGGAAAGATAATGAAAAATCTAAAACCTACACATGTACAAAACCAATTGGATGAGTGGATTGCGAACCCTTATCACCTTATCCACGAATTATATCAATGTGGGACCTTTTAAAACCGAAACACATTTTCAAATAAAGTAATATTTCTTTACTTTCCAAAAGTGCCCCTCTTCTCCTCTTATAAAAGGCCCCCACCTCTACCTCATTTCACACACTTCTCAAGCCTTTGGCTCGGCCAACCCCTGCACAATTACTCTCTAAACATCCCTCTCCTCATCCTAGAGGATTCCCTTTGGGCAGAATCCTTTCAAAGGAAGCCTTTAGGCTCAAATCAAAAGGGAGTTACACTTTTAAAGGTAATTCATTCTCTCTTGTTCATTTGTTTTATTTTGCTTCTCCAACCCTCTAAACTCTTTTTATTTACTTCTTTTGTAACAACACCAGTATCTTCAATATACTAGGATTTTGTTATAATATTTATTTGAGCTACACTCTCACATAACTACATAAAATGGTTAAAGAACATACGGTTTCTGTGGATGGCGAAATTCTGCCTCCCGAAATGATGATTGTTCAATACTCATTTAACACCTTCAAGGGTGGCCATTATGATGTCACTATTTTTATATATGATATATAATATGTTTATTTTTTCTTTAAGATTCTTTATTTTTAATTTTGGGCATACCTTTATGGTTTCCATTATGGGTAAACACGATATCTTCATTTAAGGAAGTGCGGACTACCGCCCCCTCAAAGTGATGTGATTCATTAATGCCATATGTGGGACGTGTAAAGGATGGATTTAAAGTTATTATATATGATGTTATACTGGAATTATAATATAACTCTATATCATTATTATTTCTTTCCATTAAATTATGAGATAGAAATGAAAGTAGCGTTCATGCGGACGTACGGCTTACCGTCTCCATGAACGATGCATTTCATTTCTTATCCCCAAATGTAATGTACTATTAAAAGTACATGTATATAATAGATATATATAATTAATGATATATCTAAATGATGAATATAATTCTGGAATTAAAATATACATACCTCCCATTTAGTTTTAATTCCACTAATATGACAAAGAAATGAAAGTAGCGTTCATGCGTACGTACGGCTTACCGTCTCCATGAACGGTGCATTTCATTTCTTACCTCTAAATGATTATGTAATATTATAAATGCATTTATGTACTGGATATATATGACATGTATGATATCTACATCATGAATACCATTCTGGATATAATGAACCTTTGACCAAATTAACAACATGTAAGTGTAAGAAGTCTATTTTTGACTTAAGAACCAAATACCGACAAAATGAACATTATTAACTTAACTGATTACATGATGTTCATAACATGGTATAAAAGAAATAATGAACTTGAAAAAGATTCATAAGCAAGTAGAGATTAACTCAAGTTTATTATTCAGGAGAATAAATAACGGCCGGGTCAAGTCGGATACGAGGTAAGGGACTTCGTCTCAATCTCCTTTCATTGAGTCATATTTCATTTTATACACAAATTTCTTTTATACGGTGTATAAACCCCTTTGACTTTTACTTTTATACAAAAGGAATCTTTTTATACGAAGCGTTTTACAAAACGACAAAAAGTAATGTTTCTTTTAACGTACGTCGCGACAAAAACCTTTTTCCGCCGCCGCGAGTATTATTTGATCTTTGGCTTCCTCAACAAGCCGTAATGTTTTTAAAATAAAATAAATACAATATACTCTTTTATGTATTTTGGTATTGAAAATGGTTTTGATAAAGGATTCAATTGTGTCAATATATTTATGATATATTGTGATTGAAATGTGTAAATGTTATCTTTCCTTTATATTGGTTTTATGTTTTATGATTTTATATTGGTACTTGGACATTTTAACGGGTGGTTACGTTATAAACCATATGACGGGTGGTGCCGTGAATACCAGGACGGGTGGTTACGTTATAACCTCCAATGCATTGGGTATGGAATTCAGTCGTATGGTTATTCCATTAAGTATGTATGGAAGTCGGCCGTATGGCTATTCCATTAAGTATGTATGGAAATTGGCCGTATGGCTATTCCATTAAGTGATATGTGTGGAAGTCGACCGTATGGTTATTCCACTTAAGTATGTTTATGTCCCAAGTTACCTTTATATATGTTATGTGTTCTTTATATGCGTTTTATGGTAATACTTTGGTTACAAAAAGGTAAGTAATGATACTTTATTCAGTAAAGAGTTTTTACTACTTCATGAAGGTGAAGGTATTACTTTGATAAAGTATATATGGTTTATTTGATGTTTGAAAAACTAACAGTTTTCATTCTTTCTGTATCCATTACTGATCTTTTTATGCTCATCCCAAGTTTTTTTGAAATGTTTTTCACAGGACTGAATGTGGAATAAGGTCAAGGATGGGATCAAGGGAATGTCATGCTATATAAAACATGGAAGTAGACATGTTTCTTTTAAGAGTTTTTTATTTATTATGGAAACTTAGTATAAGTGACTACTTTGTAATCTTTTGAGATGTAATAGTTATGTTCTAATTCTCTAAAACTCTAAACCTGAAAAGATCCTCAATGTGAATTATTCATTTAATTCAATATTAAGTAAGGTTTAAGGCTGGGGCCTTATAGTTGGTATCAAAGGACGGTTTAGACAACTTTAGGAGTTAGAAAAGTGTTAGTTTATGATATGATTGAAATGATATAGCATTTACGGATTACCATGTTGCTTCGCCTAAGATATTTCGGTGTTCAGAATGGTTTTCCGCAGAGGAAACAAAGCAGCTATGTTGGGACGACATCAGGAGGAAGACAACCTTCCAAATCAGCAACCTGAGATGGTCGGAATCGGAACTGAACAGTTTGTTGCAGTGATGGCACAGTTGAATCAGGCTATAAATGGAGGTGGTATCCATGCACGAGATCATCCAGATCAACCGCAGAGGAACATGTCAGTGGTGGAACATTTCATGAGGCAACATCACCCATCATTCAGAGGATCATCTGACCCTGTGCAAGCTGAAGGGTGGATTAAAGCACTGGAGAATATTTTTGATGTCATGGGGTGTTCAGAACATCAAAAGGTTAGTCTTGCTGTTTACCGTTTTGAAGGTGAAGCTGATCAGTGGTGGTCGATGGTGAAAAATATAAGGGATAGTGATGAGATTGATGATCTTCACTGGGACGAATTCAAAGGTATGTTTCTTGAGAAGTATTTTCCTAAGGCTGCCCGACTTAGGATGGAAAAGAAATTCTTGGAATTGAGGCAGGAGGATGATTCAGTGGCTGCTTATGAAGAAAAGTTCACTCGATTGGCAAGGTATGCTCCAAACTTCATACGAGATCTTGATAGTAAAATAAACCATTTTTACTCAGGGTTAAAGCCAAAGTATCGAAGGGATTTAGCTTCTCGTGAGGTCAAAAGTTATGAAAAACTTTTTCGATGTACAGAGAAGGTGGAAATGGAGTTTGCCGATGATCAGGTGTTCTATGAAAAACAACAGAATAAGAGATCTAGTTGGAAGGAAAAGGGGAAGAATTCATCAAAGAAGCAAGGAGGTAAGAAAACCAAATATCTATCCTGTGAGAAGTGTGGTAAAATGCATCCTGGAGAATGTTTATCCAAGTCTGGTAAGTGCTTTCGGTGTGGTAAGTCTGGTCATATTGCTCATAACTGTAAGGAAGATGATCAAGCAGGAAATGAAAATCCAATGGTAAGATGTTTTAAGTGTAATGAAATGGGTCATTATGAAAACGAGTGTCCAACGAAGAACTCAACTGGGGGAATGCAGCCAGACTACAAGCAGAAAGGGGTGGTGAAATCCTTTGCAACAACTTCAGCAGATGTTGGGCCATCGAATGAAGTGGTATCAGCTCCAGGGAGCTCAGTTTTTTTCGAAGATTGACATGAGGTCGGGGTACCATCAGTTGAAAGTAAAAGAAGCAGACGTTCCGAAGACTGCGTTCCGTACTAGATATGGCCATTATGAATTTGTAGTTATGCCTTTTGGGTTAACCAATGCACCTGCTGTATTCATGGATCTTATGAATAAAATTTTCCATGAGTTCTTGGATAAGTTTGTGTTTTTGTTTTGAGGTTTGGGAAGAGGTTATGTGTGCCTTGTGATTCACAGTTGAAGAATGAGTTGTTATGTGAGGCTCATAGTTCCCCGTTTTCAGTTCATCCGGGCAGTACTAAGATGTATAGAGATCTGCGGGAGTATTACTAGTGGGATGGAATGAAAAGAGACATTTCTGATTTTACTGTGAAGTGTTTGACATGTCAACAGGTTAAAGCAGAGCGGTAGTTACCGAAAGGGATGCTTCAGCCTTTACCAGTGCCAGAGTGGAAATGGGAAAACATATCCATGGACTTTGTTGTTGGATTACCGAAGACATCTCGAGGTAATAATGCAATCTGGGTTATTGTTGATCGCTTGACTAAATCTGCTCATATCTTTGCTATACGATATACTTTCTCTCTTGATCAACTTTCCCGTTTGTATCTTAAAGAGATAGTCAGGTTACATGGAGTTCCTCTCTCCATTGTATCGGATCGTGATCCCAGGTTTACTTCTAACTTTTGGAAAGGCCTTCAGAAGTCTTTGGGTACTAAATTAAATTTTAGTGCAGCTTTTTATCCTCAATCAGATGGGCAGTCAGAACGAACAATTCAGACATTGGAGGATATGATACGATCTTGTTCTATGGATTATCAGGGAAGTTGGGACCAACATCTTTCGTTGGTTGAATTTTCATATAATAACAGTTTTCATTCCAGTATACAGATGGCACCATTTTAGGCATTATATGGGAAGTGGTGTCGAACTCTAGCTTTCTGGGATGAAGTTGGTGAAAGGAAGTTGATGGGATGAGAATTGGTAGAAGAGTTGGCAGAAAAAGTTCAGCTGATTCAGAAACACATGAGAACAGCTCAGAGCAGGCAGAAGAGTTATGCGGATAACCAGAGGAAGGATCTATCTTTCGAGGTAGGTGATCATGTTTTTCTCAAGGTTTCTCATTGGAAAAGTGTGATGAGATTTGGAAAGAAAGGAAAGTTGAGTCCAAGGTTCGTTGGACCATACGAAATTCGGGAAAGAGTTGGATCAGTTGCATACCGAGTGGCTTTACCTCCGAGTTTATCTCAGGTACACAATGTTTTTCACGTTTTGATGTTGAGAAAGTATATGCCAGATCCATCTCATGTTTTGAGCCCAGAGGTAGTTCAGCTGGAAGAGAACATATCTTATGAGGAACAACCGGTCCAGATTCTTGTCCACAGGGAGCGAGTGTTACGGAATAAGGTGATTCATCAGGTAAAGGTTTTGTGGAAAACCCATGTGATTTAAGAGGCAACGTGGGAATCTGAAAATGCTATGAGGGATAAATACCCCCACTTATTTTGATAAGTGAATAAAATTGCGAGGACGCAATTCCCAAAAGGGGGGAAGGATGTAACATCCCAGGTAAATAAAGAACAAAGAATTTTCATATTTATTAATATTTACGAATTAAATATTAATTTTATTTTAAAGGGGTTTCTATGTTCGATAGCGTACCTGATACGCAACGATGAGTTTCTTTGAAACTTACGTAGCACACTAGTAATAAAATAATATTATTTTAAATGTTAGTTAAAAAGTAGCCGTTGTACTGGCGGGAATGGATAGAAATAACTAAAATATGATTAGATATGTTTTTAAATGTTTATACATTTACCCAATAAAAGATAAAGGCTTAAAATACGGAAAGAGTTCAATTTTAGGGCATATATACTCTAATTTTCACTAAAGGTTCACTTATCACCTTTTAATGGTGAACCGTCATTAAATATAGTTTTGATCACTCTTATACTTTATTTTGGACCAAATATAACTCTTCTTTAGAATCGGGACATCAAAATTTACTTTGTGTAAATTTTTGGTACCTTTCTGATAAAGTTCATTTTTTTATGAATAGTGTAAAATATTGTATTTTAATTAAAAACCTCTTTTTAATCTAATTTATTTATATAATTAGATTATTATTTTAATTGGTTTTAAAGTGAAATTAGAAAATATTTTTACCAGTTAATCCAATGGTGGTCATTGGAATCAATTTCACTTTGAAATTGGACTTAAACTGGTGTCAATCTTTTGATACTTATTGTTTCACAAAAACACGCTATTTGTCATGACAGCGAGAATTAATTATTAAATTAATTAATTTGACTTATATGTTTTGAATTTTGTAAAATGGACTTCATTTTTAAATTCGGAATATCAAATATAGCTTAGGGTGAATTTTTGGTAATTTTCTGAAAAACTTCAATTTTTGATGAATAGTGAAACCACTAAGTGGTAATCAAGCAAACTGATTTTTCAGTTAAATGAAAGTTTACCACTAATGTGTATTGAATTTTGAAAATCCTATATACATGGTTGTCATTAAGAAGTAAAATGTGGTTCAATGAGATTAAAATAATTTTTTGGTGAATAGTAACTTTTTTTCATTAATCGTGATTAGAGGTAATTAGTGTAGTTTAAGGTAAAAATGGTATTATAAGAATGTGAAAACACCATGACACTTGTCCTACACCTATTGGGTGAGTCATGGCCGACCAAGACAATCCATGGGCCAACTTGGGGACCCCATGGAGCCACTTTAGTTGGAAAATGACATTAATATATTTTTATTTAATGTTAAAGTGAAAATGACACTAGCATAAATTGTTTTACTAAAAGAATTGTTGAGTGGGGTTATAAAAGTCCAAATTTTAATTATAAATACTCATTAGAAAGCTAAAAAGATTTACTACATCATAGTATTTTTTTTATAATTTTTAGACATTAAATAAATTAAATTATATATGACATAATAATGATGCAGTGATGACATCATTATTTGACGATTTAAATAAAATGGAAAGATAATGAAAAATCTAAAACCTACACATGTCCAAAACCAATTGGATGAGTGGATTTCGAACCCTTATCACCTTATCCACGAATTATATCAATGTGGGACCTTTTAAAACCGAAACACATTTTCAAATAAAGTAATATTTCTTTACATTCCAAAAGTGCCCCTCCTCTCCTCTTATAAAAGGCCCCCACCTCTACCTCATTTCACACACTTCTCAAGCCTTTGGCTCGGCCAACCCCTGCCCAATTACTCTCACCACATCCCTCTCCTAATCCTAGAGGATTCCCTTTGGGCATAATCCTTTCAAAGGAAGCCTTTATGCTCAAATCAAAAGGGAGTTACACTTTTAAAGGTAATTCATTCTCTCTTGTTCATTTGTTTTATTTTGCTTCTCCAACCCTCTAAACTCTTTTTATTTGCTTATTTTGTAACAAAACCAGTATCTTCAATATACTAGGATGTTTTTATAATATTTATTTGAGCTACACTCTCACACAACTACATAAAATGGTTAAAGAACATACGGTTTCCGTGGATGGCGAAATTCTGCCTCCTGAAACGATGATTGTTCAATACTCATTTAACACCTTCAAGGGTGGCCATTATGATGTCACTATTTTTATATATGATATATAATATGTTTATTTTTTCTTTAAGCTTCTGTATTTTTCATTTTGGGCATACCTTTATGGTTTCCATTATGGGTAAACACGATATCTTCATTTAAGGAAGTGCGGACTACCGCCCCCTCAAAGTGATGTGATTCGTTAATGCCATATGTGGGACGTGTAAAGGATGGATTTAAAGTTATTATATATGATGTTATACTGGAATTATAATATACCTCTATATCATTATTATTTCTTTCCATTAAAGTATTAGATAGAAATGAAACTAGCGTTCATGCGTACGTACGGCTTACCGTCTCCATGAACGGTGCATTTCATTTCTTATCCCCAAATGTAATGTACTATTAAAAGTACATGTATATAATAGATATATATAATTAATGATATATCTAAATGATAAATATAATTCTGGAATTAAAATATACATACCTCCCATTTAGTTTTAATTCCACTAATATGACAAAGAAATGAAAGTAGCGTTCATGCGTACGTACGGCTTACCGTCTCCATGAACGGTGCATTTCATTTCTTACCTCTAAATGATTATGTAATATTATAAATGCATGTATGTACTGGATATATATGAAATGTATGATATCTACATCATGAATACCATTCTGGATATAATGAACCTTTGACCAAATTAACAACATGTAAGTGTAAGAAGTCTATTTTTGACTTAAGTACCAAATACCGACAAAATGAACATTATTAACTTAACTGATTACATGATGTTCATAACATGGTATAAAAGGAATAATGAACTTGAAAAATATTCATAAGCAAGTAGAGATTAACTCAAGTTTATTATTCAGGAGAATAAATAACGGTCGGGTCAAGTCGGATACGAGGTAAGGGACTTCGTCTCAATCTCCTTTCATTGAGGCATATTTCGTTTTATACACAACTTTCTTTTATACGGTGTATAAACCCCTTTGACTTTTACTTTTATACAAAAGGAATCTTTTTATACGAAGCGTTTTACAAAACGACAAAAAGGAATGTTTCTTTTAACGTATGTGGCGACAAAAACCTTTTTCCGCCGCCGCGAGTATTATTTGATCTTTGGCTTCCTCAACAAGCCGTAATGTTTTTAAAATAAAATAAATACCATATACTCTTTTATGTATTTTGGTATTGAAAATGGTTTTGATAAAGGATTCAATTGTGTCAATATATTTATGATATATTGTGATTGAAATGTGGAAATGTTATATTTCCTTTATATTGGTTTTATGTTTTATGATTTTATATTGGTACTTGGACATTTTAACGGGTGGTTACGTTATAAACCATATGACGGGTGGTGCCGTGAATACCAGGACGGGTGGTTACGTTATAACCTTCAATGCATTGGGTATGGAAGTCGGCCGTATGGCTATTCCATTAAGTATGTATGGAAGTTGGCCGTATGGCTATTCCATTAAGTATGTATGGAAATTGGTCGTATGGCTATTCCATTAAGTGATATGTGTGGAAGTCGACCGTATGGTTATTCCACTTAAGTATGTTTATGTCCCAAGTTACCTTTATATATGTTATGTGTTCTTTATATGGGTTTTATGGTAATACTTTGGTTACAAAAAGGTAAGTAATGATACTTTATTCAGTAAAGAGTTTTTACTACTTCATGAAGGTGAAGGTATTACTTTGATAAAGTATATATGGTTTATTTGATGTTTGAAAAACTAACAGTTTTCATTCTTTCTGTATCCTTTACTGAGCTTTTTATGCTCATCCAAAGTTTTTTTGAAATATTTTTCACAGGACTGAATGTGGAATAAGGTCAAGGATGGGTTCAAGGGAATGTCATGCTATATAAAACATGGAACTAGACATGTTTCTTTTATGAGTTTTTTATTTATTATGGAAACTTAGTATAAGTGACTACTTTGTAATCTTTTGAGATGTAATAGTTATGTTCTAATTCTCTAAAACTCTAAACCTGAAAAGATCCTCAATGTGAATTATTCATTTAATTCAATATTAAGTAAGGTTTAAGGCTGGGGCCTTATAAAATTATTTGAATCTGAATATTATATCATTCAATTTATATATTGGAAAAACCCGATTCCAGTGAATGTGGGTTTTCTAGAAAAATGGTTTTTCGGCATGGGAATTTGGTTAATTTAAGTTGTTTAATTTAAATTGTTGATTGATGGAAAAAATTTCAATTAATTTATTGAATTTAATTGCGGAAAAGAATTGTCAAATTGATATAATTTTTTTTGAATGGATTTCAAACTTGTGAAAATGGATTAATAGATTTTGATAGAAACCCATTGGTTTTATGTATTAAAGAGGCATGTTTTTTATTAATAACTATTTTGGGTTTAAATGTAAAAATTGAATTTAAATGGAAGAATGGGATTAATTGAATTTTAACTAGTCTTAAAATAAATTTCCCATCATTGATTGGGTAAGATCACATGGAAGCCTTAGGTATTTGGTGAGTTATTTGGACACACTCTATGATTAATAAAATGTTATAAAACATACATGCAGTAGGTCACATTCCTTAGGTCGTGGTGACAAGTCCTCTCTGACCAATTTTTAGAGGACGTATTTGTACACATAATATTATGATCACTTAGAGAGTGTGGATTCCTATAAATAGGAATAAAATTGTACCTATTTGGAATATGACCATGTAGAACACTTGTTTATTTATATATGAGATATAAATGTATGCCAATGTTATAAAATTTCATTACATGCCTCTACTGAATTTACATAAACTATTATATGTAACTGTTTTATTTAAGCCATTATTTTAGAAATATTCCATCATCTTTAAAGCCTTTTATTAAAGTATTTTTCCATCATTTTGAAAATATTTAAAATCTATTGTTTAAATATGCTTTTTAATTTCCAAAACTATTTATCATTAAAAATTAAAATCTCTTATTTGGATAATCTATATTTGGCATCTATTATGGAATCTTTGGTGGTATCCTACTGGGCTTAGGCTCACACCCTTATTTTTCCTTCAGGTGTTGGTATAATTTCTTCTTCCATGTTTGAGAAAAGAGAAGGGATCTCTTAGAGGTGGATCCAGATATTGATCTTTGGTCTTGATGAGTTGTGTCCTTAGGGGCCTTGGGGATGTTTTCTCATTTTAGTACTTTGTTTGTAGTGCTTTGGGATAGTTTATTCCTGTTTGACTTCTGGTGAATTACTCCTATTATAGTTTCTTTTATTATGCATATTGTTTTGTTTATTTTCTAATGCATTGTTAGTGAAAAAATTGTTCCCACTTGCATGTTTTGTGATTCCATGTGTTATTAGCCAACCCATGGGGATTGGGAACAACCATTGGGCTATGTTAGGGATGACTTGGTTATTAGGTTACCAGGGTACCCAGGATGTTTTGTGACAAAATAATATCATAGTTAGGTTGAGATTTTTTCTTAAACTCAATTTGAATTTGTGAAAACTTGTTAGGACTTTGGAGGTAGTTTGACTGAGTGTCTGGACAGCTCTCACCATAATGAACCTTAAGTCACTAGGGGTAGTTAGGAAAAGACTTCTTCTAATTTAGTTCTAGTACTTTCCCTGCTCTGATTTGGATAAAGTGAAAGCCAAATATTATTAGATCCTTATGTTGAGAAAAATATCTCTTGTTGCTCAGTTTGAGTGTTAATTTAATGTCTTTATTGTTGTATGTTGATGTTGTGTAACACAATGGATCTGAGAAGACAAGTGAATCCCATTTAGGATCTGAATCTAGTTGAGGTGAGCATGTGTAATATCCATGATTTTGGGAAAACACCACCACCAATTCCCATTTAGGCTCTAGTAATAGATCCTCATGGGGGATGTTCATCGAAATCATTCTCTATAGTTCCTTCACCATAATCCCTTTGATATGATACCAGTGTGGTCCATTAGGAAATTCAAAGAGAGTATGTGTAGATGCACCTAAGAACTGTGGATCCTATAAACGTTTAAGGCACATGTAGATGTTCTGCTACAACTTTTCTACTCTGTGAAGTGGAACGAGATCATCAACACCTCCAACAAATGTGGGGAAATCAAATTCTTCAAGTACAAAATGGTTCTAGTCACATGAATTTGGAAACAAAAAACTTCTCCATGCAGTGGAAGAGTCTCCAAAGGAAGCTGATATAGGTCCAGTGGCCATGATAGGTATCATTACTATAGATTCATCTTTATTAAATTCTCTATTTTATACTGGTGCATCTCAACTGTTTATTTCAACTGGTACCATTAACATTTCTTGTATTCATTTTGAGATTTTATCTTGTGCAATGGATATTACTACACCCCTTGGTATTAAGAGATAATAGGGTCTCTGTAGTTCTACTTGTGCCTTCTCTCTATCAAATGTCGAGCTTTCTTGGAGTTTTATAGTATTCGACATGGAATATCTTAACGTCATATTGGAGATGGATTGACTCATTTTGAATAAATCACAGATTTATTATTATCTTCGATGGGTCTACCTTAATACACCTGTCGTGCCTCTTGACTTTCTAGGAGAATGAGACCCAAGGTAGAGCTGAGATGGATATTCTTATCTAGAGTTGGGGAAAATGATATCAATATTTTCTTTTGATCAGGAGAAATATTCAATGAGTGGTGATCTCCCTTCATCCTTCATCAAGTTTCTTTACATGTTTCCTTATGACTTATTTGGTTTTCTATCGGTAAGGGTGGTTGGGTTTTCATTTGACTTAATGCCTGGTACTCAACAAGTTTCAATTCTATCTTACCGCATGACTCCAGATGAATGGAAAGAGTTGAAGTCTTAGTTTGATGTTTTTCATGAGGATATTCATCACTCTTGTGTTCTCGACATTTTTGGGGCTTGGGATGATAATTTAGGTCTTCTTGAAGTTTCTTATAATAGTTATCAGTCTATAATAAAAATGGATCTTTTTAAGGAATTGAATGGTCATACTTGTAAATCTTTGTTATGTTGGTCAGATATTGGTGAAGGTTACTTGGTTAGACAGGGTTGGGACTAAGTGAAGATAGCTGAGATTTAGTTGATTCATCATAGAATGTTACACACACAGATCAGATACAAGTCTTATCTTGATCGTTGACTTAGTCCTTTGTAGCATTCATTTGGTGACCAGGTATTCTAAAAGGATTCACCCTGGTTGTGTCATCGATGACTTGGGAGGGAAGGGAAGCTTGCTCCTCATTTTGTGGGACCTTTTGAGGTTTTTGATCAGGTGGGGAAGTCTTATATTGTTTGTAACTGCCTCCATAGTTTCCATTGATACATAATGTATTTCATATATCTTAACTCGAATGTTTTTATTAGAACTATATCATGTTTTGAGTTTTCATGATCTTGATGTGGGGCTTGGTTTATATGTGACTGAACGACCAGTCAGGCTTGTTGATTCTAAGAATAAGGTACTTCATGGGAGGATGATACCTCTTATCCATGTGTTATGGCATGATGGTTATAATTCTCATGATACGTGGGAGATAGAGGCACTGATTCTAGAGCAATGGCCTCATATTTTTGAACTGGATGCTTCTTTGTAGGCTTTCAAGGGATAGAAAGTTCCTATGGTGGGAAGTTTGTAACATCTTGTTACTATTTTTAGGTATTGATAAACCCTCTTGTATTAAATTGTTAATATATTAAGTGAGAAAATAATGATTTATCAACGAGTTTTTGATAAATGTGATAAAGTCCTTAACTACTGGTTAACATCTTGGAATATTCAATTGAATATTTTTAGGGTTCGACACTGAGTTGGTCTAAGATTCAGAGGCCCACAAACTCTCAGTAAAGCCAGAATAAAGTTATTAATTATAATAAATCAATCACACACTTTATATTCAAAATATTTGAATAAATCCAAAACAATGTGTTGTTTGAGAAATATGACACCACTCTTATGTCTGAAATATGATTTTTACTCTAGGAGGGGTATAACATTCGAAGGTGATGGAAATTTTGATGTATCGCTCGTTAGATATAGTTATTAAATAATTTTTAATATATTATTTATAAAAAATAATTAAATATTTCTCCAACTATGCGTCGTATGGGAAATCTAAGACCACCGATGGGTCCTAAATGATGGATTTACCCTAGACGGGGTATAAAATTTGTAAGTGTCGTGTGTTTGGATGCCTCACTCTCAAAAATAACCCTTTTATTTTAATTAATTAATTATTTCATTTTTTTAATTAATAAATAATTAGTATCTATTAAATGGTGCATCGTATGAAAAATAAAAGACCACTATTGGGTCTATAAAAGAGTTTTTACCTTAGGTGGGGCTTAATATTCAGGAGAAATGATCTTTTCCTTAGGATATTATTTTATTTTGAAGTAATTTGTTTTTTAAATTAAATAATTAATATCATTATTTTATTTAACCAGGTTACTATTCATATTCCCACTCAATGGCCAGAACACCATTTTTAATGATTGGGGATTTTCAAAGATCAATTTTAGCATTGTTTTGACTGAAATTAAATTAGCAACGACCTAATAAATAGATATCAATGACTTCCTCATAAATTTTAGATTGAATCGGTGGTATAAATAGGGGTTTTGGTTTTACCATATGAAAAAAGTGTTTTTTGTTTTCTTGAAATATCTGAACCCTTCAGGGTTCCATGTTGATCATTTTTTTCAAGTCCGAAGAACCACGAGTCTCCTCTACACACAATCCGATGAGTCTCTTCGAGCTGATCGGTGTAGTCCTTCAGCCCCACACCAACGGTGGTTCCTCCAACTGCGTACCAAGTGAGTTTCACCATGGTTTATTTAATTTCATTATTATAATTAATTTATTTCAAAATTTCCTAAATTCTAAAATAAATAAAAAATAGTGGAATTTAAAATAAATGATAAAAACTATATTTATTAGGGTTAATTCTTAAACAAATTTTCAAATGATAATTACCCAAATTATTCAATGATAATTATCAAAAATTGATTTATCAATTGATAAAACCCAAATAATAAAAGGAAATTATATTAATAATTATCCAAATATAATTTCATGAGATTATCATAGATGATTTTATACAAATTATCGTAGGATAAAAGTGAAAAATATTAAAATAAAATTTCAATAATTTATCAGAAGATAATTTATTGAATAAAAATTATCTAATGATAAATGCATGATTTTATCAATTGATAGTTTATAAAATTTCTAGATGACAATTTCATTGAATTATCAAATTATAATTATTAAAATTATCGAGAAAAAAAAAATTGAAGTTACAAATGCTAATTATAGATAATTATGAGGAGATGATTGTGATAATATATTGTAACTACAATACAATAATTAATTTCATTTATTAAAATATAATTATTTAAAATATTTGAAAATGATAATTGCATTATCAAATGGTATTTTGATATATATATATACATCAATACATATATTTAAAAAAAGAATAATTATATGGAATACCACCTCTATTTTTATTTTATTTTAGGGATATAATTATCGAATTAGGTTTAAAATTATTCTTATGGATATTTATTGTGATTACATGCGTTAACATAAAACGATAATCTAGATATTATCCAGGAGAGAGAAAATGTAATTGCATGTAATATTTTTCTTCCTTGTAAAATAAAATAGATGTTTTGGTTCTAGGAACCCTTGAAGAATTTTGAGAAATGGTGTGTCGATGCTTACGATAATAATTCCATGAGGAGGTGTATTGAACCACACTAGGAAGATTATCATTGTTGCTGGCATTGGTGACCTTGATGTAGGTGGTTCTATCATGATTCCTAAGTTATATTAAACCTAATTCCTTTATTTAAGTTTTAATTGTTTGAATTCAAATGAAATTGTTTAAATATAAATCTTATATATTTCAATTGATTTTTTTGGAAAAAAACAAATTCTTGTGAATTAGGGTTTTTTAGAAAAATGGGTTATTGGCTTGGGAATTTGGTTAATCTGAATTATTTGATTTAAAATTTTGATTGATGGAAACAATTTCAATTAAATTGTTTAATTTAATTTTGGAAAGTAATTGTCAAATTGATGGAATTTTTTTGAATGAATTTCAAACTTGTGAAAATGGATTAAAATGTTTTGATAGAAACTCAGTGCATTTATCTGTTAAAGAGGCACGTTTTTTTATTAGTGCCTATTTTAGATTCATATAGAAAATTGGAATTTAAATTGAATAATTGGATTACTTATATTTTATGAAGTCATAAAATAAATTTCCATCACTAATTTTGTAAAAGAACATGCAAGACTTAGGTAGTTTGTGAGTTATTTGGACACATTCTTCAATTACTACAACATTCTAAAACATATGTGCAGCAGGTCACATTCCTTAGGTGATGGTGATGATTCCTCTCTAACAAGTGTCCAAAGGAATTATGTATAAACATATTATTGTGATCACTTAGAGAGTGCAGCGTCCTATATCCAGAAATACTATCATACCTATTTGGAAGATGACATTGTTCCTCAATTTTTTATTTATATATGAGATATAAATGTATGCCAATGTTATAAAATTTCTTTACCTACATCTAATGAATTTATATAAACTATTTTATGTACTATTTTATTCAATTAATTATTTTAGAAATATTTCATCATTTTTAAAGCATTTTCTTAAAGTATTTTTCCATATTTTGAAAATTTATAGCATGTTTTGTTTAAATATGATTTTGAATTTCCAAACCTGTTTACCTTTAAAAATTGAAATCTATTCTATGGATAATCAAAATTTAAAATCTATTATGTAATCTTTGGTGGTATCCTATTAGTCATAGGCACACACCCTACTTTTTCCGTTGGGTTTCTGTATACTTTCTTCTTCCAGGTTCGAGCAAAGGGAAGGTATCTCTTGGAGGTGGATTTAGTTGTTGAACTTTGATCTTGGTGAGCTGTGTATTTAGGGACATTGGGGTTGTTTTCCCATTTTAGTACTTTTATTATAGTACTTTGGGCCAGTTTATGCCTTTTTGACTTTTGTTACATTACTCCCGATGTATTTTATTTTTTTATTCATATTTTGTTGTTTCTTTTCTTTCGTATTGTTGGTGGAAAATTCACTCCCACTTTCATGTTGTGTGATACCAGGTGCTAGTCATTGACCCATGGGGATTGATAATTCCCTTCGGGCTATGTCAGGGCCAAATCAGTTATCGAGTTACCTGTGTACCTGGGATGGTTTTTGATATTAAGGTTGACACAAAAATGAATGGTCATTATAAAGTAACTAGTTGTTATTTGTAAATTACATGAAACAAGATCATTGTGAATTTCATTCTCACGAACCATTCCTATTACTTCTATCAAACAAACCCAGGTCTATATAAATCATTGAAACATAATTATTCTACTACCTTGACTAATCAAGGAATGATGAAAATTTTCTTAAATAATTAGGATCAATATTTCCATTATGAAACTTATTCTAAACAATCCAAATTACTAACATCCAATGATGAAAATAAATAAAAAAGAACTAATATATGTATAATAAGTGATTATAATTAAATAGAACTAAATATAATATATATAAATAATGTTATTAAATAAGTTAATAATATGGTTATGTTTATTATACATAAGGTTAAATCACTTTCATTGGAGTAAGAAGTAAAGGTAACATTTCTTTTCTAATATCACTTTGAAATCATGATTGTCGGTGTATAATTTTATATTAGGGGAAATGTTATGTTATTTCTACATAAAACACCTTATATTTTATTATCCTTTGTTTATATTTGATATATAAATTTTTTTTCAACATTTAACCTCTCATTGATTCATAATTCACCTGAAATGATGCTTGTAAGTGGAATTATCTTTATCTTATTTTTCAATTGCGATGTTTTTCCCCCATGTCCTTGTTCACTATTATGTATAATGGATTTATTATATATCCTCATCTCTATTTATATGATATTTTATATTCATTTTCTATTTAATTTAATTATCTTTTACCAAAATGTGAAAGGAATATTTTAACTCTTTAATTTAACATTTTTTGAACCAGTACTTTCTCTCGCTATTTTATTCACTTTTAATTATAAATATTCCTTTACAAGTTTTTGTTTTTCTTCAAAGTAACATTTATTTATTTTCTCATTATTTTTATAAAACCGTTTATTTATGATTTTTTTCTTTATAAAATAAAATTTATAAAAAATATAAAGGATATTTCTTCTTATTTTCCAAAAAAAAATATAATGTTCTTCTATAGTGTTTTTCATCAATGCCAATATACTTAAATGTTTCTCATGACTCAATGGGGAAATATTTTAAATAATTCATCCACATTATTTCTCAGTGTGATTATTTATTCCTTATGGAAATTTCTATGAAACTCGTTTCTTTCTCATAGGTTATTTATGTTATGGTAGATTTATGAATGTGATCATATTCATGTGGCCCACATATGTAGCGTTTTTCATTATATGGTGGGTGAGATCAAAATTATATTACCCTATAATTCACTGAGTAAATATGTATATATTATGAGGTGTTATTTTATGGGACAAAGGTTGTAGTTGAGTCTATTATGTTATGTGATATAGGTGGTTAACTTAATCTACTATGATGTAAAAGTTTTGGTGATCAACGATGAAAAAAGTTATGATTCTCTTTTGTTATATTTTCTCTGAATTATTAATTTATGTATCCTTGTATAATAATTATTATTTTATAATTCCATAGTCATATGTTATTTCAATGATTTAGAATTTATTTTATGTTCTTACTCCATTTGTATGATTTTTTGTTATGATTTCATACCTATATGTTCATCTTATACTCACTTATGATCCTATTTCTATTCATATGTACTAAATTGGTTTATATCTCATATATATTACCCCTTAATGAGTGTTTCATCTCACCCTTTTGTTATGTTTTCATTCCCTAGGAAATGAACTTGAGTATAATGTTTAATAGGTCTAGAATCATATCATGTGTATAGAATGTTTTGGGATATATTGAACAAATATTATAAAATTAGAAGTTCATGTAGCTAATCTCCAAAGATAAAAAGATTATATCTTATGGTGTGTAATTTATTATGATTTTTAATTGATATTCATGTAAAATGATGTATTATATATATATATATTATGGTTGGGTCATATTAAACAAACTAATAAGTAAACATATCATAGATTATTATAACTAATAATAATTATAAATCAATTAAAAATGGCCACACACTCCACTCTGATATCAACATATTGAAATATATTGATATTAATGTATGGAATTATAAATAATAATGGATCTTACCAACTAAATTAATCACTTATGATATTTTTATCTATCTATGTAAAACATAAAATAAATGGGTACTAGTCTTGAAAGAAAATTAAAAAAGTAAAAATTAATAAAAAGTTTCTTAAAATGGAAATTCTCGATCCCTTATATTGCTTCTTGCGTCCATGAAGATAACTCCATGTGTCAATTTTCACCCCTGATTCATTATATATGGTGCATAAATTCTATTCAATAGAATTCCTTGTAAATGATGCACATTAGATTTCTCAACCTAATTCTTCTATTCCCAATCGATTTCCATATAAAAAGTCAGTTGTTCATTTTTTTTCTTAATTGGGTTAGGCATGTATGTATGAAGATACCTTCACAGTCCCCCTAAGTTTTCATGTGTTCCCTATGGAAATGAGATGATCTAAACATATTTGATTCATCTTTTAAAACTTTCTTCAATGTTAATTTATCTCTCACATATGATGAATTCCATAAACTTACACGAGTATGACCAAGAAGAGTTTATTCTTATGTGATCCCTTAATTATTTTTAAATATACGGCTAAAAAATAATTTAATCTTACAAGAAAGGCCCAATATCCTAGGATACTTTATTTTTTAAAAGAAAAAATCTTATACATCCCATTTTGAACTAGTTTTAATCTTACATAAGTGTTCATTATTATTATTAATGTTCTAATTAATTATATATTGCCATCAGTATTCTATATTTAATGTTATTTTTGTAGTCTCGTCTTCTATTTTCCTTGGTGAATTGAAAAACCTTACATAGCCTTTGATTTTATCTAGGTAATATGACATTTCTAGGTCATCTCTTTACTTCCATAAAAAATAGAACTATATTATATAACTAATAAATGAAGGATTTTATTTTAAATATCATACCTAAAACCTAGTCTAATCTTACATATAATTTATAATTCCCACATTACTCTTATAAAGGTTTGTGAGATCATTCTCCAAGATACATGTGATAATATAATAAACACTCAATTTTCATCATTTATATCTTACCCAAGTTGATGGGAAAGTATAATAGTAAACACCCTAACATACCATCTTCATTTGAATACATCAAAAAATGTTTTACGTCGCATATTAAAAGTGATATTAATTTACAAATCAATTATATAACCAATCTATGATCAACCTAATTATCACATATTTTCTCATATAATAATCAAGATATGTTGTATGAACCTCAAATATTCACATATCCTTTAGATTATCAAAATACAATTATATCTTGGTGTCATTTACTAAATTATTTGAGTTTACCAAGTCATTATTGTAATAATATTAATAATCACATTACTATGTATCATTTTATGCATTGTCAAAATATTCCTGCATTATTATTATATAAATCTATGTAATCATGTTAAGAAATCCACAAATTAAAATTATGATTTTCATGTCATATTTTTTCATTTTCATTACAAAAATACATATCACCCATTATTTATACATAACATCACCAAAATAATATTATTCCATATTTATAATATATCTATTATGTTAATGTATTGAAAAATATCCTAAAATAAAGTGTATGATTTAATTCAATTTCATTGTAATAATATATCCATGTCATCTATAAAAATTATTTATAGCTTATTCATCATAATTTAAACTATTATTTATGAATTCAAATTACTTAGAAGTAGTTTAAATCATTAATCAGGATACAATATTATCAACATATTGTCATAATATATATCTTCTTTAATGTATGTCATCTTAATAATTAAATACACGATATCAAAGAAAATACCACATTATTTTATATTTTGTTTCACTTAAACCTCATAAATCATTAACCATATCCTATTTAATGATTAATATCATCTTCTTATATAATTAGAATCCTCCCTCAGTAATCGAAATCATCATAGGAAGCTCATTCCCCTTGAATATAATTCACTATTTCTTGAAGTAATTTCATTATCTCAAATATTCAAAATATCCAAAAAAAAGAAATAACTATTAATTTATTTATAATATATTTAATTTTTATTATTAACAAAAACACCATTAAAAATAGATTTTTTCATCACTATAAGTGGTCAAATTCAATAACACGATGAATCTACATCCTTAATGGTATTATTTCCTTCAATGTCAATGTAATAAAATTTCAACACAATCTTATGATTAAATAATCTAAATTAGACTACCTAACCTCACCAAAATTATCTAAATAGGGTTATATTATGTTTGGGAAGTTTATAATATTTAGACACAATTGTCTTCATGATGAAATAATGGTAGTTTCTTAATAATTCTCTTGTAAGAATCTTTCAACGAATCAATTTTATTGGAAACAGATCCTTTTAGCTTCACAAATGTGGCATAATTTTTTATTATTCTACTAATTTTCACCATGTGTCCCCTTGGTACTTTACCTAGAATGGTGAAATAATATAAAATCTTGAGAAACTTTTTGGTGGATATTGTAAAATTTGTTCTCTAATAATCCTCTCTGAGTAGAGTGAGAAAGGAAAAGTTTAATATTATTTACTTTACCCAACCTCATACACACACATTATGAGAATATTTCTAGATAATATTATATACTTCCCAAAAATAGTTTTTGTATATTCATTACAAAAAAAATATAGTTCTTTATAAACTTTAGGATTGATTACATGGGAAGTAAAACAACTTTAATTTGTGAAAGCTACTCCAGTAGCACCATGATATGATAATCATGCCCATAACATATTAGATTCCAATAACTAAAATGGTTGAAATTATTCCATAAGTTATATTATAATTATTGTATAACCTTCATATATAACATATTATGGAGGTTTTACTAGTTATTGACATGAGGACAATACATAATTGATTTTTTTTCTCATAGGTTATTTCTCCTTACATCTCTTCAGTATCGAATTCCACTTTTGATGACGGTAAATATATTTTTACTAACATGAAAAATCATTTTCAAATTAATTTATTTTGAGGATGCATGTCATCCATGACATATTCTATTATTTTTAGTATTAATAAGTTATTTTATATAGTGGGTATCAATGATAATATTCCACATGATGTGCCCAATGGTGAACACAGGTTATCATCAACTAATAATGGAGCACCTAATGAGATCAAGTTTTATTTTAATATCACCTCTAGGTAAAAGTTTACTCTGAGATCAACTAAGGTATTTAAGGATTTTAAGTAGTATACATTATTTGATTATTTATTATATAACTCAATATCATGTTTTTTGTTAATTTAGTATTCATCAATATTGACTCTAACTATTATTTATTGGGTTTAGTAGAAGATAAATTAGATAATAATGATTTTACCCCCACATGAATGTATGTGTGAAGGGCCTCATGGGTTTTGAGTATTTTGGTAATTTATGTAATTAATCTCATAAATAATGGATCTTTGTCTAAATGAGTGTGTTAAAAAGAATAATGGGATTATCCTAGTTATCCTTTCGTTGGGATGTCAAGGAAATCAAGGTACCTCACCTTTAGAATCCCTTATAATTAGACCCTTATTATCTAGGTTATATTTTTCACTTGTGGTTTTTTATCAATGTAAGGAAGACCACTATACTGATCAGTCAGTGCATCATTATTGATAAAACCTCTATAATATATAACTGGTTCATCACTATAGATAGGACTACCCTAGTGGTTAGTCACATATATACATGGATGAATTTTGAGGAAATTGATAGTTGTGATGACTTAGGGAGTAATTTTATAGAAACTAAAATTCTTAATATTGGGAGGAACCCCAGTTAAGTTGGTGGAATCTTTACTAGGATGGTCTCCACTATGAATTATGGTTTAATTTTCATGATTACGTCCTCTATAATAGTAAGCTTCTACAAGGGGGAAGGATTAAACTTGTGAGGATTACAAATCATGCTCAAAGGGTGGTTGTAACCTTTATCATAGTGTGATAATAAATTCTCCTTAGGCCACTATTGGGATAATATGGAAATATTAAAAGACTTCAATAATGGTATGGAAATTATATTCCCCAAAATAGTGGGAGAATCTTGTCCTATATTATAATTTATCCTTAGTTCTCATTTCAATATTCCCAAGGAAGGATCCACTTGTGATATCTTCAATGTTATTTGACAAGTAAAGTAGTAGAAATGGTTTTGGTAATTGTGAACCCTATTATAAAAATACCATGTAGTGGCTAGTGTGATTTAGATATCATCCTTTTGGTTTTAGAGGAAAATGTTATCATTTTTTTGAGATACACACCCAAAAAATTAAATAATAATGAGGGACACCTTCCCCTGTTCACCCTTTGTCATGGTGCTTTCATAGATTAAGTGCCTCTAAACTCTATCAAGCGATCAACCATATCATCACAATGACATTAAATTTTTACTAATGTTCCATGGTGTTAGTAATCCATTTTTGTGTTATTTTCATCATGGATAATGTACAAGTTTATTTGATGTCCATGAATGTAATTATAGTTTAGGAAAGGTTATATAGAATTACTATACTTCAGCTTCGAATATTAGTGGTAGTATCAAGTACTTTTTATTTTCCCCTATAGTTTTAGGGGATACCATAACATGTATTATCTCATCAATATTTATCATCATTTGGATTCTATGATATATATATATATACATATTGATATTTATATTTATATTTATATATGAAATAAAACTAATAATATAATGTGCATTGGTAGACTGTACATGATCACTCAAGCATCTCAATAGAAAAAATATATTCCAAATTTGGTTCATAATTTTTTCCTGATGTTTTTTATTGAAATCAATAGGATAGTATGTTGACTAATCCCACAAAATATCTTGTTAACTAGTCCATAGTAGTCTTATAAATTTAATAGTATTCATGAAATCCTTGTTGAATTCATAATTTTAAACATTGGTTAATTTCATATCTTTTTATTTAAAAAATAAAAATGCTTTTGATTTAAGTATTTAATAATATTATTCCACATAATAAAATAATTAGTAATAAAAATATCCAGGTTTCTATTGTTTAATTTTTATTTTTCTAGTCACATAATAAAAAAAAATACTCTATATTTTATAGCTATGTATGAAGGCACTCTGTAATTTAAATCCTTAAGGGGGTCCTCCATAATTTTAGAACATGAAAATATACTCTAAATTTTAAATCCTAATCGGAAGGAACTATTAGATTTTAAGTATAATTTAGACACTTTATAGTTTAAATTTAAAACTAAGAAATTTTAAAATATATCATTCATATAATAAATTGTTAGTGTTCAATATATTTATTTACACACATCTTCAAGTCTAAGTGAATCGTGATATAGTAATTCATTATAGCATAGTTGTTAAATTTTAAAGTATGAATAGTAATAACCACATTATGAAAAATATATATAAAGGTTTTAAATAATGAAAATGTATTCAATGATTCTTAATAAACTCTCAATTTTATGTAAGGTTATTCTATGCTTTAAAAATATGTTTCTTCAAAAAAAAATTATTTCAATTTGTAGGCAGAAATTACAATTAATTTATACCATTTTTTAAAATATTATTTTAGGTAAGGAATATAATTTTTGAAATCTTCATTTTAATTTTATATTAGGGTGAATTTTTTGGATTTTTTTGAAAAGATTTATTTTTCAGTGAATAGTGAAAAAAATAATTTTTATAAAAAATAGTCATTTATTTTCATGTAAAAGTACCTTTATGACAGTAATTTTACCTTTTAATAACATAATTATCATTTAATTATAAACAATCTAATTAAATAAATATTAACTAGAATTATAATTGATTTTAGTGCAAGTTCTTTTGGGGATAAAAAATTATTTTTTTGAAAAACTATTTTTATGAAAATAATGGGTTATTACCTTAATAAATCAAACTAATATCTATATATTTGTATTTTTAATGAATTTTTTATATTATATATTCAATGATATATTTTAACATTCATTTTATGGTTTTTACTTGGCATGTAATGTGTGTAAATTCGTTTTTATTCTTTAAAATGCATTGTTCTAAAAACCGTGTTCATTGGGATTCACACGCTTATTTTAAATTAAATTATGCAAGTTATAGAAATTGAATTGTAAAAAATTGATCACATATTTGGAATTATTATAATTAATATAATTTAATTTTCTCATCTTATCTTTTTTTCATGATGAATAATAAAAAATTAAAAATTTGTTATCATGATTAAGGTTAAAATGGGTTTACCGAGGGGTTAAACTAAGATATAAGAGTAATATTGTAACATTAACTTATATAAATACTATTTTATTTCCATATTTCAAACTTATATAATCTATAATTTTAATATTATTTTTTTGGATGATTTTTTTTAGTATGAAATTATTATATTTTCATCTTTTAAAAAATTATAAGTGTGCCCTCTCCCTCTGTCATAAAAGGAAACCCCATATTCTCACTTATACACACTTCAAGATCCTATTATATCAGTTATTAACTACCCAAAAACCTTCCAAATAACTATAATCATCTCCTAGAGTTCTTATTTTGATCATAATATCATCCTTTCCAAGAGAAAGGCATAAGCTAAAGTAGGTATCTCAATGAAGAGGTATAACTCATAACCGAGTACTTACAATTTTAATTCTTTTTGTAACTCTTATAAATATAAGGAATTAATTATAAAATAATTTCTCCAAAAAAAATAAATGTATTTAATTTTCGTTATTAGGATTTATCAACCACTTTTCACCTCTTTTACATCAAATGTGAAATGAAAAGTATCGCTTGTGCATATGTGTGGACTACCACCTCCACGTATTGTTAGGATTCATTTTCCATAATCATAATTAATGGTTGGTTATTATGATGTATTTAATATTTATATATGATATTAATGACATAATTTTTCATATGGATTTATAATGTATTATCTACCTTTTCACTATCTCATCTGTTATGAAACAATAATGTCGCATGTGCATGTGCATGGAATATCGCCTCCACGAGGCGATGTGATTCATTTATCATTTATACATTACATGGATGGTAATAAGGATGGATTTAATTAATATATGTTATATTTATGATATGATAATTATTATTTAATTATTAATTAATATTTACATTTCTTTCATTCCATCCATCGAAATGTGGAAACATCACTCGTGTGTACGTACGGACAACTGTCTCAATGAAGTGATGTAATTAATTTTTCATCTTCACTTTATATGAATGGTTATAAAAGTTAATATAATTATTAAATGTGATAATTATTAAATGATTAATATGTTATATATTATTTAAACATGATTAATATGAAAGGACTGGAACTTCAGAACCAAAACTAACATGAAAAATGAAACAATTAACACCTAAAAACAAAGATTTTAATAAATAATTATTAATAAATAGATTTTGAAATATTATAAATGGGTCATACATGATATTATAAGTTTATTTATGGTTTTTTATAGAATTATAATAATTTTAAATTTGGTATAAATGATTTTAGAGTACTTACAAATCAAATCAGGCATTAGGTAAGGGTTATTCATCTCAATATTGTTTCATTGAGACAAGATTTATATTGTTCAAAAGTTTATCCTTATGAGGTGTATATACTACCTATTTTAAATTTTTTTTACCATGAATATTATTATTTTCAAGGTATTTAATGTTTCATTTGAAGTTATTTCTTTCATGGTGGTTAGGATTCATAAGTTACCAAGGCAGTAAGTGTTTATATTACAATCTCATATCTTTCCAAGATTATCTATTCTAAATTTACATTGAGGTAAAGTATATATATATTATCCTATAAAACCAATATATTTTATTATTTTGTGGTTATTTATAAATTTTTTCTGTACTAGTATAATTTTCCACTCTTTGGTATTTAAAATGATATAGAATTGTTTTAATGAATAGTCAACCTTATTTCCTTTTTAGTTGATTACCTTTTTATCCCATGTCCACAGTATTGAAATTTGTTTTATAAAAGTTTTTACCTATACATGATATATTTTAAAATTTCATTTTCAATCTATTTATAAAGGTTTAAAAAGTTAATATTTCAAAAAGTTTTCTAAAAAAGTCATTTTTTATTTTTTTCAAAAGTCTAAAAAGAATGTACTCTTTTAAATTATATGTTATAAATGGATTTTACCACCATCAATACTATAATTTTTTTAATATTAGTTTATAATTTTCCATGTTATTTTCAAAAATAATTTTTTTCTTACTATTTTTAAAATATTTGGATTTTAAAGAATTAATTTCAAAATGAAAAGGTTATTTTTCTTAAGAAATATTCTAGTGATCTTGGAAATGCATTTTTCATCTATTATAACATCATTTGATGTTACTTATGATTTTTTGGGTATATGATCCAATTATAAAATTATTATTCTTCCTTTGTATGGTTTATTATTATTATTATGTGATGTTTATGTAACCTGTATTTTTTCATGGGTTATACTATGATGAAAAGATGAAATGTTTATAAAACTTGTTTCCTTTACATGTGTTATCAAATGATGATATAATGAATGTTTTATAATCTTTTGGAACACATATATATGGTTTTCCTTATATTATAGGGGGTCATGGAATTATATATCCCTCCAATTAATTAAGTAAATATGGATATCTCATTAGATAATGAGGACTGGTATAGAAAGTGAAGTCAGTATCATAATAGACTATTCCCAATATGATATTATTTGGAGAGAACCTTGACTAAGGAAACTGTGGAATTGGGGTGAGCGAAATCCACTATGATGGTCTTGGAAATTTTCCTTGGCTATGGAAATAATTTTCTATGATTAAGTGTATTCCAAAAACCTGTGTCATATTCTTATGATATGTTCACGTGGCTCATGATTATTAATAATGATTCCATAATCTTGTGTCTTATACATTTTAACTAAAAAAGACTTTTGAAATTACTCATGATTAATGATTTTGATCAGTCGACAAAATTTTATTATGTTATGATCATTTTATTATACCCTTATCTGTATTCTCATTTATCATCATTTATTGATATCCCATATGTTTACCCTTACTATGAATTTAAGCTCACATGTTCTTATCTTTAAATTTTTCCCCAGTTATGAAGAAATGTTTTAAGTAGATAATTTATAAGAAGTGTGCTATGTGAGAAGAAATATGTAGAATATGTTAAATATATTTCATGAAATAATTTTTTTATGTATCTGCTCTCCAAATACACTAATCCTTTTTGGCTCAGTGTTGTGTATTATTATGTGTTCTGTTTAATATTCATCTAAAATGATATAATTTCTATGTATGTAATATTCCAGTCACTAGATTTGTTATCAAAGTAGGTTTTAGTTGATATTTATATATTAGGGTTAGAACAATTTAGTAAAAACCATGGGGTAAGTCTAGGTATATGATAATATTATAAAGTTTTTGTAAAGTAAACATTGTGTGGTTTTTCTAACAATTACATCCATGTATGGATATTGGAATGTGGATGAGGCTATAGCATAAATGCACCTAGGGGTGACAACTCTAAAAGTGTAATAATGGTTATTAACTTGATCTTCACTGGTGCATGATGACTTGTCTTAAAACTGCACAGATAAATGGACACTCTCAACTGATTTTTTTTGGTTAATTCATATTTTAATTATGAACTATTATGATGGATTTGAATAGATGATGACCATGAATAGCCTAGGTTAAACCTAAGTTTCTGTAGATTAAAAAATCATGTCAAGATTTCAACATCTTATGACAAATTTTTCATGATTATATGATTACTCCCTATGATCATTATTGGTCAGACTATGTATTTTGGTTTTAGTAAATGGATGGAACTAGGAGGAACTATGTTAACACTTAATATGATTGATGATGTAGTGATTATCCTCATGAGAAACCAAATGAAATACTGTAATGAATTCAAATTATTTTAATTATTCCTAACCATATATCTCAATATATGGTTGATAACATAAAAATAGGTGAGTTTCTAAATGAACCAAACAAGAGAAATTTTGAGTTTCATTAATACCGTGGAGGAATGAAGATTTAGATTCCTAATTGTTAATTATGTGGAAAGAAAAACCCCTAGAAAGGCCTCAAAGTAAGGGTAAGATGTTTTATGTGTGTAAAATATGGACATAGATCATGTAGTTTCTAAGTAAAAATGGAAATATCAATAGAGGTAAGTATATTACATCTCAAGGTACCAATTATAGTTCAATGCATAATGTGTGGGGAACTTGGGAATTATGTTAGTTGATACCCTAATCTAAGGGTTAACTCTTAGACCAACGAATTCCATATGTTATGATAATAATTAAATTATAATGATTTAAGTGTTTATGTATTGGTATTGGATAAGTATGTTGAATAAGTATTTTATCAATGATATTTTGGTTATAATGATCAGGAAATATCTTAGAATTGTTTTGTATAAATTTTTATTTACAGATTTATAATAATGTGTTGAATGTTACTGACAATCTAGAAAATTGATTTAGTGGTAAGGTGATATTTCATGGAAATACCATGATTTAGGGACACATAACCCTTAATATGTGCATGATGTTGAGATAATAATTTTTATTTGGTATAAGAAGATAATTTTTATTAATAAAGTAAATTGGATAGTATTGATGACCTTGAATTTGATTAGTGATTTAATTAAAATTAGTTTTAGGTTATATTTGTTTAAATTTATTACTTTTTTGGATTTATATAATTTTTTCAATTATCTGTGATTTTATTTAAGGTATAATGATAATGTTTATTTTTGGAATCATATATGTTTTCATTAAGTGTTTATGTTGATTTCATATTTTATCATGTATTAGGAGAATATATGATCAACATATTCACATGTTTGGTATTTGACATTAAGAGATACATTATATTGTTTTGGGTTTAAAGTTAAGTTGATTTTGGGAATTTGGTGACATTTTTTCTAAATTTTTGGGTTTTAGATTTGGTCAAACATATTTTGGAGGATTATTAAGGTTAAATATTTATGGAATGATTTAATTTGGACTTTTTTTGTTATTATTGAGGTTTTATATATTAATAGATTATTTTATTATACAAATATTTATCGATTTTGGATAAATTGTGCAACTATTTTGGTTTTGGTAAATAACTAGAGACTAGTGGAATGTATTGTCATTATTTTATGGATATTATGACCTATTAAAATTAAAAATTAGTCCTTAAGGCTTGAAAAAATAATCTTGAATGTTCAATTCTTAGAGTAATATATGAGATAGAATTAGAAGTTGAATGAATCATAACCCAAGAATGAAGTTTTTTTATGAAATGGAAATAAATAAAGTAATAATATTTTCTCATGTTCTGTATCTTGATATAAAAATAATACCATAAATCTAGGGAAAGGATCTTTAAAAAAATGTTATTATTTTCAATTTATTTATGATAAATTGATGGTATTCTGTATTACTTACTGATTTATAGTTTTTTGGTCATTAAATTTTTTATGATCAAGTTATCTATCACTTTTTGTTATTCCTAGAACATTTATTTTCTTCTCCATATTCATATTTTCACTTTCCAATAATGTTATCTTTATCCAGGAACCGAATTATGTATTATTTAGGCTAACCTTTATGCATCTCACCTCCACTTTCAAAGGAAGTTTTATTGTTACTTTTTATGATGTGGTTTTTCTACAAAGGTATTTTAGAATATCAAACATTTTATTACTAAGATAAAAAATGTGGGGGAAAATTTATTTAATGGGGGAGAATGTTACATGAAAGGTGTTTTCATGGGTGCTCACAAATGATGTGTGATATTTGGGTACTTAGGTGTCGCTGAGTGGCTGACCAAGGTCATCTCTCATAGAGGTTGTAATTAAAAAAATATTAAAGGTTCTTTGAAAATAAAATAAATACATTTCTTAAAATTATGGGGCAGTTTTATAATTTATAAATCAATAATAAGTATGTTGGAATAAAATTGTATTTATTTTTGTTTTTTTTAAATAAGATTGATTAAACACAATGAGAAGATGTTTTTTTAGAAACTATTTTGAAAATGAGTAATAGATATAACTATAAATCTTAAATTAATTATTATTAATTTTCCTTCAAATTAAAATCCACTCAATCATGATCCCCTAATTTTTTAACCCCCAAACACTATGAGAATTTACCTCAACCTCAAAGATAAAATTAATTAAACCTTAGGCTAGCTTCAGAACTTGAAATCGTAGAACCCTTATTTGATTGTCAATCCAAGTATAGATTATTGTTAGTGGTGAATTAGGGATCAAATAAATATTATAATTTATGATGAATTTATTTTAGGAAATATAGTTTAACTCTAAAAATTTATACCATGTGGTTTTGTTTTACCGATTAAGATCACGCTCTCATGATTCACGCATTACTCGACCTTAATAGTTTTTTGTTAATTATTCAATTTATTTATTGGTTTCAATTAATTTAAAAAATAAATTCATGTATCACAATATGTTAATTATGGTATCTCATTGATTCAAAATAAATAAGTGAAGAAGTTGATAATTAGATCAATTACTAAAAAACTACCCTTTCATGGGTGGTGTAGTCATCATATAAACACTTTTCATTTGAAAAGGTTTATAAAGGGTATAAACCAATAAAATTTAACCTCTTGATTTAAATCCCAAATAGTATGAGTATATATGAATAAAATTTAACAAAATATAATAATTGGAAGAGAAACTACTAATTTAATTACACAAATACAAATATTACAACACGAAGAAGATGAAAAAGGATTCGATGAAGGGATAATTGCCTTAAGATATATCCCTATTTGTATAGAGAGTTCTATAACTATCAAATTTATTTAATTAATCTTATATAACGAAAATATTTAATCACTTCACTCCTTCTTCAAACTCTCAAATGAGGTTCCCATGGTTCCCTTTTATAGCCCAAGCAGGGAGTGGTTTTGGGCACCCATATTTCTAGATACCAATTGTGTCTTGGATTTGTGTAAGTAAATGGACTTATCTAGTCTAGGAAAAAATATAATAGATATTTTTTTGAATCTTTAATATCACCATGTAATATTTAGGGGCCATTGGGATTCTTTAATGGGAGATATAGTCAAAATACTAATCCAAACTTTTGACATCAAGTAGATTCATTTTCCAAGAAAAATTAGTACGGTTAGGATCCTTTATAGATGAATTGGGACTATATGTATTCATAGGAGTTGTATTCCATTACATTCTGGGTCAATATACAAAATTTAAAACCAATTGGATAAATTTATTTCTTGTAATGTGCAAAATATAGGATAAGTGTTCATAGGTTTTCATTCAATTTTCCCATTTGCTTCAACATCATTTTGGATCCTCTAAATCACCTCCTCCTATAAAAATAGAATAAAAAATTAAAATTTTCCATTTTAAAAGTGATAAAAATAATATAATTGAACCAAATGTGAGGTTTAATTTGATATTAAATGTGTTATTTACGATTCAAAATTAGTTTAACACAACTGTATAATGGTGGAAATGAAAAGTGAATCACAGTGCGATCACACCCCAATACCAAAACATTTTCACTCCAAAGAAAAACCTTATATCATGTAATACAAAATTTTTTGACAAGATATGAATGCTCATATTTCCCAATCCATAGTGTAAATATAGGAAAAGTAAGAATCTCATTAAGAAGTCAATCATAATAAATTTGAAAGTCATTATCTCATAAATTGTATTTAAAAAATACAATGAGATTAACAACACAAATTATAGGGAAAAAAGATATGGGTATACCATGACATTAATTCCCCGTGTGTGTGTGTTCTAACCATTTTAAACTCATATATCCACCCATTATTTAGTATAGTCAGGTCAAGTAAAACCATTCCTCTTACCAGGTTTAATTCACTAATCCTTTTCTATATTCCTTGGAAATATAATTCCAATACCCACTCACATAAACATTCCAAAAATTAAAATCTTATGCTCTTGACCTTGATAAACCCCCATTTTTTACATTTTATCACTCCCCTATTTATTAAGATAATTTTTTTTTGATTTTTTTTGTTTGATTTTTTAAGGGAATACAACAATCAGATATTAGGTTCACATGTATAGGTCAATTTCGTATAGTAATTAAAATGATAATAAGAGAAATGAATGTATGGATCACCAATGATAAAAGATGATTTTTACCTAACATGGTTATACCTTCAATTGAGTATGAAAAAACATACAAGTCATGGTTTTGTGAAAATTTGTGTGGAGAAATCAATGACACAATTTGTCCATGAACAAATATCACAAAGAATGGTGTCAAAATCTAAAATATTTTATAATGAAACAACCAATCATATCATACATGACTTCTATTTTTATAAAAATTAAATTTTTATGATGAAATATTTCTCATGCTTATCATGCTACTAATTAATTTTTAAAGCATGCGATTTCTATATGTTCCACATGTAAATGAGCATGTTATATGATATTTTTTAATTGTTTTTTTATTTTTATTTTTATTTTTTTATGTTTTCCTGAAAATTTAATAGAAAACACCAACAAATGAAAATCCCAAAAATTTACTTCAAAATTTTTTCCCCACCTGCTTACATAAAATATTGCATTGTCTTCAATATGAACCTATGAGATGATATGTGTGTGTAAAATATATAATTTTAAATAGAAAAAATAATATAAAAGTGAAAGGGTTAGGAACATCAAGATATTATCAAGTGATGATATGGTCATGTAGTGTGATTAACTCAACCACATCGGTAGGAAGTCCCATAATATATTCCTTAAAACATTTCTCATTAACTATAAAGATCCTTCTTATACCCTCTTATGTTATCTCCACTACACTATAAGGAAATAAATTTGATACAATATAAGGACCTAACCATCTGAATGCAACTTATCATAAATAAACTTCAGTTGTGAACTATAGAGTAGGACTTTCTCACTTACATGAAACTCCCTTATTTGGATCATTATATCTTGAGCCTCTTTTGATCTTTCCTTGTATAACCTTGAGTTATAATATTATTTCCATGACCCGTCCCATAGGGCTTGTGTTTTAGCTACCCAAAACTTGTATCTAATATGCCAGGGGCTAACGACTAGCACCGAGTAGGCATATCCCACCAATGGGAGGAATTTTCCTAAGTACCTGTACACATGCACACATCTCCAAGTAAAAGTTCTGAACTGAAAACACTAATTTAACATGCATTCATACAACTAAAATACTCATACAAAGTAATAATACAAAACTAGAAAGTAAACAGTGCCAGAATACAATCCTAACCAAAAGGAAAAAGTATAAGTTCCTGAACATCATCCACATGAAACCCAACCTGATGGGTAGCTACAGAAACAGTTTTCTGAAGTCTCTAAATCACACATCGTCTATCGGGACTCTCTCTAAGCACCACCTGGACCCGGTCCACTTGGGACTCTTTCAAAGCCTCGATCGTCTGCATAAGACACAATACATACGGGCATAGCCCGTGTAGGGGTGAGTAAAACAATACTCATTAGGGACCCAAAAACCACAAAGGTAACACCACTAATAAATACATGAAGTAACCCCAAAAGGAAACACACCAAGTATAATCAATACGGTTAGCTCAAAAAGGTATAATTATAAAGCACGAAGATAAGGATTTCCTATTGGATCCCACATATCTCTTAGTATCCATGACACTAGAAGTTTTGGCAGTGCACAGAGAATCAATGGAACACAGAGTGTCGATGGAGTAGGAGCATCGATGGTGCACATAGTGTAAATACCGCACGGAGCATTGATGACGCCCATAGCAACGATGACACCCATGACGTCTATAGGGCATATAGCATTGACGACTAATAGAGCATTGATAGTGCATGAAGCGTTGATGATGCATGGAGCATCGATAGTTCATGGACCATCGATGGCGCATGGAGCATCGATGGGTTAAGCTTCCCCCAAGTCATGTTGTCACCAATATCATATAGTCACAGTTAGCCGCAGGATTCCGCTCGCAGTGTGCTTGTTTAAGGATAAACTAATCCTTAAGACATAAGGTTGTAAATCAACTCCAAAAAAACTCACTTAGAGTATCTCAAAAGTAACTCTCATCTCAAGGGTCCCAAATCTACAAATGAATCATAAAATAGACACATAGTTTGAAATATATGGAAAATTTAGTAAAAAGGGTCTGGTCTAGTTTGGGTCTGACTTGGTTCGACCAACCTAACCCGGTCAATATAGGCCATCCCAAACTGGATTGTCCTAATTGGCCACTGGACCATGGTCCAATTCTCTAGCTTGGACCACATCATGTGGGTCATCCTTGCCCCATCGGGCAAGGCCCACCCTGGTCGTGTCCCTCCGATCCACACGGCCACCCAACCGCATGGCCAGAAGGATCTCTCGCTCAATGTGATGTCGGACCGCATTTCACATGGCCAGCCTACCTCATCTATCTAGTCTTGCGGCAACTACCACAGGATCCACTTCTAATGAGGATTTGATTCGTGTCCCGCCACAACCATTGCGGCCTCTGGTCACTACCCGCGGCCTTCATCCTTCCTTGGCCGCATCTCACCGTCATCACGTTCCTGTCGCACCTCACTTAGCCCAGCCACCCCTGTTAGGCTGATGTTTCCTCCACCTCTAGATACCCCTCCAACAGCCTTTCCCTGATGCGCTCCACCTGAGATAGCCATAGTCGATGATTTCTGACACCTCTTTGTGTTTCCATTTCCATGAGATTGGATCACCAATTCTCAAATAATTGTATTGCATATCTAAGTCACAATGATCCACTAAATATCATTTATGAGGAATGAGGAACAAGAACATAGGATATTGGGTGAAAGGGACAAATCACAAGAACAAACAAATGGATGGATCTTGGCCTTGTATCTATCATCCTTGATTTGTTTACATTATAAGTCTTAACAAAGAACAATCAAACAATATTCAAAAAGATTTATCACCCCTTTAATCCGCATAATAAATTTATCCATAGTGCAAGAACAAATGAACCATGGATCAACCTGTTTGTGGGTTGGTCCGTGTTAATTGTTTGAAACTAAGAAGGGAAAAAATCACAAAGAGGTCGACACCCTAATTCGATGATTGGATCAGTCATTGATGAAGAATGCAGGTTCGTGTCGTTGTTGATCCTCGGTCTACCGACATTCTTTGTCGGGAGAGAGCTTCCTTATCTTTTCCTCGGGGGAATTCTAGGGTTATGGTGATAACTATAAATTCCTTTGATGTGTCTTATTAAAAAAAGTAAAATGTTGTTGCGTCAACATGTACCGTTCAATAAAATATTTTTATTACATGTTTTAATTATGTTCACATTAAAAAACAGACTTCCACCCTCAACCCTCATTAGTTGAGGTTAGGCACCTCATAAGGTAAAGTTGATGTTCTAAATGTAATAGTTCCTTCATATTTTTCATCCAGGAACCCGTTTAGAAGTTATTCTAGCTCAAAGATAAACCACCTGCATGATTTATTAAAAAACAACGTTTCTCACCATAACATTCTTGGCACACTGAGCCTCAAAATCTTATGTCGTCTCAACACCTGGTCTCATAATATTCTTAGTTAATTTATAAAAATAAAACTAGAGAAAATCTGAGTCATTACATTCTTCCCACTTTATGTATTTATGTCTAAAAAATCCAAAAAAAATGGATACTAAAAAATATTTCAGTATTGAGAACGAATCTGAGCCTCCTTCTCCCAATTACTCTCTTGAAGATTCCCATGCTTACACTGAATGCGTACTAAAATAATTGACCACCCATGAAGGACCCACTCCTATCAATCCTTTATATCCATCGGGTACTCTGGAGAAGTCTCTCCATTGTCAATGTCCAGCTTTCCTCAGTCGATGATGTGTGATGGATCATGCACGTACCTCCCCAGCTACAACCCATGGAAGACACCATGCACGCGGTGTAACTACAGGGGTAGAGCTAAGTGGTATGCCACCTCACCAACTCTACCCAAAACCTGAAAAGTGTTGATGTACCTCAGATATAACTTTCTTCCCTAGTCAAATCTATGTAATCCCTATAGAGTTGAGACTTGAAGGAACCCACGGTCCCCCTCCTAGAACTTCATAGGCCTCCACCTTCTATATTAATATAACTTATTATAGATCTATGTAGTCCTCATATACTTCAGGTTGATCTTCACCTTCTCAATGGTATCTAGTACCAACTCTATACCCATGAGTGTTGACTCTCTGGGGTTTATCTAGTATAGTGGTGACCTATATCATCTCTCGTACAAGGCCTTGAACAGTTCCATACCAATGGTGGAGTGGTAGTTTTTGTTATACACAAATTCCACCAATGGTAGGTGATCCTCCCAACTGTGGCCAAAGTGTAGGATGCAAGAACGTAGCATATCCTATAGAACCTGGATGGTCCTCTCTATCTATCCATCCTTCTGGGGATGAAATATTGTGCTCAATAGAAACTAAGTCCCAAATGCCTCTTATAATCCCTTCCACAACCATTATGTAAAATGATCATCGTGGTCTAATACGATCGTCGATGGAACTCCTTGAAGCCGAACTATCACTTACACACAGAGGAATCCCAAGCTCTCTATTGAACTCTTCTTAGGAATCGTTAAAAAATAGGTCCGACATGGTGATTCGGTCAACGATCACCTAAATGGTATTCTGTACCCGAAATGTGTGTGGTAATCCTTCCATAGAGTCCATCAATTCCCCACTCCACTTCCACTTTGTCACCTCAATTGGTTGGGTCAAGCCTGCTGGAACCTAGTGCTCATCCTTCACTTGTTGGCAAGTAATATATCAAGAAATGAACTCTGCCCCTACCTTCTTCATCCCTTTCCACTAGAACTAATGTCAGAGGTCATGATACATATTTTCCACTCCTAGATGTACCGCCAAAGGGGAAGTATGAAACTCTCTCAAGACCTCCTTCGACAATGTCACGGGTACAGCTATTCATCCTCTGAAGAGAATGAAGTGCTCCCCACCTTTTGAATATCCATCAAGGTCATGCCCTATGGACATCTGAGCACATGTAGTCTCACAGTAGGTATCTTTGAGTTGTGCCTCCCTGACTCGTTATAAGAGTGGAGGGGTAACTAACATCTACTAGAGATAAGCTGCTCTATATCTATCGATAAAGGATATTTGTAATGTGGCCAACTACTATAATGCCTCACTCAATAATAGCAACTGAGATATCCTATTGAGAGAGTCTACCACCATGATCCATTTTCTAGGAGTATATTCAATATAAAATTCATATTTTTGGAGGAACTCTAGCCATAATCTCTATCATAAGTTCATATCTTTCTGAGAGAAGATATACTTGAGACTCTTGTGGTTAGAGTATATGGTAAACTTCTCTCCCATAAGGTAGTGTCGCCACATCTTCAATACAAATACTACCACTATTAGCTCAAGATCATGGGTCGCATAGTTCTGTTCATGATTACTCAACTGGTGTGAACCATAGCCAATCACCACTTTCCCCTGTATCAGGACACAACCTAGCCCCGTCCCTGATGCATATCAAAACACCACGTACACAACACCCTCATCTGGTAATCTCAGAATGGGATCACTCGTCAATCTCTGGCTCAACTTCTGAAAACCCTCTTGAACATCTCCATCCACACTAAAGGCTATCCATTTCATGTCATAGCTATCAAGGATTCTTTTACTCAAGAAAATTTGGTTATGAACCTCCGATAGTACCCAACCAACCTAAGGAAACTCTTCACCTAAGTAACATTTTTAGGTGGCTCCCAAGAAAGCATTGCTCAATATTCACCATATCTACTGCAACTCCATCCTCTGAAATGATGTGTCCCAAAAATTGTACCTCCTAAATCAAGAACTTAAACTTCTAGAGCTTCCTATAAATATGGTGATCTCATAGTGTGCCCACTAACATCCTCAAATTTATCGCATGCTCCTCCTTGGACCCCGTGTACACTAGGATGTCATCAATTAACACCATGATGAACTGGTCTAAGTAAGGCTAGAATATCCTATTCATGATTCCCATAAACACTACTAGAGTGTTTTTCATGCCAAACAGCATCACTAGGTACTCGTAGTGTCCATACCAATATCTGAAGGTTCTCTTAAATACTTCCTCATCCCGTACATGATGCTAATGATATCCAGATATGAGGTCTATCTACAAGAACCACCTCACTACCTTAAGCTAATCGAAGAGGTATTCAATCCTCAGTAGTGGATACTTGTTCTTCATGGTCACCTGGTTCAGGAACAGAAATTCCACACATAATCTCAATCTCTCATCTTCCTTCTTGGAAAACAAAACCAAATCTGCTCAAGGTGAAACACTAGGTCTCACGAAGCCCTTCCTATGCAAGTCCTCTAACTGTACCCTCAACTCATGATGCTCTATGGGAGTAATCTGATATGATGGTGTAGATATAAGTGCCTTCCTGAGGTACAATTATATATAGAAATCCACATCCCTATGAGGATGTAATCCTGGAACATCTTCTATAAGTATGTCTTCATACTCATCCACCACTGAAAGAAACTGAGGACTCATCTCATCCACTGCGTTGAGGGTCATGGTAACCTAATGGTGTGTGATCAGCTACACCCTCCTATGTGAAAGTCCATCTTGTGCTTCTTGGGTTTCCTTTTTTCTAACAAAGGAAAACTCGGTCTCATCTCCACAGACACACCACATTGCGCACCTAAAATAGTCAATATGGGTATGGACTATGAATAACCAGCCCATACTAAGGATAACATCATAAGGCCTCAACGCTACCATCAAGTGATCTCAACTAAAAATTCCACCCCCAAGAGTAAGGGAACACTATCATCACCCATGTGTGATCATTTAATCTCCTCCTGTAGGAGTCTCTCAATGTAGGGATTGAGTCAACAGTTCCATTAGAATCTATGTGTCTTGAACAAGGGTCATGGAGAGAAAAGAGTGATTGGAACCTATGTCTATCAAAACTAAATCTAGGGTGGAAAATACACATAGTGTACCTATAATCATCTGTGGATTATCAGGTTCATAAGCCTCTATCTCCTAAATCTTTCCTCATCCATGTCCACCAGCTCCCTTATCCCATGGTGGACCACCTGGGGGTGGGGGTGGTAGTACTTTGAACCTTCTCCCACATCCTTCTACACATACATCTCCTCTGTCACATCTGCTTCATGGTGGACCACCCTATTGTTAACTTAACCTTAGCCTCTGAGATCCCTCGACCATCTTCTAATCAGTTGTATGATGGGTTAGACAATATCTCCTCTGATTTCCCTGAATGCTACATGAATAAAATTGCCTTCCCTTGGACTGACTCCCTCTGCCCTACGAGCCCCGCACCACTTACCCCATGTCATGAGGTAAACCCTTGAACTGTTTAATCCTCTTAGATACATGCATCAGTTTTTTTCTACCTGCTACTAAAGATTCATCTACCTGATGCCTAATAGTAGCTTTTACTACTGGCAGCTTCTCTTTTAGAAATCTCTCCACTAGAAGAGATCTCTCCAGTACCCCATTATATGTAGAAATGATAAGTTATATCATGTATTCCCTTATCTCCCATTGTATCCCCTTATCAAAGGTCTAGGACCATAAGAAAATGTCATGCACCATATCTATGGAGTAGAGAGAAAGATCCGTAAATCTCACCAAGTACTCCACTACTGTCTAACTGCATTTCTATAGATGCAATAACTCCTGTATAAGCATGGAGCATAACTTAACTGGAAAGAAATACTCCATAAAGATATTCTTGAATTATATCCAAGTGAGGTTCATCTCCTTTTACGTTTGGATCACTATGCTCCACCATCTCCCCACTGATCCATGTAGTAGACTCACGACTAGGACCTCCATCTGGTCAAGAGGCATCCTTATTGGTTGGAAGACAAGTGTAACCACCTCTAGCCAATCCTCATCCACCTGGGGTCTATCTCACCCCTGAACCTGGGAGGTCATTTCCTCCTGATCTTATGAAATGCACTCATCCTGCATGCATCCTTTACCGGTTGTGATGGTAGTAACTGATTTTCTTTGGCTGGTGGTATCACTAGTACACCACCTGATGGTGCCATATTTTGTACTATTCCATGTACCGATGCCTCATCATTAGATGGATCATCCTCATGATCACACATCATAATCCTAGATGAATTTCTACATGGAGGCATCCTTAAATAGATCAAGATGAACCATGGTCAATAGAGTATACCTGGTGAGATGACACTTAATCATGAAGGAAATGAGAAAAAACACATTATTATATGATGCATGTATCATTTTTTAACACCAAAACTAGTATTTTAATGTATCTATTCGAAAAGAATAATTCTGAGTCCAGGTGTATGGATATGTTAGTCATTGCACTAAAAATGGAGTCCCTAGTCTAAAATCCAAACTCAAAACACTTAACACTGTTGTCCCATACCAACTCACAGAATCTTGGTTCTTTAAGTCAGACCAACCTCCTTTGATACCACTCTGTCAGAAGCTATCCCGAGGGCCCATGTCGTGACTACCCCAAGTCCACCTCCAATAGGTTAGGGCTGGAGACTAGCATTGAGTAGGCATATCCCATTAATGGGAGGTATTGTCTTATGTACCTATACACACGCACACGTCTACAAGAAAAAGTGTTTAACTAAAAACACTAAGTAAACATGAATTCATACTGCTAAAATTCCCCCAAAGAGTAACAATAAAAAACAGGAAAGTAATCGAGGCCAGAATACAATCCCAACCAAAATAAAAATACAATCTACTAGAATTTATCCTCAAAAAACTCTACCTGAAGGGATGGTATAGAAACAACTATCTAAAGTAGTTGAAGCACACCTCATCTATCAGGACTCTCTCTAAGCACCACCTGGCCTCGGTCCACATGGGACTCTGTTAAAGTTTTGATCATCTACCCAATACATGACACATTCAGGCATATCTCTTATAGGGATGAGTAAAACAATACTTAGTAGGGATTCTGAAACCACAAAGGTGACACCACTAAAAAATAAACGAAGTACACCAAAAAGGAAACACATTAAGTATAGTCAATACGATTATATCACACAAGTATAATTCTGAAGCATTAAGAGAAGTATTTCCAATTTAATTACATAGATCTCTTGGTCTCTATGACACTAGAATTATCAGAGGCACATGAAGTGTCGATGGCATAAAGAGCATCGATGGTGCACAGAGCGTCGATGGAGTAGGGAGATTCAATGGAACATGGAGCATTAACGGTGCCCAAAGCGGCGATGGTTCCCAATACATCGATGGAACATGGAGCATCAATGTCGCATGGATCGTCGATGTTGCATAAATAATTGATGGTGCATGGATCATTGATGTAACATGGATCATCGATGGAACATAGATTGTCAATGGTTCAAACAGCCCCCAAGTCACGTAGTCACCAAGATCACATAGTCACAGCCAACCATAGGATTCTACTCGTAGTACATTTATTCCAAGAGATCCTAGTAATCAATCCATTAGGTTGTAAAACGAACCCCAAATAAACTCAAATAGAGTATTTCAAAAGGACAGTCTCGTCTCAAGGGTCCCAACTCCACAAACGGCTCATCAAACGGACACGCAGTTTGAAAGATATAGCCAATTTAGTAAAAATGGTTTTGTCTGGTCCAGGACCAACCCGAACCGATCTGACATGACCTAGCCCGGTTCGGCTGACCTAACCTATCCCAGTTATTCTAGGTTGGCCCAAAATGGCCTCGCATGATGGGTTTCTAGACCGCGGCCTGTTGGGTCGTGCGGTCTAGCCAAATGAGCCGTCAGAAAGGCCCAGTTCTCCAGCCCGGCCCACCCTAACCGCATCACTTCGATCCACATGGTCGCCCGATCACATAGCCATATAGCTTACCTGGTCAATATGGAATTAGACTATGTTTCATGAGGCAAGCCTACCTCATCCTCTTGGTCATGCGGCCACTGTCACGGGTTCCACCTCCAATGCGGCTTCAAAATGCATCCCACCGCAGCCACTGTGGCCTCTGGTCACCACCCACAGCCTCTGCCACCATGGGATCCTTCGATGTAGTCCCGCATAGGCTACGTCTTTCAATCACAACTAGCTTCACTACTGGTGGCCCTATTATGCCGGGCCACGCCCTGCCCAACCGCTCCTGGTGGGCTTGTGTTGCCTCCGCCGCAGACTGCCCCACCAGAGACCTTTCCCTGCTGTGCTCTGCCAGAGTCAGCCAGAGTTAGTTCTTCCGACTATCACCTTGTGCTACCACTGCCTTGCTCCACCACAGGATCCGATCACCGGTTCTCAGATAATTACACCACAGATCGAAGGTGCAACAATCCACTAATTATCATTCGTGAGGAACAAGAACGCAGGATATTGGGGGAAAGAGACAAAGCAGATGAATGGCCAAATGGAAGAATATTGGCCTTGTTCATGTCATCCTTGGTTCATTCACATCATAAGGTTTAACAAAGAAAAATAAACTGATATTCACAAATATTTTCATACCTTTAATCCCAGTAATAAATTTATTCATCCCACAAGAACGAACAAACCACATATCAACCAGTTCATGGGTTGTTCTGTGTTCATCATTTGAAACTAAGAAGGGAAAAGAAATTACAAGGAGATACACACCCTACATTGATTATTGGATCAATTATTGATGAATAACGGAGGTTTCTGTCATCGTCAATCCTCAATCCACTGGCATTTGTCATCGGGAGAGAGCTTCCTTCTCCTTGCCTCGGGGGAATTCACGGGTTATGGTGATAACCCTAAATTCTTATGACATGGCTTATTAAAAAAAGGAAACGGATACTTTGTCAACACATAATGTTCAATAAAATATTTTTATTGGATATTTTAATTACATTCATGTCCAAAAATCAACTTCCACCATTGACCTATGTCTATCGAGGTTAGTCCCTGTCTAAGGTAAATTTGTTGTTCTGAACATAACGATGCCCTATAATTTTCGATATGAGCACTCATTTATAATTTATTCCAACTCAAAGATAAATTTACTACACACTTTATTAAAAACTTATCATTTTTTCACTGTAACATTATAGACACACCGGGCCTCAGAATCTCATGTTGGCTCAGTGCCTAGTCTCAGAATTTTTCCAATTAATTTTAAAAAATAAAACTACAGAAAATATGAGTTATTAAAATTATGAGAGTTGAATCTCTTCAAACTCTTGAATTTATAGATTTTTTTGAATTAAATCTTGGGCCAAATCAATGTTTCATTTCTTTATAGCCTAATATACTCGATTCTCAACCTCCATGGGGAGATGAAAAGCTTTCCCAAAAACAATCCAAAATGGTTACATACTGATGGGGGTCTTGTACTTCATCCTATAATCCCACAACACATCATCCAAGCACTTGTTCCAATCCTTTCTATTCGACTACCCAATTTTATCCAAAATTTGTTTCAACTCCTGATTTGAAATCTTGGTATGGACATTTGTTTGGGGGTGGTATGGAGTAGAATTTTTATGCATCACCCCATAATTTGGAAGGAGGGAATCCAAATTCTTATTGAAAAATTGTTTCCCTTGATCAATGATGATGAATTTTTGTACTCCAAACCTACAGAAAAATTGATCCTTGATAAAATCCACTAAAAAAAGAGAATCATCGGCCATAGTGGCCTTAGCCTCCACCCATTTTCTTACATAATAAAAAATTCCCAAAATGAACAAAAAACCAAATGAACTTGGAAAATGAACCATTAAATCAATTCCCAAAAAATCAAAAATCTCACAGAATAATATGTGTTGTTTGGGAATCTTGTGTCTCCTCAAAATGTTTCCAGCATGTTGGCAACATGATCATTACTTGAAAATCCCATGAGCAGCATAAAACAAGCACGTGCAATATAATATAGAATATAAGAATTTATTAGCTATCCATTGGGGTCCGAAGTGTCCACCACATGAATGTGTGTGACAAAAAATAAAAATATATTCAAACTCATGATCGAGCACATGTCTCCCAATGACCTAGTCACTGCATATTTTCTAATGGTAGGAATCATCACCCACATAAAACCTAAACTTGTTCTTTAATTTTTGGACTTGATGTTTCTTTAAATTTTCAATAATTTCAGAGGAAATAAGATAGTTCACTAAATCTCCATACCAAGGATGCATACCTGAGATTACATAAATATTCTCATTTGAGAAAGTGTCCCGGATTGGTACTTGGTCTAAGGTGTCATCCTCTAGTGTGTGAGTAATACTACTCATGTGGTCCACCACAAAGTTCTATGACCCTCATTTTCCTTTATTTCAATATAAAATTATTTAATAAGAACTATCCATTATATAATTCTAGGCTTTGCATATGGATTCTTCAAGAGGAACCTCAGAGATGCATGGTCAGGAAAAACAACTACTTTAGAGCCTAATAAATATGAATGGAATTTATCTTAAGAAAATATAACATTAATAAACTCATTTTATTTTGTATTTTAATTTTCATGTGTTTGAATCCAAAGCCCTTGATGCATGAATAGTCACATGGGACCTTCCTTCCACCCTCTATAATAAGACTACTCCAACTGCGAAGTTGGAAGCAACACACATAATCTTGAATGGAAGCTCCCACCATTGGGGTTGTATGATTGGTGGAGTATTTAGACACATCATTATCTCATAAAATGATACCCTAAATGAATCATAAAAAATTAATTCAATATATTTTTAAAGTAATCAAGATAAGGGTAGAGTGATCTTTCTGGAATCTTTGATTAAGCATTGATAAAATTATAAATTCCCTAGGAATGATCTAACATCACACAAACATGAAGGATGTTAAAAGGATTAAATAATATATACCTTATATCTTTCAACCTCTATTCCTTTTTTTACAATACATTCCCTAAGAAAGTTTCATGCTCCACCATGAAATGAAAATTTTCAGTGTTCAAAACTAGATTTCCTCACAATACAATGAATTGAAACCTTTCCGAAAATAAAGATACATTCATAAAATGAAGATTTATAGACTGTATAATCATCCATAAATACCTCCATGCAGGTCTCAATGAAATATGAAAAACAAATACTCACCATGAATCTCTAGAAGGTACTTAGGGCATTGAAAAGTCAAAATGGAATCCTTTAATAGGAAAATGTACTGAATGGACTGGTGAATTTTGTATTCTCTTCATCCTCCATAGCTATAGGAACCAGGAAATATCCAAAAATACCATCCTAGAAACAATTGTGTGTCTTCCTATCTAGTCTCTTAATAATTTGATCAATAAATGGGAGGGGAAATGGTCCTTGCAAGTGGATTTATTTAGTTCTCTATAATAAATACACACATTCCATCTGTTTTTCACACTCATTGGAACTAAATCATCTCTCCCATTTCTAACAAAAATAACACCACTTTTATTAGGCACAACCTGGATAGGACTCACCCATTGAGAATATGAAATGAGATAAATGATACCATACAAGATAAAATTTTCAACTTCTTTTTTAACAACTTCCAAAAGAGGTGGATTAAGCATTATTTGTGGCTTCCTAGTTGGTTTATCCACATCCTCCAAAATTATCCTATGAAAGAAAATGGATGGGTTAATACTAGATATTCATCCAAGGTCCACCCAATTTCCCTAATGTTCTTCCTTAAAAGATTCAAAAAAATTTCTTCACATGTTCAAAAGAAATATTGTTAGAAATTATAACATGTAATCCCTCACCAATCAATAAGTATGATTATTTTAGATTGAGTAGAAATGGATTGAGTTATAATGTAGGGGTTGATGTATGGATGGAGACATTTAAGGAACTAAAATATGTGTGCAATGAACATCAGTATTAGAGTAGACATAATCTAAATCAAATAATAATGCATCAAATCCATCAAAATAATCAATATCCATGTCATAATCAGAGTGAACATGATCAAAATCATAATATTAATACACATTAAAATCAAATCCAAGATATGTTTTTCATTAAAAACAGGTGTGGAAGTGGTCTTAGACATATAACTATAACCAATACTCAAAGTCTATTTAAGTATATAACAATCAAAACCCATAGGTTTTTTACTTTTTGGTTCAAATTGGGAGATAAAAATAGTATGGTCCTCTGAGGGGTACTTCATGGAGTTTAAAATATTAAATCATATGATCTCATATCAATACTTTATAGAAAGTGTACCCTCATGTAAATTAATTATTGCCTTGTCAATTTTGATTATTGGTATGCCAACAATTATGGTATCATGATAACTTACCTGATCATCCTCTATATTTATTATGTAGAAATATGTAGGAAAGATCACGTCCCTAAATAGAATAAGGACATCCTTGATGAATCTCATCGGGTACATCGTAGCCCTATTCACCAGTTGCACCACCACCCTTATTGTCTTTATCTCACCAACATGAAAAGAAGATAAAATAAAGTTCATCATGACATTAATGGAGGCACCCAAATCACATAAAGAATCATAAAAAATGTAACTTCCCCATGGTTCATGGAATGGTGAATGTCCCATGGTCCTTATAATTTGTCGGCATCACCAAGGATGGTGTGATGAGTGAAGATACATCCCCCCCAAGGTTGATATTCTCATTAACTTTCAGTCATATTCTATTTGTACATACCTATTTTAAAAACATATCATACCATGTAATTTTCTTGATTTCTTCAAGTTGATATTTTTTTCTCTCAATGCGCTTGGACGTATCCAAACCCAATTTTTTCATCATCTCTTCACCCATATTCTTGTTTTATACAAATATATTTGGAAACGGAAGGGGTTTAAGAGGAATATAATAAAATGTTTTCTTACCTTCATATTTATCCATGAGATTCTTATCTGTTGGTCTTGAATAGGGATTCTCAAGGGTTGAGGTGAATCCTGGTGGAATTCTATGTGTAGATATATTAGTCATTTTCTTCCCACTTCTCAATGTGATGGAACTAACATTCCCCTAAGTGTTTGGATTAAGCTGGGAAGGAATATTTTTGGTGTTCTTATTTACCAGTTCATGGAGGGAGGTGGCAATCTAGAACTTTTATGTCTTCAACTCCCTCAACTCTGAACCTTGACTCTTCAACTCATTCTGTTTATTTGGAAAAAAAATCAATAGGTGTCTAGTGTTATAATCTACCTTTTTTGAGAATTACATTGTTTTTTTTATTAGTTTATGCTCGAGCTTCAAATATACTTTGGGGTTTTTGGAAAACCTATTTTTAAGGTGGAGGTTGTAAGAATTTTTACTGAAAATGGGGCCTTTTTTGTTTTCTAGATCCATACCTCATGTATGATTGATCATTCCACCCTTGATTTTATGTTGGTGAAAAATAATCATACTTATTTTGGGGTTGTGGTTGTTCTTTCTATTGATATGGTCTCCCAAAAAATATGATTGTGTAATCCTCATTCTCTTGTAGTTGGGGGAAATAGTTAGTTGGGTGGTCAATTTTAGTGAAAATTTCACAAGTCCTTGTAGGTGTCGGTGCGATGTATTTTGATAAAAATAAATATGCCTCACCATATCAATTATATTATTTGAAATCAGAGTTGGACATACCTGATTCACTCCTTTACAATGTGGTGTACCTCGATCACCAAATTTCTAGGATTTTTATGTCATCTTGTCGATCAATTCACTTGCAGCTACTGGTGTTTTGTCAACCAATGTACCTCCTATCGCGGAATCAGCCATGCTCCTTTCCATAGGTGTGAGGCCTTCATAGAAGTGTTGTATGAGGAGTTTCTCACTGATTTGGTGATGTGGACAGTTCGCAAACAGCTTCTAGAATCACTCTCAATACTCATAAATTGACTCCCATTGGGATTTCATGAATCCTAATATCTCTTTTTTAATGGTATTGGTCTTTGATTTTGGAAAAAATATCTGCAATAAAAGACATTTCAAATCATTCCAATGTGATACATATTTAGTTTATAAATAATACATCCAATATTTTGGAGATACATCAAATGGGGATGGGAATAATCTATGTTTGATTTAATTTTTAGAGACATATCTTGATTTTAGGGTTTAGAAAACCACATTAAATTATTTTAGATTCTTTTTGGGATCCTCGCTAGATAGGCCATGAAATTTTTGGAGAAGTTGTATCAATCCATATATTAATTCAAAGTCTGATTCAAGGTTTGGTTATTCAATACACTACTGAAATTTTACACTTTACCAATGGTTCAAAACCATTGGTAAAGGCCTTGAAACCGTTGGTATATAGTATACCAACGGTTCCCCCAACTATGGCCAAGTAATCCGTGACAATAGGCATATACCAATGGTTTTGTGAAAACCATTGGTATAGGTGTCAAAATAGAAGGTATACCAATGGTTTCTACAAACCGTTGGCATATGTGTGTTAAAGAATAACATATACCAATGGTTTGTGAAACCGTTGGTATATGTGTGTTACACTTATACCAATGGTTACAACCGTTGGTATAGAGGGGATATGGAAAGCCATAAGGCTATACCAATGGTTTTGTTATAACCGTTGGTATAAAACTATACCAACGGTTATAACAAAATAATTGGTATAGTTATATTATAGCATCTATACCAATGGTTTAAAACTGTTGGTATACATTTTCTGAACTCCAGAGCAGTAGTAGGCCCCTCTCCCCTCTTCAGACCTGCAACAACACAGTTCCACAGTAACATAGCAACACACCTCCCCCTCTCCAGACCTGCAACAACCCCAATACAAAATCCCAATCCAAAGTATTCAAAATTTAAAATTCATTGAAAAATTTAGAAATTTATAAATTTATAAATTCAAATGCAGTAACACCCATAAGATAAAAATCCTACATGTTATAGGAAATGCAATAACACTCGTAAGAGTATTCCAAATTTAGAATTCATTCCTCACTCAAACCACAACACCAACACACATAAGAGTATTCAAAATTTAGAATTCATTATTTACTCAAACCACAACACCAATACACACAAGATAAAAAACCTACATGTTATATGATGCACATGGGATGTTTAGTCATGGTCTTGGGTTGAGTATCTTAAAACCAACAAAAAAACTTGGGTAGAGTGGACAAAGATCATGATACCCATAAGATAGAAAATGGTAGTGGTCATGTGCTTAGACCTAGGATGAGTTATAGGAAGCACATGGGATGTTTATATTTCTCTAATGATTATGTATCCATGTTAAATGGTTCCTGATGTGTTAGTGGAAAACGTTGGCCAATCTCGACATATGATATGGGTTACCGGAATAGCCTACATGTTTTTCATAGACTTTTCAATTAGAATAAGGGGGTATGTGGCTAATTGTAATTTTCTCTCCTAGGTGTGATGTGAGATGAATCCCTATCTTGGGTAATGGGTATGAATATTAAATTAAGTCTTTGGTATATGGTTCCCAAAGGGAATTTGGTTTTGTCCTAGAACCCACTGTTAGAGGATGGGATTGAGGTGATCCATGGGGTTATGGTGTCACCATATGTATTCCTCACCATTGGGGTATTTTTATGAGACTTTGAAACTTATTTTTCAAGAATCTATGTGTAGCCTTGTTGAACAATTTCTTATATGGTATGCTTGAGTGTTCATAGGTTTCATATAAAATCACTATATGATATTTATTTATTATATGTTATTGTATAGAATGAACGGCCCGTGATTGAGAATTAGAACATGAGTGTTGGTGCATGTTCATGATGGTATGTCGAGACTCATTCCTAATATATGAAAAATATTAACACTAAGTTAAGCCTTACCGATTTGGATTGTAGAACTAAAAAATTGATTGACTTCAGATGGATCTATAGGGAGGAAGGAGTTCCCAGCCTGGGTAAAGAGAGAGGGATCTAGTTTAGACCAAATCAAAATAGAAAATAAAAAAATAGATGAATAATATTAGGAATTACATATTAGAACTAAATAATTGAGCAGGGGGATTTCTGGGGGTGGGGGCTGTCCAGGTGGTGTGTGGGGCTATTTGGGGGTGGGAGGGATGTTCAGGTGGTGCGGGGGGGGGGGGGGGGGTGGCTGGGGGGTGGGGGGATGTCCGGGGTGAGTGGGGGGCTGTCCGGGGGGTCGGGTGGCTGTCCGAGGGTGGGGGCTCGTTCGGGGTAAGAGGGGAATGTCTGGGGGGTTGGGGGCTATCATGGGGGTGGGGTTCGTCTGGGGTGAGGGGGGTGTTGTCCGATGGGTGGGTTGTTGTTCGGGGTGGGAGGTTTTCCGGGGGGTGCAGGGGGCTCTCTGGGGGTGAGGGGGTTGTCCGGGGGGGCTTTCTGAAGTGCGTTTTCGGCCACCGCGGTCACACGACACCTCTGATTGATGTGTCATCTGGACGACCATTTAACCCACTCTTTGCTGTCATCTGATTTCATGGAATTATGAGGTCGTTCGGCCAGTGTTGACCACCCCACGCATGCTTTTCAAGCGCACCAAACACCTAAAAAACACATATTTAGCCGTGTCGCGCAAACCGCGCATCCGAATGATGTTTTGTCTCCTAATACACCTCAAGAATAATAATTAGGGTGTTTTAGTGTGATTTCAAGTCATTATGATGTCATTCGATATGAATTTGACCGTTAAATGCATGTTTTGGCCATTTACGACACATGGAGTGCGCTTTCAGCCACCTCGGTCACACGACACCTCTGATTGATGTGTCGTATGGCCGACCATTTCACAATTCAACCACCCATTATTTTCATCTGATTTCATGGCATTCTGAGGTCATTCGGCCGGTTTTAACCACCCCACGCATGCTTTTCAAGCGTGCCAGACAACTAAAAAACACATATTCAGTTGTGTCGCACAAACCACACTTCTGAATGACATGTCGTCTCTTCGTACACCTCATGAATAAATATTAGTGTGTTTTATGTGATTTCAAGTCATTCATATGTCATTCAGTATGCATTTGACCATCAAACACATGTTTTGTCCATTTACGACACGCAGAGTTTGTTTTTGGCCACCGCGGTCACACTATACCTCTGATTGATGTGTCGTCTAGCTGGACATTTCATAGTCCACCCACCCTTTGTTTTTCGTTCGATTTCAGGGAATTCTGAGGTCTTTTGGCTGGTTTTGACCACCCCACGCACAATTTCCAAGCACGCCAAACACCTAAAAAACACATATTCAGTCGTGTTGTGAAAACCGCACATCTGAATGACGTGTCACCATTTCATACACCTCAAAAATAATAAATAGGGTGTTTCGTGTGATTTTAAGTCATTCTGATGTCGTTGGTTATGTATTTGACCGTAAAACACATGTTTTTTCCATTTACGACACACAGAGTGCATTTTCATCCACCATGGTCACATGACACCTCCGATTGATGTTCCTTCTGGCTGACCATTTCAAAATTCTGCTACCCTTTGTTGTCATCTGATTTCATGGAATTCTGAGGTTGTTCGGCCAGTTTTGACCACCCCACACATGCTTTTCAAGCACGCCAAAAACCTAAAAACACATATTCTACCATGTCATGCAACCCGCGCATCCAAATGACATGTATTCTCCTCTTACATCTCAAGAATAATAATTAGGGTGTTTTCGTGTGATTTCAAGTCATTCTGATGCAGTTCGGTATGTATTTGACCATTGAACGCATGTTTTGGCCATTTACGACATGCGGAGTGCATTTTCAGCCACTACAGTCACAAGACACCTCCGATTGATGTGTCATATGGCCGACCATTTTACAATTCACCCACCCTTTCTTATCATCTGATTTCATGGCATTTCTAGGTTGTTTGGTCAGTTTTGACCACCCCACGCACGCTTTTCAAGCGCGCCAAACACCTAAAAAACACATATTCATTCATGCCGCACAAACTGCACGTCTGAATGACATGACGTCTCCTTGTACACCTCAAGAATAAAAATTAGGGTGTTTTTTGTGATTTCAAGTCATTCTGATGTCGTTCGGTATGCATTTGATCGTTAAACAGATGTTTTGGAAATTTATGACACGCTGAGTGCGTTTTCGGCCACCACAGTCACACGACACCTGTGATTGACGTTCCGTCTGGCCAACCATTTCACAGTTCACCCACCCTTTTTTTCATCCAATTTCATGGAATTCCGAGTTCTGTCGTCAACTTTTTACCACCCCACGCACGATTTTCAAGCGTGCCAAACACCTAAAGACACATATTCAGTCGTGTCGCGCAAACCGCGTGTCCGAATGACATGTCGTCTTTTGGTACACCTCATGAATAATAATTAGGGTGTTTTCATGTGATTTCAAGTAATTACAATGTCCTTGGGTATGTATTTAACTGTAAAACACATGTTTTGGACATTTATGACATGCAGTATACACCTGCATAAAAAATAGCACAAAAACCACATACAAATAGACTAAAAACAACATAAAAAACACTTAAAATAGCACAAAAAAACACATACAACCATCAAAATCTTCCAAACATGTCATGTTATACAATTACCTATTTAAATCATTATATGAAAACAATCATCCAGTAGATTTAATAATAGTTTCAATAACTCAAACATTATTTACACCCATTTCAATCTTCATATGACAACCACTCTTCTAGTAGTAATTTACCTCACCCCTGCAGAACCCCCCCAACCAGCACAGGCCCCCTCCCACCCCATCAAATTATAATAGGAAGAATAGTCTGAGAAATACTTATTATATTTGAATAAGAGTTTGAAATTGGCTCAAATCCCAATTTTTTTTTCTGATCCTAGATTTGGGTATGTAATGATTTGTGATGAATTTTTCATTGAACTTGTATTTTTTATAATATATGGTGAAAAGTTATTTTCTTAGGAGTCTCATGACTTAGGACCCCATGAGTGAAACTACCCAACTCATGAAAAAGAGTATCTGACTATCGTTGATTAGTGTAAATTTCAGTTGTTGTATTCACTTAAAAGGATGTCCTTTTGAAACAAAAGAGAGACACTTTCAGTGGTTCCGGCCACACTGTGGCTCGGATTGAGGAAAGGTTGACTCGTACACATCAAAATTGACCCATGGATATTTTTTTGAAAGTATAAACACAATAAGAATGTGTCTGGTTTGTTTTCTTTATGCCAGTTGTTGTTTTCACTTAAAATGTAGTCCATTTGAATGAAAATTGAGACACTTTGAGTGGTTTTGGCCACACCGCACCTCGGATTGAGTCAAGGTTGACTCGTACACATAAAAAATGAGCCATGGATCTTTTTGCTAAAGTTTCAACAGAATATGAATGTGTTTGGTTGGTTTTACGTATGTCAGTTGTTGTTTTCACTTAAATTGATGTCCATTTTAAACAAAAGAGAGACATTTTGAGTGGTGTCGGCCAAACTGCAACTTAGATTAAGGAAGGGTTGACTCATACACGTAAAACATGACCCATGGATATTTTTCCTAAAGTTTCAACAAAATACAAATGTGTTTGGTCAGTTTTCTGTATGTCAGTTGTTGTTTTTACTTAAAATGATGTCCATTTTAAACAAAAGAGAGACATTTTGAGTGGTTTCAGACACACTAAACCTCATATTGAGGCGGGTTTGACTTTTACACATCAAAAATGACCCATGGATCTTTTTCCTAAAATATCAACACAATCCGAATGCGTTTGGTCTTTTTTAAGTTTGCCAGTTGTTGTTTTCACTTAAAATTCTATCCATTTCAAATAAAAGTGAGACAGTTTGAGTGGTTCCGGCCACACCGGCCCCCGTATTGAGGTGGGGTTTCCTTGTACACATCACATATGACCCATGGATCATTTTCCTAACGTTTGAATAGAATATTAATGCCTTTGGTCTGTTTTTCGTATGTCATTTGTGGTATTCACTTAAAATGATGTCCTTTTGAAAAAAAAGAGAGACACTTTGAGTGGTTCCAGCCACACTGCACCTCGAATTGATGAAAGGTTGACTCACACACATAAAAAATGAACCATTTATCATTTTACTAAAGTATAAACACAATCCGAATGTGTTTGGTCCATTTTCCGTATTCCAGTTGTTTTTACTTAAAACGATATCCATTTTAAACAAAAGAAATACACTTTGAGGGGTACCAGCCACAATGTGCCTTGGATTGAGGCGGGGTTGACTTGTACACATCAAAAATGACCCATGTATCCTTTTCCTAAATTATCAACAGAATCAAAATGAATTTGGTTGTTTTTTCCTATGCCAGTTGTTGTTTTCACTTAAAATGCTGTCAATTTCAAGGAAAAGTGAGACACTTTGAGTGGTGTCAGCCACACTACATCTCATATTGAAGCGAGGTTGAATTGTACTTGTCAAAAATGACTCATGTATCGTTTTTTTTAAGTATCAACACAGTATGAATGTGTTTGGTCAGTTTTCTGTATGTCAGTTGTTGTTTTCACTTAAAATGTTGTCCATTTCAAATAAAAGTGAGACACTTTGAGTGGTATCTGCCACACCATGCCTCAGATTGTAGCGGGGTTGACTCATACCCTTCAAAAATGTCCCATGGATTATTTTTCTGAAGTATCAACCCAATCCGAATGGGTTTGTTTGGTTTTCCATATGCCATTTGTTGTTTTCATTTAAAATCATGTCCATGTCAAATAAAAGTGAGACACTTCGAGTGATACCAGCCACACCATGCCTCGGATTGATGCGGGGTTGACTCGTACACGTCACATATGAACCATGGATTTTTTTACTAAAGTTTCAATATAATTATAATGGATATGGTCAGTTTTCCGTATGTCAGTTGTTGAGTTCACTTAAAATGATGTCCTTTCGTAACGAAAGAGAGACACTTTGAGTGGTTCCAGCAACATCGTGCCTTGGATTGAGATAGGGTTGACTCTTACACGTCACAAATGACCCATGTATCATTTTCCTAATGTATCAACATAATCCGAATTTGTCTGGTAAGTTTTCCATATGCCAGTTGTTTTTACTTAAAAGAGTATCCATTTTAAACAAAATAAATACACTTTGAGCGGTACCAGCCACACCATACCTCGGATTGAGGCGGGTGGGGGGGATGTCTGGGGGGATGTCCGAGGTCTAGGGAGGAGGGTGGGGGGCTGTCCGGGGACCAGGGAGGAGGGTGGGTAATGTATCTAAAACTATATCTATGTATCATACATCGAATTTCGACAAGAGTGCGAACCGCTACGGGGTATCATACTGGAGCATGGCCAAATCAGGTCATTACCGTGGTGTGACCGTGGTGTGACCGCAGCATGACCACGGTGTGACTGTGGCATGACCGTGGTGTGACCGCGACATGTTGGCCCGGTCCAGCGTCATCCGTGGGGCAGCATCTTCCAGCCATAATTCAAAATAAATCCTACATAGTTTTCCTTCAAATTATAGAAACTAATCTTATGTTATAAAAAACACACTCTTGATTTGGGATTGTGGTATTATAAAGATATATTTTTTGTATTTTTTGTTTTTAAAAGTGGTACTAGGTTGTTGAAACTACTTATTGAGAGTCAAATTATCACACCCTAAACTATCACTGTGAGTTTTCGCAGGTAGTGCACATCCATTGAAGGGGTTTTATTTTAAAAACATGACTTTATTTATCAAATGAAAAAATTATATTAAAGAAAAGTTATTAAAGATATGAAATTCAATATAATTAAGTACAATTAAGAAAGAAGCTAAATTAAATTTAAAGCATTGTTAAATTAAAGAGTCTACGAGAGGGACTCTACCTTAAGGGGTGTCTCCCATGGGTGTCTTGTGGTGTGTAGTGTCTATCTATGATTTTTGTGGTGCTTCTATATTGTGGGAAATTTGTATTTTATGGTCAGTTTAATAAATCCATTAGTCAATTAGAAAATACACCCATAGTCAATAGAGATATACCCACTTTTGGTAGAGAATACCATCCAAATAACCAACTCGGAAATCCAAGACAAACATTTTACTTTACCAATTCCAATTACATAATATATGCAGAACCAACTTATGTTTTATGAACCAATCAATTAAAGGGAAATAAACTCCTCAAAATAACCCATAAAATCTCATATATCATCAAAAGTGGTTATGGCCTCATCAAGTTTAACCTTAACCATGGATTAAAGGATCCTAGGTTTGGGGCCGTAGATCATAGGTTGGTAGGGTGTATTCATTGAATCATGTCCCAATTGATTTTGGAGAGGCACCTTCAATAGTTATATGTATGGATTTGATTAGAAACACCTATAAAAATGATGACCATGAATTGTGACATCCCAAACCAGGATGCCACCCATTAGTGACCCGAACCTAGACGGCCACATGGCCTCAAGCGCATCTACCAAAATTCCAAATGTTATTGGCTAATAGTGAGAGCCTTCGCTATGTCTGGGGTAGACTATTCCCTCATTACCTAAGTTGAACAATTTTAATATTATCAGTTACAAAGTAGAAGAAAGATAACTATGGGAAAATATTGGAAATGGATGAAAATAACCAAATCAGTAATACCAACTAATAACAGAATTATAAAATGAATGATGGTAATGTATGTCATGTATCAAGAAGAAAAACATAGTTACGACTAGTAGGAAGTAGTACTATACAATAGGCTCAATGAATTCTAAAATTCAACCTAGATTCTTGAGTTACAACCCAATCATCTACTATATGATCCATCCTATGTCATGTGAGTAGTCATGCATCTGTAAAATGGTGATTCCCCTTATCTAAACATATAATCATGTAGTTTATTCGGGTACCCAATGGTATATCAAACAATGTGTGAGATACAATTCATGTAGGTGACCACTGAGAGGTCTATAACTATCCAGTATATTTATATAACATTTTAATATAATGATATGATAAATTAAAGTGACAACTAAAAAATCTAAAAGGGTTTTCTATGTTTCCAGAGAAAAAATATAAAAGAGTTTTCTAGGTTAAATCAAAACAGAAAAAAACAGATACACGTAAAAATGAAAACTTAAAACTGAAATATTAGATAGATGACAATAAAAATAAGGTATCGCTTATGAAAATACCTAATTTGGGATGGTTCGGATGAAGATTCACTAGCTTGGATGGGGAAGCATAGATTCCAACCATTCGGATGGAGGAATCGAGATTAACCCAAGAGAGGTGATGTCCTAATAGGGGAGATGTGCTCTGATCATGGGGGAGATGTGCCATCCAAATGGGGTAGAGGTGCTGGATCGTGGGGGAGAGGTTAATTAGGGTTCTTTCTGAATGGGGGAGAGTAGAAGGTCTATGTGAGGATATTGGGGAAAACCTTTACCAACAGTTCTAGTGAACCGTTGTAAAATGGGGGAATTTATCTAGTTTTACCAATGGTTTAAGAAAACCATTAGTAAAACTCTTATATACCAACAGTTTAAGAAAACAGTTGGTATATAAGTGGTGGGAAAAACCCATATTCCAGTAGTGATACAATTTTTTTGATAATTAATGTATAGTGTAGCCAATTTTAAAATGGTTCTATTATATTCATTTCTATTTTTTACAACCATTTGTTATGGTTTTATGTTTTATTCATAAGTGTTCCAAATTTCAATGTACCCAGAGTGGATAAATTAACCAAATGGTTGAATGTTGAAACTTCTCATAGACTGAGACTATCTGATTCGATCCCTAAGGTTTCATTCAATCTCAGGGTTCAAATATAAGATATCCTTAGGATTATTTCATTTCATAAATCAATGAAAAATGAGTTAAATAAAATTTTACTATAATAAAAACATAAGAAGTTTGAATTGATGGCCAAAAAAAGAATATGAAAAGTTGGGAACGGGGAAAGAAGGAAGAAATAAAAGAATAAAAAAAAGAAATAAAAATTTAAAAAAATACCTATAATTGGTTGAAATAAGTACTTTCCTCCTTAGCGGAAACACTAATTTTAAAGGCATTGTTCTGGGAACACTCAAATGATGTTTGATTTTTGGGTACTTTGGTGTAGGAGAGTGGCTTACCAAGGTCATCTCTCAAAGTGGCAGTAATTAAATCAACATATTAAAGATATTTTAAAAATAAATTAAATAAATTAAATACATTAATTAAAATTATGGTGTTTTTTATCATTTATAAATCAATAATAAGTATATTGGAAGAATATTGTTCTTTTAGAAGATATTTATTAAACAAAATGATAAGATGTTTTTTAGAAAATATATTTAAAATATGTAATTAGTCTAACTCTTAAAATTCAATTAATTATTAATAATTTTTATTCAAATTAAAATCAATTTAATCATGATCCTGTAATTTTTTAATCTCAAAACCCTAAGATAATTTACCTCAACCAAAAAGATGAAATTAATAAACCCTAGGCTAGCTTGAGAACATGAAATCGTAGCACTCTGCTTTGATTGTCACTCCAAGGATAGATTATGGTTAGTGGTGAATTAGGGATTATATCCATACATGAAGTTAAGATTAATTGATTTTAAGGATTATATTTAAACTCTACACATTTATCTTGTGTGTTTTTTACTGATTAAGATCGCGCTCTCACAATTCACATATTACTCAACCTCATGAGTTTTTTGTTAATTATTCAATTTCTTGATTAGTTTCCTTTAATATAAAAACTAAATTCATGGATCCTTTTATTTAAATTATAGTATTTCATTGATTCAAAATAAATAAGTGAATAAGGTGATAATTAGATTAATTACTAAGAAAAACTACCCTTTTATGGGTGGTGTAGTCATCAAATAATCAATTTTCATGTGGAATGGTTTATAAATGGTATAAACCATTAACATTTATACTCATGATTTCCAAAAAAAAATTGTATGAGTATAGAAGAATAAAATTTAACAAAATAGATTAATTTGAAGAGAAACTAATAAGTTTATTATATAAACACAAATATTAAAATGTGAAGAATGATAGGAAGGATTTGATGAATGGATCCTTGCATCAATAGATATACCTATGAGTATATGGAGTTCAAGAACCTCTAAGATGATGATAGGACTCCTTAGGAACTCCAAATTTTCATCACTTAACTCTTTTTTTTAACTCCCAAATGAGTTTCCCACCATGCCCTTTTATATACCAAATGTGAAGTGGTTTTGGGTACCCATATTTCGAGATACCACTTGTGTATTAGTTTTGGGTTACTAAATGGACTTATTTAGGATTTAAAAAAAGATATGATTTGTTTTAATTACTCTTTACTATCACCATGTAAAATTTTGGGGCCATTGGACTTCTTTAATTGGAGATATAGTCAAAATACTGAACCAAACTTCTGACTTTGAGTAGGTTCATTTTCCTGAACAGATCAGTATGTTTGGGCCCGTTTATGTACTAATTAGGATTTTGTGTCTTTAGAATAGTTGTATCCCATTATATTTAGGATCATTAGATAAAATTTCAACCCAATATGATTCATTTATTTCTTTTAATGTTAAAAATAGTGGGCAAGTGTTCATGAGATTCCATTTAGTTTGGCCCATTTTTCTTCAACTTCATTCTGGATCCTCCAAATTACCTCCTCCTATAACAAAAGTCTAAAAAAGTAAAAAATTTCTTTATAACAGTGATAAAAATAATCTAATTAGACCAAATGTGAATATAAATTCATATAAATTCTTTAATTTATAATTCAAAATTAGTTTAACATAGTGGTATAAGGGAAGAAATGAATAGTGAACTATGGTGTGATCATAACACCTCAAGGTTTTAGAATATATTTTTCATTAAATAAATTGTAAGTGTTTGAAAACTTTCTTTACATGTTAAATTGATTCTAAATGAACCATTATATAGTAATCCTTTATGACATAGCTATTAAATTAAAAGATATGAATAGTAATAAAAATTTATGAAAAATTGAATAAAGGTTTAAAAAATTAAAATGTATTGATTTATACATAATAAATATGTACGCGATTTTAAGTAAATTCATTTTCTACTTCAAAAATATGTTTTCATAAAAAATGGTTTTTATTTCATTTTATGCATGAAAACTATAATTAATTTCTACCATTTTTAGAAATATTATTTTATGGAATTAATATCATTTTTGAAATCAATATGTCAATATTATCATTGGGTAAATTTTTAGGCTTTTTCTAAAAAAATTTATTTTAAAATGAATAGTAAAAATAACAATTTTTTGTAAAAAATATCATTTATTTTCAAGTAAAAGTACTATTATATTCAAAATTTTATCTTTAAATAACATAATTATCCTTTATTTATAAATAATATAATTAATTACATAGTAACCAACATTATACTTGATTTTAGTATAAGTTCTTTTTATGCTTAAAACACATTTTTATAAAACAAAATTCACACACTAAATGTGTTTTTACCTAAATAAATTCATTAAATCACTATATATTAATGTTTTAGTGATTTTTATATATTATATATTCAATAATATATTTTAACATTCATTTTATGGTTTTTTACTTTGCAAGGAATGTATGTAAATTCAGTTTTATGCACAAAATACATCTTTATAAAATGGTTTTCATTGAGTTTTGTGCGATTATTTAAAATTAAATTCTATGACTTATAGAAATGGATTTAGGAAAAATTTATTTCACATTTTTAATTATTATAATTAATATAATTTAATATGTTTTACTTAATTTTTCGTTTTATTTAATAGTGAAAACATTAAAAATATGTTAGCACGATTAAGGTTGAAACGGGTTTACGAGAGGTTAAACTAAGAGATAAGATTAGGATTTCCACCTGGTCTTGTGGAAATAATATTTTATAGACATATTATGACTCTATATAATCTATTATTATAATATTATTCCTTTGGAATCATTTTTATTGAGTATCGAATTATTATATTTTAATCTTTTGAAAAATTCCAAGTGTGTCCTCTAGCTACCTTATGAAAGGACATCCCCTCTCTTCTATTATCCACACTTCAAAATCCTATTATATCAAATAATACCTACCTAAATCCATTCTGAACATCCCTCTTCAAATCCAATAGTTCATGGTTTTATCATAATACTATCTTTTCAAGGGTTGAGGTCTAATTCAAATGAGGCTTCTCAAAGAAGAGGTATAACTCTTAACATAGTACTTTCAATTTTATTTCTTCTTATAACACCTATATATATATATGTATCCATTATTAAATAATTAATTCATTATATTAAATATACTTAATTATTATTATGATTATGTATCATCCATTTTCCACCTCCTTTCAAACAATGGTAAATGAAAAGTATGAAGGTACAGGGGCGCACAGCGGAAGCTGGTGCATGAGGAATTTATAATGTTTCATTGCCAGGATGATGTAACTTTTCTTCTATAGTGATATGAGACCTGATAAAGTCTTTAGGATCTCATTTGAATTCAATATAGAATGAAAATAAATATAATTTTTACATCATTCCTAATTACAACATGCATGACTACTTCTCGTCGTCGATGATCGTTGCTTGAAGGATCTAAAGCCGAACCCCTCTAGATTGTTCACACACACTTTAATAATCCACATGCTCACAATTAATTGAATTATGGGTGCTATGTCGGAGCTCCAATGAGTACTTCGGTGTCACATCAATCACCAGGATCCCCTTCCTTCAATCCACAAAGGTGATCTTGGATAGTACGCTCGGTTGGATCTTTTTTATCTCTAGTAATCAAGAGGAGAGAGAATCTCTAAATTTCAAATGCATGAATAGTTCTTGGAATTAATCTCCTCTCTTACTTATATTGTGGAATTCTCAAAATACCTGGATAGGGATCCCGACCCCTGTATATTTAATTTTCACTAAGTAATAAATATTAATTATGATGAACTAAAATGCATCATAAATATTATTTCTATTTTATCACATAACTGTTATATATATTAAATATATTACATGATAAAACTGAGTCATTTAACTCAACTCATAATTCCCATTAATATTAAACAAACCTGGAATATTAAATTAATATTCATTAAAATAATATTATTCCTCATATTTACTTAAACAATTATAAATAATTTTAATAAATAAATTCAACCAAATTATTGTTTACTTTTAATAATAATGAATTTATTTATTCGATGGTGATCATCAATACTAGACAAACTTCAGACCCTATGGTGGGTCCTACCATGTCCCAAATTCCTATTCACCTGAATAGGGTAGATTCTTGAATACACTATTATAAGTGACCCTCTAGGCTCTTATCTTGATAGCAGTAAATAGTATTTACAGAATAAGAGTGAAGTATAGAAACCCATAAAGGCCCCTAAATATATAAGGAATAGTCATAGAAATGACAACCAACCTATGAAAATGCACTATTTAATATAATTTCTTTGTCTTTAGATATCTCATAAAGAAGGATGTGCACTTGTGTTATCATCCTTTCTTGATTTATTTTTTGTTGATATAACTGGACAGACTTACCTCTAACAACCATGGCCAATGATTTATATAGGTAATACCATTTTGATCATCCAGGACCAGGATATATTACTTCCTCAACTCAAAAGTTAAAAATTCTATCTTGACCATTCAACAAATTCCATACCACCTGTGAAGCATCAAACATAATATACCTCACCATGATTTCATTATCTTGGTTTTTTCCTTGCATCAAAGTATGTGATCAAATGGTACACATTGATAATGATCTAAAGATAGAAGATCAATACCCATGTCTGTAGATAGAAACAAACAATGACACCTGAAACATGTTGTGTTTCTATTGGCACATCTATCCTCATGATATCAACTAATAGAGATCACAAAGTGAAAACATCATGAGAAGAAGTCTCAATACTTATGATCCTCTAACACCTGATAGTCAAAGATCAACTATTTCCAGTCAATATGATATATATAGACCATATAAAATTTGTTTAATAATAATCTCATAGTATTTCAATGTTCTTATTATATCATGGGATCTGCTATAACCTTTTTATATGATAATTAATCTATGGGCATTACCATTTAAATAGTGGATGCACAAATTTAAACACTATAATGGTATGTTTTCATCATGTATATCTAATTGTATACATGAAATGGAAATCCAAAATTACATTGAAATTTGGGTCTAGGGAACCAACTATTACAACACTCCCACTTGCACTACAGACAACTTTCAAACCATCCTTGTTAGGTCTCACAAGATTAAGATCATGTTTCTTCTAATTCAAGGATTTAGTTGTTGGGTCTTCCACACTTCCACGGTGTGGCTATTCTGGTATGTGTGACCTCACCCCTAGCTTTAAAATGTATTAAGATATTTTATCCTTGAGTATATCCCTTTTTTCCACTATCATAACTTGAAATCTTGGATAGTACCAGTAATATATTTAACATTATGATAAAAATTTACTTATGTGGTGAAAGTCTAAGAACTGAAAAAAAAAATGTTTCATTTTTTAAACTATTTCAATAGCTTCCTTAGAAGCTTCAACGTACTTAATATTTGTAGATTTGGATACCAAAATCTTGTTTGATCTTTTCCCACTCATTCACTTATCAATACTATGATATTATATCACATTGATATAAGTAATACTAGTTACGTTTTCCTCAAAACAAGTATTCCTTCTTCTTCACATACTAGGTATACATCCTATATACTTCCTATAGCATTATTGGATAGTTTTGAATTCTTCCCTTATAGTTCTCCTAGATACAATTGATATTTTCCAATCATTTGGTATATATTATAAATATCATTTCATGTACATATCATGGAATGTGTGATTGATCCATCATAGAAGCATATGTAATTTCAACTCTCCTCATTAATCTCCTCATATGTCCCTACATGTATTCTTGGAGAGATCTATTCCATGTGGTATTGGTAACAATTTTCTCTAGAATTGTCCCATCCGGTATTTTTTCAATACCATTTCATTATATGTACCATTGAATAGGTCTAAGAAACATTTAAATATACCTTAGTCGATCATGTTCCCTAGAACTTAGGTTGTTACTTTAAGTCAAACTATAGAGAAATATATTTCATCCTAGAAATAACAGACTATATGATAAAGAGTTATTTTCCATAGGTTATCAAACATATTTCACTTGTTAAACAATGGTGCTCCCACTAACCTCTGGTAGACACATGAAAAAGATTCATTCCAAATGAATATTATATTATCATATTTATTACTTCAATCCTAAATTATATTTCAATAACTCTCACCCTTATTAGAATTATTTGATTTCACCATCCCTTTCTGGTTGTGTCATGTAGATACCTTCCACAAAAGTTGGTCTTGACATCCTATTTCCAATTAAATGATAATAGAAGTTAGCCTTGATAATCTAATGGATTTAAGAATAATGAATTGGTGTTACCAATCGAGTCTTATTAGTTCCACACTTGTATCATCCATGTATCATCTCACTTGAATACCCACCATAGTCTTCAAAATATCAATCCCCCTGTACTTTGATACATGGAATCCATTTTTGAATTTTAATTAGTCTTGTAAATTGTATTTGATTTCCATACACTATATAATTTTAAGAATTATTATTCTCATTGAATAATGTATCACTAGACATGGTGAATATAAAACCATCACCATGATTTTATCCTTCTTATACAGCATGTGTCTCTGGAACATTCCTTATCCACACCTCTTTTGGAACTCGTTCCAATGAAAAAAATTTATACGTCATTAGAATTCACTAAACCCAAGTCAATATTTGTCCCACTATCTCAAATAGAGTATAAACCCTTTATAGAAATGTAGTCTTCCACTTGACTATATCTTTTCTATCATAGGTATTTATGTAATATCCTATGAATATTTTAGGATAATTACCTTAGATACACTTTATGTTTTTCTTAATGAATGTTTGTTTATATATTAACAATCTTTTTTCATCTAAAAGAAAGTTCTTATGAAAATGGATTTATATCACATTAAAACTCATATGATATCCATTTTTTATAGTTGGAATATGGTTGAGGGATATCACCATTATTTGTAAATTATATCTTAAAATATAATGGAATTTTATGGAATATATCTTAACATTTATGATCCTTATACCTACACCATGAATCTAGTGTATATAAGGAAATTTGCGTTTAGGAATTTCTCAATGCTACATTTTATTGATCAATTTTAACATGTAATATTCACCATCCATCCTCTTTATTAGAATCATAGATATGATGTGGATAAGGTAATGTGAATTTGGGAATTACTCCATTCTACATTATAATGATCGAGGAATGATTTCTCAAGATATTATTCAGCATGTTAGCCTGAAGTAACTTGTATCTTCTGACTATAAAAATTTATCATAATTCACTTTCACATTCATTAATAACATAAAGGAATATTATGAATTATATTTACCATTAGATTACCTTTTTAATAGTTCACGTTCTCTTGTTGAACTAATTTTGAAAGCTTGTTTTCATACCTTTATTTCTAAAGGTTTCTTTGTCCAAAATAAATAAGTGTATACATCGATAGTACCTATGGTGTTTAGCTCCAATGAGTCTAAATACCATACTAGGTATATCCTCGATTCCCACTTTTATTTTTACTTGAAAAATAATTATATTTCCAAAACAGGGTAGATAAGTCTAACATTTTATATTCATCATGTATTGCCTATAATTCATGTATCATTGAACTATTAGTTGAGTATGAAACAACACAAAAAAACATTTATTCCTAAACCTAGAATAATGTATCAGAAATTAGATAAATGTTTTATTTATACCCAAAAAATTATATTAGAATCATTAAACATGGAAATTTGAAGTTATGTGCTTCTCAATGCTGACTTAGGAGTCACCCTTTCTCAGAATCTTGGAGAATAGACCCTACTTATTATAATGTTTACATGCATACTTGGTTACTATATTTTGATACAATGACTAAAAATTACTTTTTTATTATCAACTAGGAAAAAATTCTTAGTCCCTCCATTACAAAACCCTCAAGGAGGACTAAATTAGTATAAACCAAGTGAGTCTTTCTGCACAATGATTTGACACTCCTTCAAAAAAGACCCCAAACCGTCGAAAATGATTAATCCCTCTCATGAACGTCTAAGTATTTCAAGGGTGTCCACAAAAAAATTAGTCTCCCTCCAACTATGATGAATGATTTGACCTGAGGTATTTTCTATAGCATTCCTTCTGATAATATAAATCAGGTCCCATGGAGTATCATGCCTCCCTAAAATAAGAACTGATTTCTTGATTCATTAATTTCGTTCATTATGATTAAACTTCTATTAATTTATTTCAAGATATGAGAATATAATAATATTTAGTTTATTAACTATCTCTTTGAAGGATTTTGTGAAGGTGCCTTTGGTGTTTCTATTTCTAGTGGCCTTATCACATTGTCTTTTAACTTGTTCTATATAAGAATTAAATATTAATCTTTCTTTAATGTTATTATTTACCTAGATAACCATATATAAAAGTTAATAAAGCATTTACTCTATCTATTTATTTAGTAATCTTAAACAAAACTGGATTAATTAGGTGAGAAATATGTAATGATGGGATGTCATGAAATATCGTGGTCCACATTTCATATTTACACATAACCATTGTAATATTATCTATTCATATCTCGCTTCACTTTCTTCTCATAAGAATCTTGGAGATGAGAATATATGTGAAATCATCAATGTATCAATATTGTAACCACAACTAATATCAGAAGATGATGGAAACATTATTTCATAACTATCATATGCTTTATACATGAGTCTCTTATAAGAATTTTTACATCCTCGCTTCCTGAGGTGGCTAAATAGGTATCAAGACATCAACACCTTAAATTTATGATGTTATAGTATTATGTTCAAGCACATATACTACACTTAAAAATTTGTTCTATTTTGGCCATTCACTTTGTCCAATGTTATCTTAGTGTGTTTTTTGGTCTTAATTTTTATTTTCTACAAAATAAAATCTATAAGATTTTATTTTTATCTTGATTACCGATTTCAACATTATTAATTAATTTATTAAATCATAAAATTTCTCTAACTATTTTATCGAATTCTAGGAACCCTCTATACTATAATCAAAATAATTTATTTCTTTATTATTCTAGTGGAAAGGATCCTGGAACATATCCTCATAGTCTAAAAGCTTTGAATACCCCACTTTTCAAAGAGTTCAAGGTAGGCGTTCGATTGGCCAACCGTATTAACTCACATTTCCTTGATCAGTTGAGTGAATTCCCAGATTCTAAAATCATAAACCTGATTTTCTCAATGTTTTCTTCTAAATTTGTAGTAAGCTATATTTGGATACTTATTTGCTGCCAAATTTAGTTAATTCAACACATCACCCTTATAAGAATTCCCCGATAGTAAGAGGAAACCTCAACTTTGAAAGAAGATCACTCCAAACACCCTGTTTTGTTCAAATTTGAATGAAGGAAGACAATTAACGACTTAATATTTTTGTAAGAGTTTTTATATTTTTATCAATGAATGTAATCCATTTCTATTAATCTTGTTCATTCTATGTTTTCCTTCTCAAAACTAGACATTAATAGAAAAACATTCATCTCTTCTTTGTGAATTTTTCCTTTTTTATTATTTTATGTGCTTTCCTGCTATCATGAAAATTCATAAAATAATAATCATAAAATAAATAAACTATCTAACTAGTATTGATCATCTAAAACTGGTTGATCCATTTAAACTTAATGGATTAACCATGACCTAGGAGTATCATAAATGAGTCATAGATTGACTCATGATGCAGCGTGTCCCCATCCAGTGTGTCCACTTCTTGTTTAGATTTCTCATCATCTTCATAGGGTCTACATTGTATATCATTTTCATTAAAGTATAAATGTACTTGATCGTAGGTGAGAGGAACAATGGGTGAAATATACAACAGATAAATTCTGATGTGTGGGAACTTATACATATTAAATGAAAAATGATGATGTGAAGATCATATTATTTAATTACAATCATCACACACAATTAAATAATTAAATAATTAAATAAAACACATAGGCACAGGTTTTTCGATGCTCAATATTGGTCATCGGGAAAAATAAATGTGTGATAAAAATTAAATTGTAATAAATTAATGTATGCGGTAATTTAATTAGATTTAATAAATTAATTTAATTAAAATAATTTAATTATATTCAATCCCTTAATTAATATAATTTTAATATTAGAAATTAAATTAATTAATTAATTAAATTTAATATCTAAATTAAATTATTTTTTCCAGGGTATTAAAATTATATATTAAAAAATCAATTAATTTAACTTAATACTAAGATATAATTAATTAAATTAATTGATTTTTATTATTTAAATAATCTTCCAAGACCCCAAACCTCGTGTTGGTTGGGTCAAACCCACATAGGCTCATTCCAGACCATGTGAAACCCTTGTAGGGATATTATGGTCCAAACTGTTCTGCCCAAACCTATTCTGGGTCGGGCAGACCCGCCCCGAACCCATTGTGGGAGAAGAAGACATTGTGTAGAGGGTTACCTCTCTGATGGGGTCTCACACATAATTACTTAACGGAAACTGTACAGTCTATCAGTGAGAATCCCCATCGGGGCCTCGCAGCTAGCCGAAATGCATGCAGTAAGGGAGGCAAGGATTAAAATGAGGTTTGGGGAAGTTGGAGTTTATGCTGGTAGGGGTTCCAACCAATGGTTCTCAGTAGCGATTAGGGAACCTGACTAGGTGAATTTTCGAAGCGGGGGTATTTCACGACAGCGGTTCAGTTCGTGGGATGTGATGGCAATGAAATCCTTCAGCATGAGCAGATCTATAGTGGTTTGACCAGAACCCCACGGCCATCAGAGTGCTAGATATCAGCTAGGGTCACTATCAAGTGGGATCCAAGTGGGATCCATCCATGATGGTGGAGGCGGTGACCAAGAAGTGCGCAGAGGGGGCGGATGACACTAGTGACTAGACACCGAAGGGAAGTGGTGGTCAAATCTAGTCGAGAAAAATTAAATAAGCCACTGGAAAAGCGTCGTTGCAGCGCTACTTGATATTTGGAACTACCTGAAGTAGGAGCCATCCCTAGAGGTAGATAAATGGGTGGCATCTAGCTTTTCGAGTCTCCAAATGAGATGTGTCCATGAAGTGAGGTGGCGCGGTCGTTCTCCATACAGAGTGGTGGATGAACCCTCAGGGTGGCCGATGACTGGTGATATGTGCTAAAGGGAGGGGTTGGCCGACTTCAAGAAGTTGTGGCACAAGGGGCTCCATCTCAGTCTGTAATGGCCGACATGTGGCACTATGAGGTATGAGAGCTTCTCACTTAATCCATATTCCTTTAAAATTTATTTTTTTTATTTGGAAAATTCAGCCACCCCCCTAAGGCATGGTGTTGGTTTGTGGATTTTTCCATGCAATTCTTAATTCCTAGTTTTGAAGAAAGACCCACCATCCAAGATAATTTTTTTGTGTGTAACAAAGTCTATACACAATGCCACAAAATGATATTTTTGTAAATATTATTATAATAAAATAATAATGATTATTATTATAATAAAACAACAACATAATCGGTGGAATTATTTCCCAAATGGAATAACTATTCTGGTGACTAGTGTCTGGACAGAAATTTAAGGTAACTAGAAACTGAAACTGAATAACACATATATAATATATGTTCAAAATTTAATATCCCAAATCAAACCACAAAAGATCCATAATTTTTTTCATATGACCATTATATGGAAATATGAGACCAAATCAAAGTACGTTCAGATCTATTGGAACTAAATGGAAACCCTCTACTTAATTTAAATAAAATTATTTTTTATTAGCTAATAAAATTCATGTTATTGATCTGATATAAATTGAAGGTACTATGGCATTTAGCAGAAGCTGATTGGCCAGAAATTTAAAATATTTTATCACTAGGACAAAAAATATTTTTTTCTTCGGTGATCTGAGCCCTGATATGGTCCCAATGATCTCATGTGAATTAAACAGTGCACAAAAATTAATTAAACGTGTTTCTTATTTTTAATCAAAACATGCATGACTGAAAATAATCTTCAGTGATCATTGCTTGCAGTACCTAATTTTGAACTCCTCTAGAACATCCACATATACTTTAAGAATCTATATTCTATTCATTTTTTGAATTATGGGTGCTAGCACGGAGCTCTAATGATTACTTTGGCGTTATGTCGATCACCTTGATCCCCTACCTTCAATTTGCGAAGGTGATCTTGGATCATATTCTCAGTTAGAGAATTTACCTCTCTAGGAAATGGGATGAGGGAGAAGGTCTCAATTCTAAATGCATAAACAGTTCCTAGAATGATGATCCTCTCCAGATTATATAGTGTATTTCACAAAATACCCGGATAGAGTTCTGAGCCCCTGTATTTTTAAGGTCCACTAAATAAGTAATAAATAATAATTATGATGAACTAAACTACATCATAAATATTATTTCTATTTTATCACATAATTGTAATATATATTAAATATATTATTTGATAAAACCGAGTCATTTAACTTGACTCGAAATTCCCACAACATTAAAAAAACATGGAATATTAAAATAATATTTGTACGAATAATATTTTTCCTTGTATTTACTTAAACACTTGTAAATACTTTTAATAAATAAATTCAACCCAATTATTACTTATTTTAATAATATTGAATTTATTTATTTGATGATGGTCATCAATAGTTGGACTAAACTTGGACCCTATGGTGGGACCCACCATGTCTAAAATTCCAATTCACTAGAATAGGCTAGATTCTCAAATACGCTATTGTGTGTGACCCTCTAGGCCTTTATATTGATAGTAGTGAATTTTATTCATAAACCAAGAGAAAATTATATCAACTCATGAAGTCCCTTAAAGATATATGGAATATTCATAACAATGAAAACCAATATACAAACACATACTGTGTAATATAATTTCTTCGTCTTTAGATATCACATAAAGTAGGGTACACACTTGTGTCATCATGATTTATTTATTTTTTGTTGATCTAACTGGATGGAATTACCTCTAACTACCTTGGATAAGGATTTATGAAGGTACTACCATCCTTATCAACCAGACCAGAGAAAAATTACTTCTTCAACTCAAAAGAAACAAATATTATCTTGACCATTCAACCATTTCCATACCACCAATGACACACCCAACACAAGTTACCTCTCCACAATGTCATTATCATGGATTCTTCCTTACATCAAATTATTGGATCAAATTGCACACATTGATAATGATCTCAAGTCATAATACCAATACACATGTTTTTAGATAGTAACAGCCAATAACACTAGAAACATGTGGTGTTCCTATTATCAGGTATCTCCTCGTGATCTCAACTAGTCAACATCACCAAATGTGAACTTCATGAAAAGAAGTCTCAATGATTATGATCCCATATCACTTTATATTCAAACATAAACTGTATCCAGTCAGTATGATGTATCTAGACCATAGGAAATTTGTTTATGATTAATTTCATTGTATCTCGAGGTTCTTATTGTAGCCCATGATCTGATATAAAATTCTTATACGACAATTAATATATGGGAATTACCATTTAAATAGTGGGTGAAGAAATTTCTACACTATAATGGTAAGTTTAAATCGTTCATATATAACTTTATACATGAAATGGTAACCAAAAATTACTATTCAAGTTGGGTCTATGGCACCCATTATTACAACAAAGTATCACTCATGTGTATGTGTGGATTGTCGCTTCCACGTAGAGATATGGTTCATTTTACATCATCATAATTCAAGGTTGGTTATTATGATGGATTTAATATTTATATGTGACATTTATGATATAATTATGATTTTTTAATTATAATATCATATCTACCTTCTTATCATCCCATTTGTTTGAAATCAATAGTGTCACTCATACATACGTGTTGACTACCACCTCCTATAAGAAATGTGATTTGTTTATCATTTTTTATATACATGGATGATAATAAGTAAATATTTAATTAATATATAAAATATTTATCATATAACAATAATTTTTTAATGTTTAATTATTATTTACCTTTATTTTTTTCTATCCATCGAATAGTGGAAACATCACTTGCACGTACGTATGGGTTATCATCTCTATGAAGTGATGTAATTAATTTTTTATCACCAATTTATATGAATGGGTTTAAAAGTTTATATAATGATTAAATTATATAATTATTATTTGATTAATATTCTATAGAATATGGAACCATGATCAAGATTTAAGGGCTAGAACTATCAATCCAAAACTAACATAAAAAATGAAATTGTTAACACCCAAAAAATAATGATTTTAATAAAGAATTACTAATAAATGGGTGTTGATAAAAGGGTGATGTAACCATGATGTTATATACTTATTTATTTTTATGATTTTTACCTACTTCCACTTTTATATTTTTTATCATGAATATTATTACAGTTAGGGTACTTAATGTTTCATTTGAAATTATTCCTTTCATTGGGGTTATCATTAAAAAGTTACCAAGGTGGTGAGGGTTTGTGTTATAATATCATTTCTTTTCGATATTGTCTATGAAAAATTTAAATTGACTTAAATTATACGAATCTTAAACATTAAAGCCCATATATTTTATTCTCCTCTTGTTATTTGTGGAGTTTTTTTATACTAATACCATTTTCCTCTCTTTGGGGTTTAAAATTAATGAGAAAATGTTTTTAAAGAAATACCAACCTTATTTCCTAATTGGTTGATGAAATTTTTCTTTCATGTCCATAATATTCAAATCTTTTTTATAAAATTTATTACCTATAATTGAAATGTTTTAAAAAGGTCATTATAAATTTATTTATAAATTCTTAAAAAGGAATCTTTCAAAAAAAAACTAAAAAAAGTAATTTTTGACTTTCTGCAATAGTGTGAAAGGAAGTTTTTCTTTTAAAATATACAATATGAATAGAGTTTACCACTAGCATGACCAAACATTGATTTTAAGCATCCTTTACATGCTTCCATGGTTCTTTTCATGTAAAATGTTTTCCTTAATTCTTTTTAAATATTATTATTTTAAATAAGTAATTTCAAAATAAAAAGTGTATTTTCCATAAGAAATATTATAGTGATATTTTAAATGTATTTTTCATCTATAATAACATCCTTTGATTTTACTTATAATTTACTAGGGATATGATCCAATGATATAGTCCTTATTCTTTATATGGATAGTTTATGATTATAATGATGTGATGTTTATGTAACCAATTTTTTTCATGGGTTATACAATGATAAAATGATAAAATGTTTATAAAACTCATTTCCTTTAAAAGGTTTATGATATAAAAATATGATGAATTTTTTATGATCTTGTACCACACATGTGTATGGTTTTCATTATGTGATGGGTGGGATCGGAATTATATATCACTCTAATGTATTGGATAAGGATAGATATATGAAGAGATAATAAGGACCATAATGGGAAGTGAACACTGTTCAGTAAAGAAATATATTCAATAATATGGTTTTAGGAGTGAACCTTGACTATGGAAATGATAGAATGGCGAGTGAACCTAATCCACTATAATAGTATTGGAATTTATATTTGAATAAGGAAATGATTTTCTATGCTTAAGTGTATACCAAAAACATATGTCTTATGCTTATTATATGTTCTCTTGGCTCATGATTGATTATTTATAATTTTACACTCTTATGTCCTATGTATTTTGAATTAAAAACCTTATTAAATGATTCACGATTAACTATATTTGACTTATTGGGTAATAATTTATTAATTTATAATCATGTTCTCAAACAATCTTGCTTATGATTACTTATGATCATTGATTAATATCACTTATGTTTACCCTTACTGAGTATCTGAGCTCACCGTTTCTTATGTTTCAACTTTTCCCCGGTTTTAAATAAAGGTTTTAAGTATGGTATGTCTAAGAAGTATAAAATGTGGGAATACATTTATGTAATATTTTGAATATATTTCATTAAATAAGTTGTTTATGTATCTCGTATGCAAAGACAATAAAACATTACAGTTCTGAGGCATGTATTTTTATGTGTTGTTTTGAATATTCATATAAAACTTTGTAATATATATGGATATAAAGTTTTGTTTTCTATATTAAATACATGTATTAAGGTACTTTATAGAGTCTTTAGATATAACACACTGACCTGAATCACTGACTCCAAGATGAAGTGCCACAAAACCTCATGTATGCCTCTCCATTAACAAGAGGCTTCTGGATAGAGGTGATTATCTATGGGTGTAGTGGGGAGACTATACTGTTAGTAACAAAGTCTTTATACTATGATAAAAGGGGTAAAAACCCAAATAAATAGAGAATAAGTTAAACAATATTCCAAAACACCAAGTCTCCCCAAACATAAAATGTTAAGTACCATAGACCCCCAATGTAGTAGGTCAGTGTCAAGAAATGTAAGTGTAAATAAATGTATCCAAAATAGTCTAGAGTATATCCCAACATCACCTATAACTCTAATACTTCATCTTATCAACTCCCTCTTACAAGGCCCTTGCCCTTCACTGGATCAAAAGTCATAAAATCTACATTCACATCGATATTCTCGTGCAAGGTGTGAGTATAACCTAGTACAACACCATTAATACATCTGTAACATAAGTGAACATGTATATAGAGGTGTATTCCATGATAAAAAAAGTAAATGCACACACAGGAAAACAATACCATACCGAGAGTCGATGCGCTAACCAAGATGCTATGAACCCATACCACACATTCTTCATATCCATGGTAGAAAAATGTTTGAAAGTTCACGGTAAAACCATTAGTATAGGATCCATCCATAAGTATCTATAGTGGAAGTATAGGCCCAAGGCCACAGTTCAACACACATAAGGTTGTCATGCCATGTATTTAGGCCCAAGGCCATAGGTCAAACCACATAAGGCTATCATGCCCCATCTTCACTAATACCTCTAGGGTCAAGTCATTGAAGGCCATCATGGCTTTATGTTAAGTCACACAATTCCATCATGCTTTTTCATCTAACCCGACTTGTAATCATGTCACATGCAGCGTATGAACACACTTACCCTTTAGGGCCACCAATCCATGATGGGTCCACCTATAACTTTGGTACTATACATAGAACAAAAAACCATATACCAAAATACTTCATATGTAAATGGTTTCATCATATCATCCACATATATCTAGAGGAATATCCCAACAGGCATGGGTCATATGGGCTACACGTGCACATAGGCATACCATATCACACAATGGGTCTCTATGATACGTCTATATTGGGGACAACACATCATGTCACACAAGGTAGATATGACTATTTACACACATACAATTGAACATGGAAACCAACTCAAGATTAATTCCATGTACGGTAAGAACTTCCTACCTCAATCTCATTGATGAAAATATTTGTGACCCGTCGAGAGATGATACTCGAGTCACGCCCAGGAACCAACCGGATTGATCCTGGATTCCATGGAACCCAAGAACCAATGCCAATTAAATCATATCTAGGGTTCTATATTGTGATTCAAGAAGATTCTAAGTCCAAGATATTGGATCTACACCAACATACCTCTCAGTATATGCCAAATTTTCTAGATATGGGATTGATAAAAAGAAGGCCACCAATGAACTAAATTCATCACTAGTCTATAAAAGATCCAAGATTTAATCATTATATTGAGTTAGAATCAATATATCTATATATGACATGTAAATCCTACAATTAATTTCATGGGAATAATGGTAGATCTATAATAACCATTAATAACAGAGGGTCATGGATCACATACCCTAATTCCCCAATCACCAACACACGTGGATCTTCCAAAATCAAACTCAGAAGGTAAGAAAATTGATAAATAGAGACTATAGAGTCTATAGGTTTGAGAGGGATATAAATAAGAAAAATAATGAGTCAATTAAGATTATTTATGGCCATTAAAAAGTATTTTTTTGATTAGTAATTCACGTCACTAGTGCAGAAATCGTTTTTTACGTCACCATTTTTTACGTCGGTTATATATAACCGACGTAAAAATGCGGCGAGTAGATTTTTAACGTCAGTTATTTTAATAACCGACGTTACAAATCGCGCCTGTTGGGTTTTTACGTCGGTTATCGTATAACCGACGTAAAAAACCAATGCCTGAGGGGTTTTTATGTCGGTTATTTGGAAACCGACGTAAAAAACTTGATATCGACGCGTTTTTTACGTCGGTTATCAAATAACCGAAGTAAAAAATCAAAGCGCGGGGTTTTTTACGTCGGTTATTTTATAACCGGCATAAAAAACGCGTCCGAGCTTTGGTTTTTTACGTCGGTTATTAGATAACCGACGTAAAAAATGCGTAGATATCGGGATTTTTTACGTCGGTTTCCAAATAACCGATGTAAAAAAACCTCGCGCATTGGTTTTTTAAATCGGTTATCTTATAACCGACGTAAAAAACGAGATATCTACACGTTTTTTACGTCGGTTATTTTATAACGGACATAAAAAACCAAAGCACAGGGGGGGGTTTTACGTCGTTTATAAAATAACTGACGTAAAAAACGCGTAGATATCTCGTTTTTTACGTCGGTTATAAAATAAATGACGTAAAAAACCTAAGCGCGGGAGATTTTTTACGTCGGTTTTAAAATAACCGACGTTATAAATTTAAAAAATAGTTTATAACGTCGGTTATTATATAACCGACGTTATAAAACTTTTAAAAAAATTAAATCTCGTGGACTGTCATTTACGATTTTTCGATTGACAGTCCGCCAGCTCGTCTCTCTTGCGCGGTAAACCCTAATCGGCTCGTCGATCGACCTGCGTTAAACTCATTTTGCCTTCATTGTTTATCTTCTTCACTCCTCTCGGATCTATCATCTCAACTTGCAACATTCAAGTAAGCCTTCCACGAATTTATTTCTTTCGTTTTTGTTTCGATTCTTGATGTGCTTTTCATTCGTTTTTGAATCTCGTGGAATTTTTTGTTATTGCAAATGGTTATTTGTATTTTGTTATTGCAAATGGTTATTTGTATTGAAAATGGTTATTTGTATTTTTTTATTCCAAATGGTTATTTGAATCTCGTGGAATTTTTTGTTGATATAACAGACTATTTTGTTGATATAACAGACTATGTTGAGGGAACATTAAACTAGATGAATAATGAGATAAAAAAGACGTGCATCGTTACTTTAAAGGAAAATAAATAATAATTACTTTTTATATCATATTTTGGATCAGTTTTTTTTATAAATTAAAACAATAAATGTGATCCCCATTATATGATATTGGAGGAGTACCATGGTTTAACCACACAGTATGGAAAACCTAGAACTAACCCTAAAAAATGCATATGCATCATGCTGTGTGATTTCATGATAAATAAGTATGGTTTGTACAAAATATATTTCCTCCATTAAATATTTGTAAACAAATGTAAAATGTTTCCTAGGTAGAACCTCATGGTATTCACTAACCATGTTCCAACCATGAATAAGAATATAAAACTATAATATCCTAAAAAGTCAAAAAATAATAATACAAGGATGAATAAAAAAAAGTTAATCAAAATAATTTGATTTAATAACCTATAATAAATATAGAGGTGTTAAAATAACACAAAACATACTAAATTCTACCCCTAGAAGAATATGTTGAGGATGTTGGACCTAGATTGAGATTAGGCCACTACTCCATTATCAATGGCTCTCACACCTATGTCTCATTGGAATCGAAAACATGTTACCAATGATATTAAACCATATGAATTACCATATCATTTAGAACATTCACTTGAGAATATAAAACACATTATTATTTTTAATCATATACATATACATATTTAGCCTTGTAATTTCCAGGTTGTTCACTATTGTTGTTGATATTTGTTAATTCTTGGTGTTTATAATTTCTGAACATGTTTCCTATAATTGGAATTCAGTTTTTGTCCATGGTTGTTTTGTTTTCGTTTTTGGATTTTGAAAACCTAAAATAAACAGAGTTTTTAGTCGAGTTTTATTTTGATTGATAACCGTTAAAGCTGAAGGCCAAGTACAAAATCAAATACCCACAAGATATGTTACATGGGATTAAAAAGTAGAAATAAAGGATTAAACTGAATCAGTGGGACTATTGTTATTCTGAGCAGACCAGTGTTGGACGCGCTGGGCGGCCCTCTCAGTCTGCCAATGCAATTAACGATCATCAGAAACAAGAATGAGTGAACTGCTAATAAAATAATAACATGCTGGTAGACCTCTTTTTGACAGTCACATCGAAGGGTGATGAAGACCAATATCAAGGTCTGCACGCCATTTAAAATAGGTTGTTTATCTAATATATTAAAACATCAAAACCGCAATCAATATTAATCTATGTAGGCATCATGGTTTTCTTTGATTCAATGAAATTTAAAACTGTTATATCTAACTATATTTTGTTTTAAAAATAATATTCAAGAATATGTTTTTAAATACCTATAGATTTGTTTTATATTTTAAATTGTTTTACATTCAAATTATGATTTTTTTCATATAAACATGTATTTGTCTTATCTTAAAAATATATATTTTTTGTTGATATTTGTTATAGGTAATAATGAGTCGAAGTTGGATTACGGCACATCGAATGAGCAATGAATTTGAGGAAGGTGTTGATGCGTTTTTGGAATTTTCAAAACGAAATGTTCCAAGTAGTGACATTTTTTTCTGTCCATGCCTGAAATGTTTAAATATGAAGAAGTTGAAAAGTAGAGAGATAAAAGATCATCTGATATGTCATGGTTTTAATCCGAGTTACAGCCCTTGGATTTGGCATGGTGAAACTGGACGGAATTTCACTGATGATGATGATTCGCAAGATGGTAACTCCAATGGAATTGAAGAAATGATTCGCGATATTGTAGCAGAACAATTTGAGATAGAACCGATAGTTTCGCGTCTATATGGTGATGCTGAAGAACCATTATATCCCAGTTGTACATATTTTACAGTTTTGTCGGCGGTGTTAAGATTGATTAACCTGAAGGCAAAGCATGGATGGAGTGACAGAAGTTTTACAGAGCTGCTACAATTGATGAAAGACATTCTTCCAAAAGATAACGATCTTCCAGATTCACATTACAAAGCCAAGAAAATATTATGCCCGATGGGATTGGGATACAAGAAAATACATGGATGTCCAAATGACTGCATTATATATAGGAAGGAATATGAATTTCTGTCAGAGTGTCCAAAATGTGGGACATCACGGTATAAGGTGAAAGAAAAATCACAGTGTGATGTAGAGATTACAAAGCTCCCTTCAAAGGTATTTTGGTATCTTATAATAATTAATTGTTTCAAAAGTTTATTTGCTAATTCACATGATGCAAAAAGGTTAAGATGGCATGCTGAAGAGCGGGTATGTGATGGAAAAATACGTCATCCAGCTGATTGTCCACAATGGAAGAAAATCGATGCGTAGTATTCTACATTTGGAAATGAAATTAGAAATCTCAGACTAGGGTTGTGCACATATGGAATGAATCCATACCGAACACTCAGTATCACACATAGTTCATGGCCTATTTTATTGGTAATTTAGAACCTCTCTCCGGAAGTTTGTATGAAGCACAAATATGTCATGTTGAGTACAATGATCTCTGGTCCAAAGCATCCCGGTAATGATATTGATGTTTACTTGTCACCGTTGATTGATGATTTGAAACTGTTATGGGCTGATGGTATTAGGGTGTATTATTCTTATAAAATGGAATATTTTCAACTACATGCAGTGCTTCTGTTCACTATAAATGACTTCCCAGCGTATGGAAATTTGTCTGGATACAGTGCTAAAGGGCATAAAGCATGTCCAATTTGCGAACAACAGACGTCCTATTGTCAATTGCATCATGGGAGGAAAACAGTGTACATGGGTCATCGAAAGTTTTTGCCTATGGAACACCCTTATAGAAGACTAAAAAAGGCATTCAATGGCTCACAAGAATTTGATACTGCTCCAAAACCTTTATCCCCTGATCTGTATTTTGAGAGGGTGAAAAACCTTGACGTGACATTGGGAAAGACACAGAAACCTGGTAATGATATACATATTTGGAAGAAAAGGTCAATTTTTTTGAGCTACCATATTAGAGGTATCATGAAGTTAAACATAATATTGATGTCATGCACGTGGAGAAGAATATATGTGATTCTCTGATTGGAACATTTTTAGATATTAAAGGAAAGACTAAAGATGGTTTGAATGCAAGATTATACTTACTATCAATGGTAATTCGTTTGGAGTTAGCTCCCACTCCTAAAGGAAGATGAACATTTCTTCCCCCGGCTTGTCATACATTATCGAAGAGGGAGAAAATTAGCTTCTGTCATTGTCTTCATGATACCAAAGTGCCTCAAGGTTATTCTTCTAATGTAAAAAATTTTGTCTCATTGAAGGACTTGAAGTTGATAGGTATGAAATCACAAGATTGTCACATCATGATGCAACAAATTCTACCAGTTGCATTGCGTGGAATATTGCCCATTCATGTCAGAAAGACTATAATGAAGTTGTGTTATTTTTTCAATTCAATTTGTAACAAGGTGATTGATGTGAATGCTTTGAACATTTTGGAAAAGGATGCAATTTTTATACTTTGGCAATTGGAAATGTATTTTCCTCCAACTTCTTTTCATATAATGGTGCATTTAATGATTCATCCGGTTCGAGAAATAAAGCTTTGTGGACCTATATATCTTCGTTGGATGTATCCTTTTGAAAGGTATATGAAAATATTAAAGGGGTACGTTAAAAATCTATATCGACCTGAAGCCTCCATTATTGAAAAGTATATTTATGAGGAGGTAGCAGAGTTTTGTACAAGCTACTTGGATGCGGTGCAAAACATAGGTTTGCCTCCATCTCGCCATGAACGAGTTAATAATGAGGGAAAGGGGATTTGCGGCTTGAAAGTCAAATCATTGTCAGCTGAATAGATGAATAAGTTAGAATCATACATCTGGAATAACATAGCTGATGCTCAACCGTATATCACATTGCATATTAATGAGTTGAAACAATGTCATCCAAAGAAGAAAGAAATGTAGATTTTGAATGAGCACAACAAAACTTTTTTGTCATGGATTAAAAAGACTTTGCTTGGTAGATCAGATATATCAGAGACATTAAAATGGATAGTGGGTGGTCCATGTTTAAATGTGATAACATGGTCTGTTTATGACATTAATGGTTATACATTTCATATAAAAGCTCAGGACAACAGAAGTGTAGTACAGAATAGTGGTGTATTGGTGTTTGCAGAAGCAATGAATTTTTCGAGTGCTAAGGACAAAAACCCAATTTCTGCATCAAATGCATATTATAGTGTGATTGAAGACATATGGGAGGTTGATTACTTTAAAATTAAAGTTCTCGTTTTTAACTGTAAATGGTTTAACGGTAACAACAGTGTCAGACACGATGAATTTGGAATGACACTTGTTAATCTGAATAGATTGGAAGACACAGCTGATTCTTTTATAATGGCAGCACATGCAAAACAAATTTTTTAGGTAGTAGATCAATCAGATATACAGTGGGTTGTTGTTTTACAAGGGAAAAAACCATATGTTGGTGAGGATGAACTTGATGAATATTCTGATTTATGTGAGATCCCTACTTCCATGGAAATATTAACAGAACATAATGACGATCATGTTGAAGACATAGTTTATGCCATAAGGAATGATCACGACGAAGGAATTTGGGAAAACAATCCATCTGTACATTCCTAAAATTACAGGTAACATATGTTTATTTCTTGTTTACATTTATTTTTTCCATAAATGTTAGATATTGTAAGTTTTTATTTATTAAAACGTGTTTTAAAATAAAATAAGTATATTTTTTTGTTTGTTTTAAGTTTGTTTAGTTTACTTTATCATGTTTATAACCATTACATGAATTTTAAAATTCTTATTTTTGTTCACTGACAATTACTTTACCATGTTTACAATGTTTACCAGGTTTACCATTTTTACCATTTTTACCATCTTGACCATCTTGACCATCTTTTCCATCTTTACCATTGTTTAACATGCTTACCATATTACCAATGTTTACTATTATGTAACTTAGTACACATTTCTATATTCTGATTACAGTAGTATTAAAATATTTGAATTTGTATATTTGTTCACTGACAATTACTTTACCATGTTTACAATGTTTACCAGGTTTACCATTTTTTCCATTTTTACCATCTTGACCATCTTTGTCATCTTTACCATTGTTTAACATGCTTACCATATTGCCAATGTTTACTATTATGTAACTTAGTACAAATTTCTATTTTCTGATTATAGTAGTATTAAAATATTTGAATTTGTATATTTTTGAACTGACGTCTGTTTTTTTGATTTGAAGGATAATGACAGATCATTCAGATGATCAACCACATGATTCTGGAGAGGAGCATATTGTTGGTCATACCTCTCGGGATGAACATTCACATGCTCCTATTACGACAAAGAGTTCAAAGGTTGGTAAACGTGGGTGCACACGTTTACCAAAATTATCACTTGCCCGTACGCAGGATCAGAGGATAGTAGTTGAGTTTGATGATGATGATATTCCTAGAGGTCCGAATGCCAAAGATTTTAAGAGTTTTGTTGCAACTCAGGCTAAGACCAAAGTAAGCATTCTGTATGATGATTAGAGAGGTGTGGATAAAGAGATTATCTCTCAGTTGTGGGAGACGATTTTGGTAAGATCTTTTGTCATTGTTTGACCATTATTTTAATGTTTCTAGTATATATGATATGTTTAACCTCTTCTTTATCAGATGACATTTGATATTCCTGACACTGGAGGAGTCAGGAAGAAATGCTTATCGTTGGCTACCAGGAGATGGAGGGATTTCAAATCAACCCGCTCATCTGATTTCATTTATGGTCATAGGAGTCATGACAATCCATGTCGTATATATCCTTTTTTAGATGAAGACACATGGGGACAATTTTTTGAAAGTAGAAAAAAAGAGTCATTTCTGGTAAGGGCAATGTAAACTTTTATAAACTTTCTTATATAAATGATTTTATTAATGTTTTGTTAATGATTTATTATTCTTAAATTACAGCAAACAAGAAAAGCTCATCAGGAGATCCAATCTAAAAATGTATACCCTCATAGTTTATCTCGGGGAGGGTATACATTATTGGAAGAAAAAATGATGGCGGAAAAATTTCAACAACTAAGAGCTGAGTCTTCAAGCTCTGGAGAGTTGTCCCCTCCATCCCCTCCATCTAGACATGAAAAATGGAAGAGAGCTCGGAAGGGAAAAAAGGGCAATATCTTTCGAAATAATCGAGAATCGTAGCTGAGAGGATTGTAAGATATCTATTTAATTTATTTAAGTTAACTTTTTTCTTCATATAAGTTTCAATCATTACAGAAATGTTCAATTAATTAATACAGGACTCTCTTGAGGAGAAGAGTTTAGAGGGGACATTTACAGCTATTGGGAGGGAAGATATTTTATTTGCAGCATTGGGAAGGCCCGAACATCCTGGTCGTGTAAGAGGATATCCGGCAGGTGTATCGGTAAGAAAAGTGTTTCCATGTTCTTCAACTTCTAAAATTGAGGGGGTTTATAAAAAAAATAGAATACTTGGAGGCTGAAGTTCAAAATATTAATGCGACGATGGAAGACAAGATTAGAGAGTCGGTGCAGTCTATGTTTGCAGAAATGCAAAGACAATTTCAGACTGCAGCTCCCACTCCTCCACCTCCCCCTGCAGACCCCATTATTTATCCTCCACCTCCGCCAGTAGCTCCCACTCCCCCACCTCAGCCTACGGACCCCATTTTTTATCCTACGCCTCCTCCACAGCTTCCTACATATTGCGAGTTGTATGTTGATGATTCTCAACATCATATAGTAGCATACGGGTTGGTATATTGTATAGGAGATACAGTTCATCATCAACAATTAGAGGTAGAGAATCAGAGGGTCACTGTACAGGATATTATAGATAGATCAGCTAGGGTACCAATACCTACAGATGAGGTGGCGACAGTTGGACAGAGTATCGGCCATTTTTTAGTTTGGCCATCCAGACTTCTTCGACTCATTACCATAGAGGTATGAATGTTATATCTTTTATTTTATTTTTTATTAAAGTTGTTTTATCATTTGAAAAATACTATATTTCTCAAAAAAAATTCACAGGAATACTTCAAAGGTAAAGAAATACTGTATAGACAACAAAAAAGACAACAGGCTGTGACATCAGATACAGATTCCAGTGGTCTTGATAGATTGTCAAGATATTCACATTTTTTGTTGGGTTTTTATGAGTTTCCAATGGAATCTCATGTTTGTGGACGTGAAATAAGTGTGGGGATTATAAAATCTGATATCATGGAGCTTGTTACTAGAGATAAGTTGGGCATCAACATGGTGAAATTTTTTTCCATGTAAGTCTTAACACCTTTTCCCTGATTTATATTTATTAAAAATGTATACTTATATATGTTATGTATTTGGTATATTTATAAAATTTTAGAGAGGAATGAACTGACAGAAGTATATGGATTCATGGACCCGCAATTGATTTCCCCTGAAGCATGTGCATTGACTGAGGAACAAAGAATGGTTTATATTGCTGAAAGATTTGAAAAGAATATAATCAGACAATGTTGGATGATGCCTTTTTGTGAGAGGTATGAAACACATTTCTCTCAAAGAGTTAATTATCTTTTAACATAAAAAACCACTCACATTAAATTTCCTTTTATCAGTGATCATTGGATGTTAGGTATTTTTTTCCCAAGGGAGAAAGCTCTTTATTGGATATGCTCTGTTCATGGTGATGTGCGGGAAAGTTTTAAGAATATATTAGAAAAGTAAGTTTCAATTTCTCAATAGTTTTATATATTATAATGAATTTTAAATTTACCCCATTCGTATTATTTTCTAACAGTGCATGGGTCTACTTTCGAAAAAACACAAAGAAAAGAAATGCAAAGATCAAATATGTAAATGCGAAGGTAAATTTCCATTTATAATTTGTACTTTTTGATTTATTACATAAAAATAATATATTGAATTTACATTCATTCAAAACGGAATTGTCATGAACAACAAGGCCTCATCGAATGTGGATATTATATGTTAATATTTATGTATGAAATAATAACAACTGGGACAGTTGTGAATTTTGACCTGGTACGATTTCCTCTTAAACTTTTCCATAATATTTCAATTTGATTTATTCATTATACACGTTAACTATCTTCTTTTTCATTTGTAGCTTTTTGATGACCCTCAACCCTATACTGCTGAAGACATCAAACACGTACAAGTGGAGTGGTCAAATTATTTTACAGGTTTGATTGAATTTTAGTTGTTTGTAATGTAAAATGTAATTTTGAATATTGTCGTTTTAATTGTGTATTTGGTAGTTGTTTAGGTTTGATTTAGTTTGTTTTGAAGTTGACAGTGTAAGTTTTGAATGTTATATAAGTGAATGTTTAATTTTTCTCTACTTCTTGGTTTGGTCTACTTTTGATGGTTCTTCTAGTATGGATTTGGGTCTGTGGGGGAGGGGTTCCAAGGGTGTGGGGGTGTGTTCAGTGGGGTTGGGGGTGTCCAGCGGTCTGGGAGGGCTGTCCGGTGGGGTGGGGGACAGTCCTGGGGGTGGAAGGGATGTCCAGGGGTGTGGGAAGCCGGTCCAAGGGTGTGGGAGTACTGTCTAGGGGTGGGGGGGTTGTCCAGGGGTGTTTGGGGCTGTCCAGGGGTGTGGTGGGGGCTGTCAAGTGGGGTGAGGGAGTGAGGAGGTGCTGTTCAGGTGGGTGGGGGGTTGTCGAGGGGTGTTTGGGGGTGTCCGGGGGTCGGGGGGCAGTCCAGGAGTGTGGTGGGGGCTTCAATGGGGTGGGGGAGGGTTGTCCAAGGGGTATACATGAGGGTGGGAGCTCCAATGGGGTGGGGGAGGGCTGTCCAGGGGGTATACATGAGGGTGAGGGCTCCAACGGGGTGGGGGAGGGCTGTCCATGGGGTATAAATGAGGGTGGATGCTATCTAGTGGGTAAGTTTTATATGTTATCTATGTACATGCTTAATTTTGATGTACTTCTGTTTTTGTGGTATGATTTCTTGATTTGTTTTCTGGTTGATTCTGGTGGAGAGAAGATCACTACATTCTGTTTAAAAAAAATTGGGTTTATCACGTCGGTTATTTAATAACCGACGTGATAAAATGCCTGGAAAATAGTTTATCATGTCGGTTATTTAATAACCGATGTGATAAAAGGTCTGCAGAATGGTTTATCATGTTGGTTATTTAATAACCGACATGATAAAAGGCCTGGAGAATGGTTTATCACGTCGGTTATTTAATAACCGACGTGATAAAGGGCATGGACAATGGTTTATCACGCCGGTTATTGAATAACCGACGTGCTAAACAGCCTGGACAATGGTTTATCACGTCGGTTATTGAATAACCGACGTGATTAACCCCCCTCCCCTGGTTTTTCACGTCGGTTTTATATGAACCGACGTGATAAACCACGCTCAACCCAGTTTATCACGTCGGTTCTTATAGAACTGACGTGATAAACCGCCCTCACCCCAGTTTATCACGTCGGTTCTATATGAACCGACGTGATAAACCCCCTCGCCCCTGTTTATCACGTCGGTTGTTTAAGAATCGATGTGATAAACCATTGTCCAGGATATTTATCATTTTGGTTCTTCAATAACCGACGTGATAAACCATTCTCCAGGCCCTTTATCATGTCGGTTCTAAAATAACCGACGTGATAAACCATTCTCCAGGCCCTTTATCACGTCGGTTCTAAAATAACTGACGTGATAAACATCGCAATTTTATGTTTTTGACGTCGGTTTTTAAATAACCGACATCAAGAACCTTATTTATAATGTTGCATGTATTAACGTCGGCTAGAAACCGACGTAAAAAATTAAAAATAACCGACGTAAAAAACGTTTTCTGCACTAGTGCGTGCACATGGTTTGGTATCATGGTTTTTTGAACCATGCACCAACAATGTAAGGTTTTATGCCTCTCCGGGGCACCTGCATGGTTTAAAAAAACTATGTGTCAACCATGATATTATACTATTCACCAATACACATGGTTTTTGGGGTAATTTTCATAGTTTTCTCGAACTATGTTCGAACCATGCTCCACCCATTTCCCTTCTCCAATAAAGCCACGCAATTTTCTGGGGAAAGTCACACAGTTTCCCTCAACCATTCACCAACTGTGTACCGCCATTAAGCCCCCTAAAACTCTCCAAAACCAACCAGAAACCAGTGAAACTCAATCCAAACAATTCATAGTTCAAAAATTGATCAATAAAACTTAAATCAACTCATATAGCCCCTAAAAAATTTCATGTTGTTACATTCTCCCCCTATAAATACTTCTCATCATTGAGAATAATCTCTAGAAATATTACTCAAACTCAAGACACTATGCCCAGAGTTCTGACCTTAACCCTCAATATTCTTCTTCTACCCAACCATGATGCCATAGGATCTGAACAGGTGTAACTATTTCCCCCATAAAACTTTCTTTCTCTAGTCTATGATATACACTAGGAACTCCATAAATGATGCATCCAGATCCATCTCAACATCTTCATAATAGATTATATACATAGGATGAGGCATATAAATTGTAATTTTAGAGACATAGAACACATCATGCATACCTATATACCATGGAGGAAGATCCAAATAGTAATCCACTATCCTGATATGATTTATAATATCAAACCATCCAATGAATCTTGGTATTATCTTCCCTTCTTTTCGCAACTATCAATTCTATAGGTGAGGAGTCACCAATAATAAAACTTAGTCTCCCATAATGAACTCCAAGGGCCACCTTCACCTATCATCATTTGATCAATGCCTACTTTGAGTAGTGACTAACCACTTCTAGATCAACTTCACCCTCTCATAGGTCTCTTTTACTGTTAGGTCCACTATATTGAATACCCTGAGAGGGGGTCAGTTAGGGTATGGTAGATTAAAAGTAAAAACCCTTCATATCTTTTTTCATTGTTAAACAAAATAATCTTCTATCCTTATCTGAAAATAAAGTATGATTTGAAATGAAATCATGCACAGGACACAAAAATTTTACTTTGTTCGCCCTCATTGGGCTATGTCCAAGGAGCATACAATGGTAATGTTCTGATGTACCAAATCCACTAAAACTCACTTCCAATTACACGGTTCAGGATAAATCACTTATATTACTAGGCTCATTGCCTTTACAAGATTTAGGGTCTTCTCACTTCATTCCCAGTGGTCACTCCCTCTGTCTCTTTCTCTAACTCACTACCATTGGAAATGATCATTATCTTCCTCCTTATTTTCTCACTGCTCTTGGAAGGGATCCACTCACAATTTATGTACTTCTGGGTACCTTCATTATCTCTAATTAATACATCCACAATTTTAAATGGATGCTCTGTTGAAGTTTCACTTTCATCAACTTGATGAATACCACTTTACTACAGATTTACTAGGAAATTCCTTCTGTACAACTTTTTTGATTCTCATTTCCTTCACAAAGCTCCTCTTTTTCGAAGCTCAAATATACTTCACAAAGCTCCTTCCTTTAATTAATCTCACTTATCCTTCTCAAATCACACCTCTTTTGAGAAGCTCAACTAGACTTTGTGAAGCTCCTTCATTTCACGAATCTTACTTAGCCTTTATGGATTTCCTTACTTTTATGATACTTAGAACATTCGGTTAGATTTTATAGCCTTCATGAATTTCTTCACATAAAACTCCTTCCTGAACCACCTTCTTGATTCTTGAGACTTAAGATTTTTTTTAAGTCTCACGACTTTTCTGAAGGGGGTAGAGGAAAATTTATAAGCGTTTCCACCAATTCCAGAACCTTTTAGCCATGTCATTCCCATTTTTTGATACTCCGTTTTTTCCACTGTGATTCCCCCTATTTCGCGAAGCTCCATGGAAATTTACCATTTGCAATGCTTATCATAATCATAGATCTTTCCATAAAAACCTTCGTTCCACCGCAATTCTCCACTTGTGATTCTCTTTATCTTCATTGTTTGCGATGATCATTGTTGTCACGTAGATCACTATCAACATTATTTGATCCTTTTTGAAACACCATTTGTGAATCCCATCTTTTAAAAACTCATAATTTTCCATATTTTCATAAGGACTTCAAGGAAATCAACTTCTTTCTATGCTAGAAAAACTCCAAATTTTAGAACCCCAAAATTTGGAAAACATTGGGAAACAGTGTCACCTTGTGTACGCAATTTTTTGTACCATTTCTATGGTAACCATTCCTCTATCTCATATTTTTATCAACATGCCTATTCAAAAATCTCTCTGGATATCAATAACATAACTTGGAAACCTGCTTTTTCAATAAATACCACCATCCCAAAAATACTGAAATGTTACCTTGAGGAATTTTTTCCCAACATTTACAATATTTATCCCCAAAACTGCTACCTCATCCGGTTCATGCCAACATAATGATCAACAACATAGATGACCATAAAGAGCATCAAAAATTTCCATTTGGATTAAAACTTGGAATTTGAAATTCTAAGTGAATTCAACAAAGGCTCTGTGATCATCCCAAGCGCCAAAAAAATCCAAAACGCATTACCATAACATATCCTCTAATATTTGTGTGTCCATCTCAAACTATTCATCAATCTATAGATGATACACTATGCTCAGTCTCATCTAGGTACAAAAATCCTTTTTCAATCCCATCTAAAACCATGATGTGAAATGTGCATCTCTGTCATATATGATACTCATATGAACTCAAAGAAATTGAAAAATATCCCATAAATATAACACTCCCAACTCATCTGTAGAAAAGTTCTCTTTAATCGGTAATAAGTTGACAACTTTCATCAATTGATCCACTATCACCAAAATAGAATCATGACTCCTTGGGGTCTTGGGAAACCCCATCAAAAAGTCCATCATTACATCATCCCACTTCCACATAAGTAATAGATGTGGTTGAAGTAAACCACCAAGATGTTGATTCTCATCCTTTATCCACTAGAAGGTAAGGCACTGTGAGTAAAAACAAGTGATGTCCCTCTTTATACTTGGCCATCAAAACTGACATTATATATCATGGTACATATTCATTGACCCAGGATGCATTAATCATTTTGAATAATGATAGATTCTCATTATATCCTCCCTATAGGTAGCTATAACAACTAAAATATCATGTATATAATTCACATATTTATCAACCATATACCATTGTGAAATACAATCATCCCTCGCCAAGTGTTCTCACTTCATTACTCACTCACAGTCTCACTATTGGATCACTTTCACATGATCAACCAAAGATAATGGGACAACCAAATGTGTAAATTTAAATATTTTAGGATCATTTTTTTCATCCACTATCCACTCATCCAACAAGATTATCATATTTTAGTCATCCTGTGAAGACCTCTCTCCAAGATCCTATGTCTCTGACATTTTCTTTCTAAGAGAATATTTAATGACATTACCTTTCTCTAGACAATATTCCATCTCAATATCGAATGGTTTTAGATACTCCACCCAATGCCTCTTCCTCATATTGATATCCTTTTGAGAAAATATTTATCACAAGATCTTATGGTCATTATATGATAAATCTATCACCTAATACATAGTTCCATAAACACTATAGGTTGTATACCACAACTTCTAACTCTAAGTCATGTGTCGGGAAGTTCCTCTTATGGGGGTCATAGTTGATGTGACCCATAGGTGACTACCTGGTTTATCTACATCAACACAACTGTAAGATCCCAGACCTTCTTTTCTGGTATGTTTTTCTTTTCTAGTCATTTTTGGGAAAAAGAGGAAAATATGGAAATTTTTGAAGTACACATCATGTACTTTATAAGTACACGCCCTATACATCGATGTCGCTGGAGGTCGTGTGCTGGCCGTGTCATGGGCACACACACGGCCATGTATTGGTGATGTGGAGTTCGCTTAAAGTGGAGTATGGAAACAGCAAGTACATGTTGTGTACTTCAAAATTACATGTCATGTACCTTGTTTTTTTCATTAAACGCATCAGGGTTGCGTCTAATCGCCAGAACCAACTTTTTTTAGGTCGTCTTCATCTGAGAGTGCCGAGCAGCTACGGATCTTTGTCGAGCCCATGAACCTCCATCCATCCTCCGATTCAAACACCAGTGAGTGCGTTGGAATCACAGCGGTGATTTCTCTCTTCTCCTAGAGAACCGTTTCCCAATTCCTACTCTTTTCCAAGTTATCTAGGGTTGAACATTTTAGAAGTTTTTATATATCTTCAACATTCTAAGGCAATTAAATTATTTTGGTTCAAGTATATCGATCTCCTAGAATCAAGGTAGGTGGTTTGTGCCTTTCTGTAGAAATTCGTTTAGTATTTTGTGCAAATTCCACCAATACCCTTGAACGGGGTATTGTGTGTTACCGTTTTAGCCTTTTTTGTTTTCCTTCTTTTCTTGTATGCTAGATTAGAGGTTTTTTTGTGTTTTGGGCTAATTTTTAGGATTTGGAAGTGTTTTCCATGCATGTTCTTGCCTCTCTGGACTGTTGGGTCTAGTTTCCTTTTTACAGCTATTGTTTTTCCCATGCCTAGTGTTGTAGGATGGTGTGATTGTTATCCATTCATGATGAGATGTTGTAGAATGATAGACAAGTAGTTCTTGTGGTTAATTTTGCCGTTACATGATGCGATACTTGCTGATTTTACATAGGGCTGTGGTAAACTAGTGTAGTAGAGCATAGGGTGAATGGATGTAAGGACTTCTCTAGAGTGTCTTTATAATACGATGCGAGACCACAGGGAAAATTGACGTTGAATGCTTCCTCAGAGTATCTGTAGTTCCTCGAGGTAGGCCATAGGGGGAATTGACATTGAGTGCTTCCCCAGAGAACCTTTAGTATGATATGAGACTGTAGGGGGAATTGACGGTGAGTGCTTCCCCAGAGAGTCTATTCCTTAGCTGAACCAGCGGCGTGAGACTGTGTGTGCCTCCCAGAGGGTTGCTAGTACTTGTAGGTTGAACCATAGGGGTTAGGCTGTGAGAACTACCCAGAGGGTTACCTTTTTGTCCTACTTGCTTGAGTGGCTTCTTGCTGTTTGTAATTATATTCTAGAAACTGTGGATTGTTTGCTGCTGATTACTTGCTATTTACTACTTTCTTTAATTTACCTGCAATATATTCACTGATTGTTAGGCATAGATCTTCGGGTGGTTGCCTACTGGTATTTTTGTCTCACACCCTGTTTGGGCCATGCTTTTGGGTCTAAATAGATTATATTGTTGCAGATATATACAAGGGAAATCTCCCTTCTACTTCAGGTACTTGATTGTATTGGAGTTGGAGAGCATGTGACCAAGCTGAGGCTTGCGATGTTGACGAGTTGTTTATCTTTTTTCCTTTTGTACTTCAATTTAGTACTATATTCAATAATGTGACTTGTTTGGATATTTTCCTAGACATATATGTATCATGAATCACTTTATATATATATATATGATCTGATTGTTTATCATTTCAATCTTCTGCTATTTACTGTTGTTTGGTATTTGCTGTTTCCACTATTGTATGTGTGTTGTTTACTTCTACTGTGTACTCTTCCAATGAGGGCATAGTTTCTGCACTATCACACCTAAGGCCCTCGCTACTAGTCAGAAGCCTCTCGCATTTGGGGAAATGCGCTTGAGTCCATGTGACCAACCGGGTATGGGGCGCCTCTGGGTGGCTTCTAGAACTGGGACATTACAAAGTGGTATCAGAGCGTTTTCTTTTCTCTTGACTTACTGTTTGGAGCCTTATCCAGGGATAGGACAGAATAGGTATTTGGTAATAAGTTGTTCTTGGGAGTTGCAAACCCGTGTACAGTGAAGATCCATACTACCTCATTTATTGCAATTTTATTGGTTTTCAATTTTACAATTGATTTGATTTCACCGTTGGGTGATTCACATGCTTTGTGTTGTTACCGTTGTTGTTATTGCGGTTCTATTTTTGTTGAAACCTGATGAGATGAGGGTATTTCATCTCATTCATCATATATTCACTTGTTAGAAATCACATTTCATTCAATCTTATCCTTGCAATCTAGGATGCATTAGCGATTGCATGTTGTCGAGATAGAGGTTGTGTAGATTATGCATGCTGTTGTGATAGATGATTTGAAAGAATCCCTGCTGTTTGATAGATAATTTGTTTGTAGAGTGTTTTGCTTATATGGATGCCAAACTTTCTTTCTTGAGGTGTTATGGGCCCTCATGGACCGGAATTTGGTTGATAATTGCTTGTTTTCTTTGTTATAACTTGTGTAAGATGCCAAGCTTTGATTTTCTGGGGGTATGGGCCCTCACAGATCGGAATTTGGCACCTTAACACTGGTTTTCTGGGTTTTCTGGGCTCCAGAGCAGTTTCTAAGGCTACTGTCTAGAAAAACCCAGAATACACGGTGTGTACTTTATGGTTACACGTTGTGTATTTTATAGCCGTGTCACTGACTGTGTGCGCAAGGACACGAGGTTGTGAAAATTCTTATAGGAACACGTCGTGTACTATTTTAGCACGTCGTGTAGTCTGAAATAGGTACCTCAGTCGTGTGACGAACAACAGGGGTCATGTTATCTTTTCACATACATTCCATTTCTAAATTTTACATGCCATGTAGTATGACCTAGGTACACATCCATGTCACGAAAAACACGGGATGAGGTTTTCCTTCAAGTACACGTCGTGTTCCCATGGAACACAACGTGTATAGATAACCGTGGAGCCGACCGTGTAACTAACAACATGGGTCGGTGTTTCCTTTCTCGTACATGCCGTGTCCGTCTGGAACACGCCATGTAGTGTCAGTCATGTGGTAGGCCATGTCGCTAACAACATGGGCCAGGTAAGGAATGTCTAGTACACACCGTGTCTCCCTTGAATGTCCCATGTAGTTTTGTATTAACAGAGCAGTGTGGCTAGACCATGTAGAATGACTCGGGCAGGGAAGAAGATTCAAGTACACGCCATGTGTTCGGACAACACGTCGTCTGGTTGGGGTGTTACATGAATAGTTTAGGCAGAAGTACACAACCATGTGAATGACTTATGGAAACATGCCGTTTATGAAAAGTACACGTCGTGTAGTCATGTTTTTCAAAACATGAATGCTTTCTTTCTTCTGTTCCCTTCTTGTCCTTCCAGTTTTCAGTTTTTGATAATCCTAAATCTAAGGTGTGTTTGACCTTGCAAAGTCATGGAACCAAGATTTCCTCCAGTCGCACTCCAGTTTCCAGGCAGTGATCAGACACCGGACATGGCTGATCAGAGACTTTCTATAGATCCTCCGGTCGTGACAGTCTTGGCACCTGCCATTATACCTGACAGAGAAATATATGCTCAGTTTAGAGAGGTTTTTATGAGGATGATGCAGACCTTCTAGAGAGCACTGCCTTCTACGACGTCCATGGAAGACTTGAGGTGGGTTTTCCAGCAGCAGCAGCAGCATCCCACCTTCTCAGGAGAAGGAGGACCTCCGGATGCAGAGTCATGGATTGAAGCTATGCTGGTGATCTTCGTGCATCTGGAGACGCCTCCAGAGAGGCGGGTCAAGGTCTCTACTTATATGCTAAGATACTCCTCCAAGATATGGCGGTACGTGATCTCACAGGCGGGTCATCAGCAGGTTATGGTGTGGGAGGAGTTTCAGCACTTCTTTTATGACTACTTCTATCCGGAGACTCTGAGGGTCGACCGAGCCCGAGATTTTATGAGTCTGGAGTAGGGTACTCTTTCTATCATGGAGTATTCCTCTTGTTTCACCAAGCCTCGGCATTTCACACCCCTCCATGGCGGAGAAGTTTTGTTCTTGGCAAGGAAGTTTGAGGATGGTCTCAGGAGGGAGATCCACTCACTGGTGAATATCTTCGGGCTGACCTCCATCACTTCCATCGTCAACTAGGCACTGATTGCTGAATGCAATCTGAGAGATTCTGGAGTTGAGATCTAGGGCGGTTCTGCTTCCATAGTTAGTGCTTCACCAGATGACAGCAAGAAGGGTCGTATGGAGTCTATGTGCGGTGATCTGAGGCATAGGGACACATCTTCAGGTAGCCAGGTGGTATTCTACCAGTGTGGAAGGGCTGGGAATATGAGGTTGTAGTTCCAGAGAGACCCAGTGGAGTGCCGATCTTGCGGTAGGATGGGTCAACTTCAGCGCTTCTGTCAGGTTTTCTCACCGGCAGCTGGTGACAGGGGTTCGTCCATGACTCCTCGTTCAGGAGCAGCACCACCAGTTTCTCCCCAGTCTGGGTACTGGAGTTCTTCCGTCCGTTCGGGCAGAGGTGTAGGTCGAGGTCAGGGTGGTTAGTCACTGGTCTTTCAGTGATAGTAGGATGGATCAGCTCAGAGCAGTCAGGGAGGGTCACAAGGTCGTGGTACAGGTCAAGATTTTGCAGTAGAGTAGACCCAGCATGAGCAGGATCCCAGACCCTCTACGGTTTGAGGTACGATCCTAGTATCCTCAGTTTTATCTTATTCCATTTTTGATATAGGGGATTCCCATAGATTTATCACTATTTCTGTTGTGGAGATCCTTGGGCTCTACATCATTTCCTCTACCGATACTTTGACTCTAGACACGTTGTTGGGGACTAGAGTGGTTGGTGTATGTCAGTGCAGAGAATTCCCTCTTGAGGTTGTGGGGTGTCACTTCTTATGGTACCTCTATGTCCTGGAGATTCGGAGATATGATTTCATTCTTGAAATGGACTGGTTAGTTCCCTTCCAGGTAGTCGTCGATTTCTATTGCCGTAGGGTGAGTTTCATATCACCAGAGGGTGGATTCTTTCTTCATCGGGGTGAGTGGGATGTCTAGGAGAGTCGAGCAGGACCCGAGAATCTTGGGCTAGGAGGATTTATAGCTCAGATTTCCAGTCTGTATCTAGATGACTAGGGGATGTCACATTTAGACTTTCCTCCAGTGGTGGATCGTTTCAGGGATGTCTTTCCAGAGGACTTTTCAGGTTTTCCTCCAGAGCGTGAGGTAGACTTTTCTATTGAGCTCATGCTAGGAGCGGCACCGGTGTCCATTCCTCCTTATAGGATGGCTACAACTGAGTTGTAGGAGCTCAAGAAGAAGTTTTAGGAGTTTCAGGAAAATGTTTTCATCTGACCCAGTACTTCTCTTTGGGGTTTTCCTTTCCTGTTTGCGAAGAAGGAAGATGGCACCCTTAGGATTTGTGTGGATTATCGGAAGCTGAACCAGTTGATGTTCAAGAACCGATATCCCTTGCTTAGGATTGATGACCTCTTTGATCAGCTTTGAGGATCCTGGGTGGTCTTGAAAATTTATTTGAGGTTTGGTTATCATCAGTTTCACGTTAGACCATCTGATATACCTCTTACAGCTTTCCGGAGTAGGTATGGTCTATAAGAGTTTATGGTTATGCTGTTCGGCCTCACGAACGGGCCTGCAGTTTTCATGGCACTGATGAACCGAGTGTTCCATCCATACTTGGATTCCTTCATGGTGGTTTTCATGGATGACATCTTGGTGTAATCTCACACTCGACATGACCATTTAACCCCTCTTGAGATCATTTTGAGTACATTGAGAGAGCATCAGTTATTTGCTAAGATCTTGAAATGCCACTTTTAGATGGATCAGATTCACTTATTGGGTCATGTTACCTCAGAGAAACGAGTATTAGTAGACCTAGAGAAAGTGAGAGTATTAGTTTCTTGGGAGAAGTCGAAGAACGTCTTTGAGGTGTGGAGTTTATTAGGGCTGGTTGGATACTACATACACTTCATACAAAACTTTTCACGCATAGCAGAACCGCTGACAAGTCTAACTAAGAAGGGTGTGAAGTTCATGTGGTCAGATTCTTGTGAGCCAGCCTTTCAAAAGCTGAAAGGGAGGCTGACTTCAGCACCGATACTAGCCTTTCCAAATATGAGCAAGAGCTACACTGTTTATTGTGATGCTTCAGGTGTCGGGTTGGGAGCTTTGCTTATGCAGGGAGATGGAGTCGTTGCGTAGGGGTCTCGGTAGTTGAGGCCACATGAGAGGAACTACCCAATGCACGATCTCGAGCTGTCGAAAGTTGTTCATTCCTTACGCTATTGAATACATTATCTTTTGGGAGAGCATTTTGTGGTTTTTACACACCAAAAAAGTATCAAGTATATCTTCACTTAGCATGATATGAATCTAAGACAGTGCAGGTGGGTCGAGTATCTTCAGTCCTTTGAATTTGAGCTTTCCTATACACTTGGTAAATGCAACGGCATGGCTGACGCGTTGAGCAAGAGAACCCAGATTTAGGAAGTTCAGGAGGCCAGCAGTGAGTGGAAGCTTATGGCTCTGTTCTCTGAGATGCATTTGGAGGTGCATGACAAATAGGGGTAGAATTTTCTATCTTCTGTATCTATTACCTCTACACTTCTTGATCGAGTTCAAATGAGGAAGCTATCATATTCTGAAGGCCTAGTCCTATGGGAGAGTGTGTTAGGAGAAGAACCTCTTCCTGGATGGATAGTAGGCAAGGATGAGATCTTGTATTTCCAGGGAAGCGTATAGGTGCCATCAGACATACGTGAGGAGCTGATGTGGGATTTTCATTCCTCAGTTTGTGCAATTCATATTGGTGTCACCAAGATGTATCGTGATCTACACCGCCAATATTGGTAGCCAAGTATTAATAGAGATGTTTCTGGTTTTTTCATGAGGTGTTCCACTTTTCAGTAGGTGAATGCGGAGTATCAGCGACCAGTAGGGATTTTGCAGCAGTTACCCATTTCTGAGTGGAAGTGGAATGACGTCACAATGGATTTCGTGATAGGTTTGTTGAGGTCTCCCTGAGGGAATGATGTTTTTTGGGTTGTCATCGATAGGCTCATGAAGGTTGCTCACTTCTTGCCGATCAAGGATACCTTCAATGTTGATGAGTTGGGATGGTTGTACATTCGTGAGATTGTATGTCTACATGGAGTTCCACACTCCATTGTTTCAGACAGGGATGCCTATTTTACTTCTCAGGTCTATAAGGGGCTTGAAAAGGCCTTGGTCACACAGGTACTTTTGAGTACAACTTACCATCCCCAGAAAGATGGCCAGTCCGAGCGAACAATTCAGGTGCTTGAGGATATGCTCTGAGCTTTCATTCTAGATTTTGGAGGTTCTTGGGAGAATTATATACCTATTTTGGAGTTTTCCTACAATAATAGTTTCCATGAAACTATTTAGATGGCACCTTATGAGGCTTTGTACGGTAGGCCATGTCGATCACCCTTATGTTGGATGGAAGCAGGAGATGTAGCTTGGCTGGGACCTCGTCTTGTTCAGGAGACCACAGAGCAGATAGAGTTGATTCAGAAGAGGATGGCTACTGCATAGTCTCAGTAGAATTCTTATGCTAATCAGCGGAGATGACCTCTGGAGTTCGAGGTCGGGGATCAGGTATTCCTGCATGTCACACCGATGTTGGGGCATAGGAGGATTAGGAGACAGGTTAAGATTTCACCGAGGTACGTCGGGCCGTTTGAGGTGCTGGAGAGAGTGGGGCCAGTTGCCTATCGGTTGCAGTTACCTCAGAGGTACTAGTCTATGCATGACGTCTTCCATGTTTCTCAGCTCCGACATTACTTTTCAGACCTATCTCATGTCTTTCAACCCGAGGAGTTTGAGCTCGAAGTGGATGCGCCGTTTGAGGAACATCCTATCCAGATTTTCGATCGCAGTACAGAGGTTCTCTGTGGCCAATTTGTTCCTCTGGTATGAGTGCTATGGCAGCACGAGCGGGTACAGGATGAGACTTAGGAGAGGGAGGCTGATGTACGAGCTTAGTGGTCAGAGCTTTTCGGGGTTTCTTCTTCTACGCCACATTAGGGAAATTCAGGGATGAATTTCTTTAAGAGGGTATGTTTGTAAGAACTCAGACCTTCTTTTCAGGTATGTTTTTCTTTTCTGGTCGTTTTTAGAAAAAATAGGAAAATCTGGAAATTTTCAAAGTACATGTCATGTACTTTATAAGTACACGCCGTGTACTTCGATGCTGCTGGAGGTCGTGTGCTGGCCGTGTCATGGGCACACACACGACCATGTATAGGTGATGTGGAGGCCACTTAAATTAGAGTACGGAAACAACAATTACACGTCGTTTACTTAAAAATTACATGTCGTGTACTTTTTTTTCATTAAATACACAGGGGTCGCGTCTAATCGCCAGAACTGACTTCTTTTAGGTCATCTTCATCCAAGAGCGTCGAGCATCCGCGGATCTTCGACAAGCCTCCGAACCTTCGTCCTTCCTCCGATTCAAACATCGGTGAGTGCATTGGAATCACAGCGGTGACTTCTCTCTTCTCCTAGAGCACCATTTCCCAATTCCTCGTCTTTTATAAGCTATCGAGGTTTGAACATTTTAGACATTTTTTAATATCTTTGATGTTATAAGGTGATTCAAGCCCTGTGATTCAAGTATATCGATCTCCTAGCATCAATGTAGGTGGTTTGTGCCTTTCTGTAGAAATTCGTTGAGTATTTTTTGCAAATTCCACCAATACCCATGAACAGGGTATTGTGTGTTACCATTTCAGCCCTTTTTGTTTGTATGCTTTTCTTGTATGCTAGAGTATAGGTTTTTGTTTGTGTTTTGGGATAATTTTTAGGCTTTGGAAGTGTTTTCCATGCATGTTCTTGCCTTTCTGGATCATTGGGCCTAGTTTCCTTTTTACTACTGTTGTTTTTCCCATGCCTAGTGTTGTAGGATGGTGTGACTGTTATCCTTTCATTCTGAGATGTTGTATAATGCTAGACAAGTAGTTATTGAGGTTACTTTGGCCGTTACGCGATGTGATACTTGCTGATTTTACACAGGGCTGTGGGAACCTAGTGTAGTAGACCATGGGGAGAATGGACGTAAGGACTTCTCCAGAGTGTCTTTATAATACGATGAGAGACCACAGGGGGAATTGATGTTGAGTGCTTCCTCAGAGTGTCTGTAGTTCCTCGACATGGGCTATAGGGGAAATTGACATTGAGTGCTTCCCCAGAGTGCCTTTAGTATGATACGAGACTATAGGGGGAATTGACAGTGAGTGCTTCCTCAAAGAGTCTATTCGTTAGATGAACCAGAGGGGTGAGACTGTGTGTGCCTCCCAGAGGGTTTCTAATACTTGTAGGTTGAACCATAGGGGTTAGGCTGTGAGAAATACCCATAAGGTTACCTATTTTTTCTACTAGCTTGAGTGGTTGCTTGCTTGTTTGTAATTATATGCTAGAAACTGTGTATTTTTTGTTGGTAATTACTTCTTGTTTACTGCTTTCTTTACTTTACCTACCATATATTCACTGACTGTTAGGCACAAATCTTCAGGTGGTTGTCTACTAGGATTTTTGTCTGACACCCTATTTGGGTCATAATTTTGGTACCAAACATATTATATTGTTGCAGGTATAGAAAAGGGAAAGTGACCTTCTACTTCAGGTACTTGATTGCATTGGAGCTGGAGAGCATGGGACCAAGCTGAGGCTTGCAATGCTGAGGAGTTGTTTATCTTTTTCCCTTTTGTACTTCGGTTTAGTAATGTATTCAACAATGTGACTTGTTTGGATGTTTTCCTAGACATGTATTTATTATGAATCACTTTATATATATGTGCTCCAGTTGTTTATCATTTCAGTCTTCCACTATTTACTGTTGTTTTGTATTTGCAGCTTCTGCTATTGTATGTGTCTTATTTACTTCCCCTGTGTACTCTGCCAATGAGGGCATAGTTTCCCCACTATCACACCCAAGGTCCTCGCTGCTAGTCAGCAGCCTCTGGAATTTGGGGAAATGTGCTTGAGGCCATGTGACCAACCGGGTATGGGGCGCCTCTGGGTGGCTTTCAGAACCGGGATGTTACAACAACTCCCAACCCAACACCTAATATATCACACTACACTATGTATCCAATCCCAGACCTTATAAGGGTTAAAATGGTGTTATCATCAATCACCTCTTCAACTCTAGGAATACCTCCTTGCACTGATTAGGCCACTCAAACTTCACCCCCTTTTTGATTATATCTATCATTGATGCTGCTAGTAGAGAGTACCCCTGAGTAAAGGATCAATAGTACCCCCACAAGCCTAAGGAATCTTTAGATCTCAAACACATTCTTGGTATATTCACAATACATCCCAACCTCTACCTTATATGGGTCCACTGAAATCCCTACCTCAAAAATGACATGTCTAAGGAAAGATACCTCCTAAATCTAAAAATGAAACTTTAAATTTGTTCATAATGTTGATTCACTCAAAGTGCACTCAACATAATCTTAAGGTGCCTAGAATTCATATCTGAAGTCTTAAAATATATCCAGATATCATCCAAAAATACAATAATGAAGAAATAAATATATAGACGGAAGATCTTGTTCATGAGATCCATGAACACCACTATATAATTTTCCACTAAAAATGCAGGAAAAGATACTCATAAATTCAATACCTACTCATAAATAATATATTAGGAATATAAACTTCTCTAACCCGTATATGATGGTATCCTAATGAAGATAAATCGTGGAAAACAATTGGGCACCCCATGATGAATCAAGCAGATCATCTACTCTTAGAAAAGGATATATATTCTTCACTATTACCTGATTTATCTTTTTTAGTTCACATAGATCTTTAAAATACCATAAAATTTATTTTAAAACAACACTAGATCACCCCAAGAAGATCTTATCATTTTAATAAATCTATTCACCTCCAAATCCACTAGTTTCATCTTCAAATCCCTCAACATAGTTGGTTTCATATGATAAATAAGAATCGATATCGGTTGAACCCAAGGCACAATCTCAATCTTAAAATCAATTCATATATTTAGATGAATGCCTATGAAATCATCTAGAAAGACATACCAAAAATGATCCACCACTAGAGGGAATATAGAAGGGAATACTACTAGTTCTCATTCTAGATTCAAGCCCACTACTTTCACTATGATATCTCCAATATGATTCATTTTTTATCCCATCATGCTTCTGTGAGATGCCACCCATCAGTCAATATGAACCTCCCTCCTTTAGGCATAGTGAAAGAAACACATCTCTAGTGACATTTGATGTGAGCATGATAAATTTCCATCCAATACTTCACAAAGATCATTTCAAATATATTCTTATCATGACTGATTGAAAATTACAATTTTTATCTTCCAAAATCTTTTGAGGAAAAAGTGAGAAACCAACAAACACTTTGAGGAAAAGTGGTGAACCAAACATGACTTCATGACTTACAACATTCAAACACCATTGATTAGAATAAAAAGTCCCACCCAGCAACCAATTCAACATAAAAAATCAAAAACTCCATCATTAAAATTAGAAACTATCACATCAGAATCTCGAATCACCCAAGAGAAGGCTGAGGAACCATGAACTAGAAAGCAGAAAGAACAAACCTCATAAAATCATGAACAAACCTCAGAAATTGCCTCCTCAAATGCCACTGATGCGACCATCGACACCATCCCAAATCCATGAACTTTCCAGAGAACTCCAGTTGGAGGTTTCCCAAACCCTCCAGAGATGTGGGATGGACTCCCAAAAATCATCTGGGAAGAACACATCCATAGAATGACGGAGAAGAATCTAGATCGAGGAAGACCATGTTGTCCTGACGCTACATCCTACTCTACCGAGAACCATAGCCCAACCTCGAATGTCAATGACTCCAGAAAAGAAATCCAACAGATTCACCAACACAAGATTAACACCATCAACAAAATGACTTCCTTCCATCTAGATCAGATAAGAACTTATATGAATAATAACAGATGATGCCAATACTAAAAGACAATGTCCATTAGGAAATCAAAGCAAAGCTAATGGAACCTGAAGATCCAAAAGAACACCACAAATCACAAATGAAGTAGGAAACTGTCGCATAGGCTCTAGAAGGATTCCCGCTACCCAGATTCTGTCACCACCATCCTGTTCGAAGTCAAAAACTGTAGAAAGAAACCAATTGCACACACCAAAAGAAAGGTAGAGACCTCAGGTTGATGAATCTGAATCCTCGGTCTTGGAACGTCACCGCACTTCCGAGGAAAACCCTATCCAGTGAGAAGTAATCAGGTGGGAAGGGAAATAAATGGTGAAAGGGAAAGACAACCAAGTCCACAAAGCCACTAGAATTGAGGAAACTGCTAGATCATCCTGAGAACAGGGGTGGTCTCCATGAAAATATGATCTGAAGGATATCAAAAACATTAGAAAATATTATTCAATGGATAGAACCTGTATCAAATAGAGTGGTAAAAATACTATGGTGATCAATACTATACCTTATACGCTCAATGGTCCATCTCCACTTTAATCCAAAACTTGGTCTAATGCCTAAACCCAACTTTCCTCATCTCCACAAACATGTCCCTAATATGCATGACTATCCAAATTCATTATCACCTAAGAGGTCTGAAACTACTATTTAGGACCTTGTCTAGTCCCATTTCTCGATACCTATATCTGAATTGAACCCCTATGATACCTCTTTCATGATGACTTTGAGTATAAATGGTATAGATGATCTATATTATCCAATTGATGGTTCTTCCTTTGGGGCATCAAAAAATAATTATAGTAATGTCCACTCTTCCCACATTTATAACATTAGGCAATAGATCCTCCCCAATAGGGAACTAAAGAATACCTTCCATGCACAATCTTCCTGTCATTGTCTTATTATAGCTCCTCATTCCTCCATTTCTTACCACTAGAAGAAGTACTCAAAGAATAATTAAGTAGTCCACCCTTTAATCCACTAGGAACTAGAAGAATACCTACTATAGATTCTTTTATCCCCTGATCAATGGTGAGAGACTTGTGCAACACCTCTAGGTAAGTCTCCATGTTAATGTTATTGAATTGGAATCTGAGATTCAGAAGAAGAAAATTTTCAAACTTCATCACCTTTAACAATCTTTTCATAGTCAATAGAGGAGATAAATAGAGTAACTCTATAAAATGGTCTAAATTGAAAGATATTGAAATCATCCCCTAAAAATATCAATGAACTCTAGCACTCGGTCTAGATTCATTGAGTTAGGAAAGAACTCATTGAAGAATAAATCTTTAAATGTAGTCCATGTCAAACCCTCACAATCTTAATTCTAGTTTATGGTAATTCATAATCTCTTAATGGATCCACAAAACACGAACATATCTAACTTTACCTACCATTAATTAGGATTTTCTAACAAGTCAAAGATTTCCTCAATGATTTCAATCCGATACTCCGAATTCTAGGGAACTACAGTTCCAAATAATGCGAGGAATGCTAGAGATATAAATCCTAGGAATTACCAATCATGATCCTATGTATTCCCCCGAAATGAATGGGAACAATCTGAATAAATATTGTATGGATCATATCTATCACCTAAATCACTATAGTGGGTACAATATCATCTCAGTCGCACCTTACAAAATATCTGGCAATGGAATAGATTTTTTCTACCTTATAAGAGTATTATGGACCACTACTGGAGGTGGTCCCATCATACGTATCCAAGGAAAAAAATTAAATTCTAAGCGAATGTTTAGAGCACCTAAAACAAGTTTATTATGAATAAAACTTAGGAATTTATAAGGAATGCATAAGGGATTCCTATCAAAAGACCTATCCTAAGAGACAACCACACACTATTTATAACCCTATTATTGCTAACCAAGGATCAAGATTAGTCCTCCATACATCCACATTAGTCATAATCATATATATATATAATATAAATTAATGTTCAAGATCAAATAATTAATTCCAAATAGATATAGTACAATAGAAGAGGACAAAGATATGTCACTCAATAATTAGTAAAGATCAATTCATTAAATTAAATAACTATTATAAATCACTCAATAGGTATACACATGAAATGTGATCCTATGTGCCTACTCATTATGCTTTCACACTCCCGAATCCCATAAAACTGTAACAAAAGTTCCATCACTGATAACTGTGACGTTTGTTACAAATGAGTTGGCTAGGAACATGGAAATTCCCCTACTTGATTTCCACAAATCCAATCTCCTTTCTAATATAATACTAAAATAAAATAAAGGAATCATTAGGCCTCTGATATCATTTTGTAACACCCTGACCGGAATCGCTGGGTCCAAGCAAAAGTTCCACATAACCCCATGCACATATCCCCATATTCAAGAGTTTTTCAACTAGAGGAGAGGGTATATGGGTGTTATGGGGAACTATACCCTTGGTAACAATATCTAAATACTACATAAGAAAAGTAAACAACCTAAATAAATGTAGTGGAAGGTAAGGAATATGCTAAAATAGAATTTCTCCCAAACATACAAGGTAATGTATCATAGGCCCCAAATGTTTCAAGTCAAACCAAGTATCAAGAAATAAAAAGGTAAATAAATATAGAATCAATAGTATGGAGTATTTCCTGGCATCACCTCTAACTCTAAGAATCCATCTCCTCAACTACCTATCACAAGGGTATTTCCCTTCACTGGATCCTTAATGATGAAATCAGTATACGCCTCTAGATTACCATGTAGGGTGTGAGTATAACCTAGTAAAACACCACCAATGTGTCTCTAAAATAAGTTCACATGTATATAGAGTTGTATATCATGATTAAAAAAATTAAATGCACACATAATAAAACAATACCATACCGAGAATCCATGAATTAACCAAGCCCCCACAGACCCCGATCATACCTAATTCACATCCATGTTGAACGAATGTAATAAAGTTCATGGGGACATCATAAATGGAATATCCATATATGAGGCTACTTAGTAACATCACATTACCAAGGTCACAGGTCATTCCACATATGGCTATCATTCCCCATATCCAGGCCCAAGGCCACAGATCAAGCAAGAAAATTCTATCATGTCATGTCTTCACTGTTTCCTCTCGAGTCAGGTCATCGAAGATCATAATTCCCTCAGGTCAGTCCATACAATGACATCATGAATCTTTCTCTAATTATATCCTATCATTATGTCACACGCAATGTTTGAACATGCTCCACCTTAGTGCCATCATGCCATGATGATTCCAACTTTAACTTTGGTACCATTCATAAAATAATAACAATATAGAATATACCAAAATATATCACATGGAAATAGTGTTGTCATATTAGTCACATATATCCATATTCATATCACAATATTCATGGGTATAATGGGATACACACACATATATAAGAATACCATATCACATAATGATTCTCTATGTTATGTCTACACATAATCGAAATTTTCATGTCACACAAAGAAGTTATGGATATGCATGAATATATAAAAAAATAAAGAAACAAAGTTTAGATCAAGGCCCTATATAGTAAGGAATTTCTACCTTAATCTCTTTGATGAAAATCTTTAAGACCCATTGAGAGAAAATACTTGATATACACACATGCACCAACCGAATTGATCCCACATGTCAGGGACCCTATGAACTGATCTTAATTCAATCACATAAAGGGTTATAGAATTATATTTAATAATATTATAATTCAAATATATTGGATATACACCAATATACCTCTTGATATCCACCACATCTCTAGATCTGTTATTTATCAAAATAAGGTCATTAATGAACTAGATTCATCACCGATCTATCAAAAATCCATAATTTCATCATTAAATAACATATGAATCCATAGATATAGAAATGATATGTAAGACCTGTTATTTTTTCAAGGTAATAATAATAAATCTAGAAGAACCATGAATAATTAAGGTTTTTGGATCACATTTTTTAATTCTACAATCACCAACACACGTGGATCCACTAAAATAACGCTCATAAGGGAAGTAAATTACTTAGGAGAGCATGTGGATTCTATAGATTTATGAAGTGTGTAATTAGGAAGAATAATTAGTCAACAAAAATGGGTTATGTCCATTCAAGAAGATTTTAATGTCATTAATTCATGTGAACAATGTTTGTTCACATGGTTTTCAAAACCATGTGCAAAACATTTGAGGCTTCCAGCCTCTCCTAGGAACTCACATAGTTTGGACACATGGTTTAGTAAATTGTGAATCAATCATTATTTTCTCCTCTATATCTAGACACACAGTTTCTAGGGTAAGTCTCAATGTTTTTTTAACCGTGCTCCACCCACTTTCATTCACCAAACAAGCTACACAGTTTCTTGGGGAAAGTTACACGGTTTCCCCTAACCTTGTGCCAACTATTCACCCCCTTTAAGGCCCCTAAAACTATCCAAAACCAACCAAAACACCCATAAATTAACTTAAACAATTCAGAGTTCAAAAATAGATGAATAAAGGTGTAAATCGACTCATAAAACACATAAAAATATTGAGGTTGTCACATTCATCAAAATTGACTCACTATTCTTCCTAATTCTATATATCTCAAACCTAGAGACTCCAAAAGATCTATTTATAAATTTTCATCCCTTTAAATCTTTTATTCTAGTGTATTCAAGCATGTAGTGATTAGGGAATTAAATTGGGTGATCCATGAACCTCCATTCTTCATGGTTTTTCTAGATCTACCCCCCTTCCCTTGAAATGAATCATAAGTATAGCATGTAATGACCAGATATATTGATTTTGATGTGATATAGGGATGAAATATTGGATCATTGGTAGATCTGTTATGGATCTAGTGTGTTGGAGTCCTTCTTTTGATCAATCCCAGATCCAGAGATGTTGGAAGATCCCAAGAGGTATCTTGGCAACATTCCAATCTCTTGGAGTCAAAATCTTCTTGAATATCAGTCTAAAATAATAGATGTGATTGAATTGTGATCAGTTCTAGGGGTCCTTGTAGTGAGAAATAAATTCATTTGGTGCATGGGAATGACTCAGGTATTGTATCTTGATGGGTCTGAGATATTATCATTAATGAGCTTGAGATAGGAAGTCCTTACTATATAGGTCCTTGATCAAGATTTGGTTTTCATGTTCAATTTTATGTGAATGCATATCAATAGGTGACTTGTGTGACATGACATGTTTTTCCATGTGAATATGTAGTATAGAGACCCATTATATGATATGGTATTTCTATGTTTTCGTGTGTATCCCATGATACCCATGCTTGTTGTGTTATGCCTCTGGAAATATGTGACTGATATGATGACACTTTTTCCATGTAATGTATTTCAGTATATTCTATATTTATTTATTCTATGCATGTTTAAAAAGTGGCATTTGGATCCATCATGGATCAGTATCCCTATAGGGGGAGTGTGTTCAAGAACTACATATTACATGATGATAGGAACGAGTTAGACTATGGGGTTAAGATGTCCTTATGTGGCCTAACATGGTGGCATGATGGTCTTCGGTGACTTAACCTAAGAGGAAATAATGAAGATCAAGCGTGATTTCTTTATATGGCTTGACCTGTGGCCTAAACATGGGAAAACATGACATTTATGGAACAACAACAATATATTATGTCCAAAAAATACATCACATGGAAATGGTGTCATCATACCCGTCATATATATCCAGATTCATATCATAATAATCATGGGTCTCATGGGATACGCATGCACACATAGGTATACCATATCACATAATGTATCTCTATGTTACACCTACACACAGGATAACATATCATGTCACACAAGGATCCTATGGTTATGCATCCACATATAATAGAACATGGAAACCAACTCTAGATCAAGGCCATATATGATATGGACTTCCCAACTCAATCTTGTTGATGATAATTTATAATACACATTGAGAGACGATACCTAAGTCACACCAGTACACTAACTAGATCGAGCCCACACGCCAAGGACCTCTAAAACTATTCCCAATTCAATCACATATAGGGTTATAGAATGAGATTCAACAAGATTCTAAGTCCAATATCTTGGATCTACACCAACATACCTCTCATGATCCACCAACATCACTATACCTATGATTGATCAATAGAAGGATTAAAATTCACTATAGTTGTCACTAATCTATCAAAAATACAAAATTTCATCATTATATCACATCAAAATACATAGATCTATCCATGACATGACTGACTTATAATTCATATAAAGGGAAGAAGGGTAGATCTAGAAGAACCCTAGATAGCAGAAAATCATGGATTATATACCTTAATTCCTCAATCACCAACAGGATTGGATCCATCAAAATTAATATCTGAAGGGAAGGAAATTGCTAAGGAGAACTTTTGGAGTCTCTAGGTTTAAGAGGGATGGAATTAGGAATAAGAAGAAGTCAATTAATATGATTTGTGCATATTAAAGAGTATTTTTTGATCATTGATACACATGCATATAGTTTGGATTCACAGTTTTTCAAACTATGAACCAACTATGAAAGGTTTTCTTCCTCTCAGGGGCACCCGCATAGTTTAGTTTCATGATTTGGTAAACCATGCACCAACCAATATTTTCTCCTCTTTACCAAAATTTATAGTTTATAAGGGAACTAACATGGTTTTATCTAACCATGTACCACCCATTTTATTTCTCCAAATAATATTCATGGTTTATTGGGGAAAGTCTCATGGTTCCCCCTAGTAGTGTGCCAATCGTGCACCCCCTTTAAGGCCCCTAAAACTCTACAAAACCAACTAGAAACCCTTGAATTTAAACCTAGAAAATATATATTTCAAAAATAGATGAATAAAAGATAAAATTACCTCATAATTCACCTGTAACCCCTGAGATAGTAACATTAAAAATATTATCCATATAAAGTTAGCATCATAAGAAGGTACCTTATTAAGAAAAATCATGTAAATACTGTCAAAACATACTTTGGAGTTCAAATCCATCCAATAAGATTCTTTATTATTTAAAGACTATTGGAATGTGGGTTAATCAAAAAAGAGTAAAAATTTGGGATTCCTTAAAAAAATTAATCGGTCCTAATGGATGCAATATGGTTATAGTTAAGGCTAGAATAAGTTTACTAATGTTTTGATGTGTTCAGTAGCTAATTTTTTAGAGTATACATTAATCATGTTTTGGTATTTAAAATTACACCATGGTTCTTTCTATAATTTAGGGAAATTTTTCATAATGATAAAATAAAAAATATTCCATGGTTATATTATAGGTGTCATGGTTTTTTATTGGGGATCAAGGTAAATTTTGTTTTTTCACACATCAAATTCAATCAACCATAATAAAAATATATATTTTCGAATATTACAATGATATTTAACATCGTATATGGATTATAACATAGGTATATGCCATAATTTATAAGGAATATTTTTTTATAATAAGATATCCAATCTAAGTAACATGCCATGTGAAGTTAAATAATTTCTTAAAATTGTTATTTTGAAAAATATAAGTAACTACATTGAGGTTATAGTCATTATTCCACAAAACATTTATTGATAGGATTTATCAATATATGGATTTATAGTATTTATTATAAGGAGATCAATATGATTTTATTTTTGAAATATTTTGTATTAAAATTTGTGCATTCTATAACATACACCATTATTCCTTGGTTTTAAGTATTTTTGTATGTTGTATAGATTTTATAGTTTTTAAAAGTTGAAAATATTTGGATTATATAAGGGAGATTTAACTCAATAATAATGTATGGTTTAAAACACCAATAAATGGTGAGACATGGAATAAAATATTATATTTTTTTAAGTGATATCTTAAATTTATTTAAAGGATTAAATAAAAAATAAGAGAGATATTGGTAGAGATAATAGAGGTCTGGAGATTAATTATTGAATATATAAGATTTTTGGAAGGAAATATTGTTTCAAAGCTAAAGAAGATACACATAATTGAATGTCTATGTTAACTTATATTAGATATAGAGAGAAACACAGGCATCAAATTGGTGTACTGAATTACTTTAATTATTTAATTATATTAACCTATTTTTTGATTATTTATGACCTCTTCTTTAAGTAGTGAGTAGATTAAAAATAAGAGGTAGTGATCCTCTAACTAAGTAGTGAACCAATACTTAAAATTTTATTCAAATAATAATATGTTACTAAATTATTCAAATGTTTTCATTTCACTGGTGTATTATCTATGTACATATCCTTTTTTGGTGAAACAAGTAGTTAATATCACCCAAACAGCGATAAACACTGAGAGGGGGTGAATCAAGGTTAACAAATTTTTTCAAACCCAATATATCTATTGTTTATTCAATATGGTCCTCTCAAAACTCACAAGGGTGTAGGAAATAAAATAAACATAGAACATTTGTTAAAAAGTCTCACCTCCAGAAATGATGAATATATCCCTAGTATATTGTGGTTTTTATCTATCACGAACCGAATCTGGTAGCAACCAAAACCGGCACCTGACCCAACCCGTGGCAAGTCCCGAATGGCGTTCCCGATCCCCACGGGCTGGCACAAGTTCCCGGGCATCAAAATTGAAAATTGGGAACTATTTACCCGAGTTTTAATACTTAAAACAAAAAATGAATCCAAGAAATCAAATCTGGATTTTTCAAACCAAAACATCTTTTACTAAAATTCAGAACAAAATTACACAATTTTAAACAATGTTTGAACACCATTACAAAGGTACAAACCCAAGAAAAGACAGCCCAAGAACCTCCACATGGAAAGAGGCACTGCCCTCAAGCCATTTCCACGACACTGCATCATGATGGACCGCTAAAAACCCGAACCAAAGGCATAAAACCTGTACCCAAACCTATGACATAAAATAAGAAAGTCTACTTACACACAAAGGTGTATTTAGGGTGTGAGAAAAATCCCAGTAGGATACCACCACTAAGAGATTTTATGTGATAAACATTTCATGACAAAAATCATTGGAAGTTTTGTAAATAAGAAATGCTTGTTACAATTTTCTAAAGGATGCAATAATAAATGAAAACAGAATTTATGTGGTCTAATTTTAAAGGAACAACAATTTTAAAATAAATAACAAAGCTACTGAATTTTCCAGCAAAAAATACTATATACCGATGGTAAGTACAAAGGATCTAGTGAACACAAGTAATAGGAAATAACCCCTAGGCACTAGCTAGCTGTGGGTCCCAGGTACCTCGTATCTCGGTGAGAGTAACCACAAAAAACAATATATGTTCTCGTGCACGAGCCACTAGTAGGGATCATACCCATAACCTAGTGGTCCCCAATCATCATCATCATAATTTAGTTAGAGTTGTGAGTGTCAATCTTGCTAAGTGAAACTGAGGCCAAACCCCACAGATTCACTAGCATACGAGTACACATCCACCCACCTAGATACCCGGGTTTTCCCTTTGTGCTAAAACAAGTTCAAAAATCCAAGAAATATAGTTTTCACATGAAAATATCACTTCCACATCACACATTAACTAAACATCCCCCTGTACATCACACAAGTCACAAATCCTACTTTTCATTCAAATGCATTTTGAAATCCAACTTACACCAAAATTGCCTACAACAAGTTTCCCATTTCGTTAACACTTCCAGAAATACTTTAAACAATTTTATAAAACCATTATAAGATATTAATATCGCATAAAAGCCCACACACATGTCACATAATACCCTTCTCACCTTCACAATTCATTTTGTCAATAAACTCACACGAAACATCCCACACCCGTGTTTCGCACACAAAACACAATTTAGTAAAACATTTCGGCAATTTATAAAACATTATAAAAATGTTTGACATCTCAAATCACCACATTACCATTCAAAAACCCACATTAGGTGAACAAAATCACCCAAACAGTACATATACACCCATTCCCAACTTTTTTAACCAAATAAAACATTTGAAATTTTTATAAAACAAACCCAAGAGGTATAACCGTTGTTTGCAGACTAAACCCATTTCAAAACCCTCATTAAAAACCAAAATCATACCAATACCAATCAAAAACATAACTTTAAGACCTAAAACAATTATTAAACCACCCCCAAGTGTTATACAAATACATAAAATAATACCACAAAGATACACATGAAAAACACACGTTTTCATAAATCACCTTCAAGAAGTACAACACGGTTTTACCCCTTAAACTCATTCAAAAACCGCTTTTCAAGGACAACATGAAAATAATTAATTAACAAACTAGAATTTTCATCCCCTTTAAAAACTAATAAATCATTTTCATATGTTATAAACTAAACCCAAACATTACCCCAACAGTCACACATGAAAACTACCCAATTTCAAGCTAAAATACAACTAAAAATTAATTGTTTAACCAAATCCATCAAAAACAGTTTTCAAACCCCAAAAAACAGATTATAAAAATAATTAATTAATAAACCAAGCAATATAACTCATCACAAAATGGTTACACATGGAATCACTTACCTTTTGAGTCGAAACCCTCAAAACGTGGTGCGAAACCTTAAGCGCACCACCGCCGCACCACAAGAAATATAAATCCAGACCTAGACCACCAAAAATTGACCCAAAAGATACAAAATCATACCTTAGTATAGAACCCCAACTTATAGACATGAGTAACTTCAAGAAATAGGAAATAAAACTAAAAGAGGATGGAAGGAACCAAGAAGGAATTCCCTTACTTGAAATATCTTGAAGCAATCTTCCCCAATCCAAAAAAATATGAATCTCCAAGTACCCAAAACTGGTATGGTGGTTCGAAGGAGTAATATTAGGTCATGTGGGAACTGAAATGGGGGAAAATGATGAAAATTGAAGGAGTTATGAAAGATTTATTTTACCTTGTCAAATCTGGTCGATTTGAGAACGAGTATGAGATATTGCCCTACTTCGTGGCTCTCCTGAGCTCCAAAATTGCGAAACCGATAATGGGGGAAATCCTAGGGTTATTGGCTTTGAGAAGGATGTGAAATCACGGGAAAAATGTAAAAAATGAATGAGTTATGAAAAATTTAAAAAACATATTTAATGCAGGAAATGGGCCTACGGGTAGGCCCATTACCTAAATCAAAAACCCAAATCCATCATGATTTTGGATTTATATGTGGTCCAAAGGGATATGGTGGTTTTAATATATCAGGTTATGCCAATTGGGAAGTTTAATGGGTTTAAAATAGTAAAAATTTAAGGAGTTACAGAAGAAACAAAATTAGTGTTTAAATCTGAAATTGGGCTCGCGGTTTGGCCCAAATTTTCAAAACCCACCATTTTCACCAAAATGAGTGGTAAACCCCCCAAAAAAATCAGGAATGGAAATTAAATGAAATATTAATATATAAAAAAGTCACGTGTGTGAAAATTCTCCCCACCATAAAACTTTCCGCCCTTGGAAAGCCACATCAAGGACAAAGCAAAAACACCAAACCCAACCGAAAGGCAAAAAATGGACTCATTTACTAAGCTTTGCCCCCAAAGGCCAAAACACCTCCAGTGATCAATTAAGGAAGGAATACTTCACAACCAAAACATACACCTCTTTACTGAAATGATCAAGAACATTCAGATTTATCCTTAAAGAAAACCCTTCAAACACTCTCTGAACAAGGATCAAGAAATTTACCTAAACAAACAAGAACATCGAATAAGGTTACACTTACCTTGATATAACTAAACCATTGATAACTCTCCAATCACGATGTTTACCCAAGGAAGATGTAGGTGGTTATATAGCTCTGAACAAGACCACCTACTTCCAAGATAATACCAAGTACAAAAGTGTGTTACTAGTACAAGGATACACAAATGGGCTCCCCACCATAAGAACCAACCATCTTAACGGACCAATATAGGCCGACACAGGAAGACCCCAAAACTTAAAGAGTTGGGACAACCGCATGGTTAGCCTGCGCAGTTTGGTAAACTGTGCTCTAACCATGTGGATCCTTATACCTACATGGTTTTCTGGTGAATGGTTACTTCTAAATGTTCACTCAACATGTCTAGACAAATCCAAAACCTTTCCCCCAAACCCAAAGGAAACCAAAGGGGAAAAGAAATTCATTGGAAGATAACATGGGGATGCGGCCCTCCACCTCTTTCCACTGAACGGGAACAAAAGAAGAAAGATGAAAACACCAAATGGTTAAACTATTCCCATCTCTCATACTGAGAATAGTTCTTTGTACAAGGTTAAATACTACACTGGGATTTCCTTTTTACTACGCGCCAGCTTCTCTCCGGGACCTATGGATGGAGATGGAATGATTGAAGCATCTTCGGCCTCGCAGTTAGGATTTGGAAACCCCTAAATATACTTTCTTCTTCTAACGCTACAAACAACTACACGCAATCCCAGATGGGTTCACCAAGACATAACACACTCCAGGAACTCACTTTACCCTAACTTGGAAATTTACTGAAATAAGGGTTTAGAGGATGCACTCACATCACACCTTGTTTCTTCAGGTGATAAACATCAGAAAGAATAGACACATATAAACACATTCCTCTAAAATAGAGGATGTCAAGATCTCCCAAAAGGAGAAACACTTTTGAAAAAAAAATAGACTCACAAAATATTGTACAACTTCACCTTTATATTCAAACGAGCACGCGACATAAAATTGCGTCACCAAACATGACCAAAGAGACTAAAAGAAATAATACATAGAGGGGGCCTTACACAGAACCCCCAAACATCAGAACATTCCAAAAATTGTCCATAAGAGCCTCTCGTGGCCAGATTTACCACACTGGTGGTTTAACATAAACCCCTTCTTCGAAGAGAGTGCGAAGGACTTAGAGGCCCTCTTAAACACTATCCATACGAACAACCCTAGACAACTTTCACCTTAGATGAATCAGGTAGCTTAAGAAACTAAGGTCTCTTTCAACCATCCACAAGAACTCTTCTACAACAAGAGGATCCAAAAAAACCAAGAAAGTAAATGGTGTAGACTCATTCTACAAAGCTCAAGAAAAGATTCCTTACATTGATCAACTGGAGGATTTTCCAATGGAAAAATAATAATAATAATAATAATATCCAGGTTTCACTTCAGTTGTGCACTAAACCTTAATGGGGACATACCTTATCCAATGAGAGAACCCAAGGACCCAACCAATTTGGTCCATTGGTAAAAACATGCCACAAAACAGATCCAACTCATTAATGGAACCACCATAAAGGTGTCCTGAAACATATATCATAGGAGACTACTAACCGGACCTTCTACCCAGCTTACCAAACAAACACAAACCCAAAACACAGTTCGAACAGCAGGGGTTCTTGGACTCAAAACATCCCACAACATCAACATTTTCCAAAAACACATAATATACACCATCCCAAACAATTCATCAAGATATCATGTTTTTCTTTAAAAACATTTCTTTGAAAACCAATGGTTCAGTAGTTAGCATATCCACCAATGGTACCCCATGGGCCTCACACATGCATGTTTCTATGCCACACTAGGCACCTTCCTCATATTAATCCCAATACTCATCCAGTAATTCCATCAACCATCCATCATCCCATATAATCCAATGCATATGGTTTCTCATGTAAATTCCAATGGTTAAAATGAAAATTCTTTCCACTTTTCAAAAACAAAACGGTCAACCAACCCATCATTTTTCTCAAAACTGCTAAAAATGAGATCAAAATCTCAATTCACATCTTACAAAACTATTCATAAGGACACAACTATTTAGAAAAGAACTCACTTTAAAGTTATTCATATCAATTTGAAAACATATCATCCCATTAGAACACCCTTTAATTGTTTAGAAAACTATATTGGAAACACTTTTGAAAACCAACTTCAATATGGTTCATGATTTCAAAAGTGGTGTAAGCACACTATTTTCCATTTCAAAATAATTCGAAAAATTCAGTTCCACCATTTCATAAATCAAACCATTCCCTCTTTATTTGAAAATCATTTCACAAAAACTTTACACTTCCTAAAACCAAGTCACTTTAAAACCAAAGTTCCATGATTTCAAAACTAAAGCACAAAACAATGCAAGAGGAAACTAGTTTTCATGGGTGACTTGGACATATGGTTGGAAGCCATATTCCATTCACTTCACCATCACAGAGAGTGTTCTAGGGAATATCCTCGGCTCCACATGTCTTGCCAGACCCTGCGAGCTCACTGAGACCATTAACCCAACTCTATTTTCATTTCCTCTAATCATCATCAGACCAAGAAAACCAAAAGACATAGATAAATCCCAACTTCCCTTGGCGACTAGAATCCCGAAATGAGGTGTGGTGATCAAGCACACTACCCATAATCATAATTTCATGTTCTGACAATTTTAACTCTAGACTATCCCGACTATTTCCCAAATAACATGACTCAAATAGAGAGAACCTCCTCTGATACCATTTTGTCACGAACCGAATCTGGTAGCCACCAAAACCGGCACCTGACCCGACCCGTGGCAAGTCCCGAAGGGCGTTCCCGATCCCCACGGGATGGCATAAGTGCCCGGGCATCAAAACTGAAAATTGGGAACGATTTACCCGAGTTTTTATACATAAAACATCAAATGAATCCAAGAAATCAAATCTGGATTTTTCAAACCAAAACATCTTTTACTAAAATTCATAACAAAATTACACAATTTTAAACAATGTTTGAAAACCATTACAAAGGTACAAACCCAAGAAAAGACAGCCCAAGAACCTCCACATGGAAAGAGGAACCGCCCTCAATCCATTTCCACGACACTGCATCACGATGGACCGCTAAAAACCCGAACCAAAGGCATAAAACCTGTACCCAAACCTATGACATAAAATAATCAAGTCTACTTACACCCAAAGGTGTAAGTAGGGTGTGAGAAAAATCCCAGTAGGATACCACCACTAACATATTCCATGTGATAAACATTTCATGACAAAAATCATTGCAAGTTTTGTAAATAGAAATGCTTGTTACAATTTTCTAAAGGATGCAATAATAAATGAAAACAGAATTCATGTGGTCTAATTTTAAAGGAACAACTATTTTAAAATAAATAAAAAAGCTACTGAATTTTCCAGCCAACAATACCGTATACCGATGGTAAGTAAAAAGGATCTAATGAGCACAAGTAATAGTAAATAACCCCTAGGCACTAGCTAGCTGTGGGTCCCAGGTACCTCGTATCTCGGTGAGAGTAACCACAAAAAATAATATATGTTCTCATCCATGAGCCACTAGTAGGGATCATACCCATAACCTAGTGGTCCCCAATCATCATCATCATAATTTAGTTAGAGTTGTAAGTGCCAATCTTGATAAGTGAAACTGAGGCCAAACCCCACAGATTCACTAGCATACTAGTACACGTCCACCCACCTAGATACCCGGGTTTTCCCTTTGTGCTCAAACAAGTTCAACAATCCAAGAAATATAGTTTTCACATGAAAATATAACTTCCACATCACACATTAACTAAACATCCCCCTGTACATCACACAAGTCACAAATCCTACTTTTCATTCAAATGCATTTTGAAATCCAACTTACACCAAAATTGCCTACAACAATTTTCCCATTTCTTTAACACTTCCAAAAATACTTTAAACAATTTTATAAAACCATTATAAGATATTAATATCACATAACAGCCCACACACATGTCACATAATACCCTTATCACCTTCACAATTCATTTTTTCAATAAACTCACACGAAACATCCCACACCCATGTTTTGCACACAAAACACAATTTAGTAAAACATTTCGGGAATTTATAAAAAATTCTAAAAATGTTTGACATCTCAAATCACCACATTACCATTTAAAACCCACATTAGGTGAACACAATCACCCAAACAGTACATATACACCCTTTCCCAACTTTGTTTAACCAAATAAAACATTTGCAATTTTTATAAAACAAACCCAAGAGGTATAACCGTTGTTTGCACACTAAACCCATTTCAAAACCCTCATTAAAAACCAAAATCATACCAATAACAATCAAAAACAGAACTTTCAGACCTAAAACAATTATTAAACCACCCCCAAGTGTTATACAAATACATCAAATAATACCAAAAAGATACACATGAAAAACACACGTTTTCATAAATCACCTTCAAGAAGTACAACACAGTTTTACCCCTTAAACTCATTCAAAAACCACTTTTCAAGGACAAAATGAAAATAATTAATTAACAAACTAGAATTTTCAGCCCCTTTAAAAACTAATAAATCATTTTCATATGTTATAAACTAAACCCAAACATTACCCCAATAGTCACACATGCAAACTACCCAATTTCAAGCTAAAATACAACTAAAAATTAATTGTTTAACCAAATCCATCAAAAACAGTTTTCAAACCACAAAAAAAAAAGATTATAAACATACTTAATTAATAAACCAAGCAATCTAACTCATCACAAAATGGTTACACATGGAATCACCTACCTTTTGAGTCGAAACCCTCAAAACTTGGTGCGAAACCTTAAGCGCACCACCGCCGCACCACAAGAAATATAAATCAAGAACTAGACCACCAAAAATTGACCCAAAAGATACCAAATCAGACCTTAGTATCGAACCCCAAATTCTGGGCATGAGGAACTTCAAGAAATAGGAAATAAAACTAAAAGAGGATGGAAGGAACCAAGAAGGAATTCCTTTACTTGAAATATCTTGAAGCAATCGGCCCCAATCCAACAAAATATGAATCTCCAAGTACCCAAAACTGGTATGGTGGTTAGTAGGAGTAATATTAGGTCATGTGGGAATTGAAATGGGGAAGAATGATGAAAATTGAAGGAGTTATGAAAGATTCGTTTTACCTCGTCAAATCTGGTCGATTTGAGAAAGAGTATGAGATATTGCCCTACTTCGCGGATCTCCTGAGCTCCAAAATTGCGAAACCGATAATGGGGGAAATCCTCGGGGTATTGGATTTGAGAGGGAGGTAAAATCACGGAAAAACAGTAAAAAATTAATGCGATATGAAAAATTTAAAAAACATATTTAAAGCAGGAAATGAGCCTACGGGCAGGCCCATTACCTAAATCAAAAACCCAAATCCATCATGATTTTGGATTTATATGTGGTCCAAAGGGATATGGTGGTTTTAATATATCAGGTTATGCCAATTGGGAAGTGTAATGGGTTTAAAATAGTAAAAATTTAAGGAGTTATAGAAGAAACAAAATTAGTGTTTAAATCTGGAATTGGGCTCGCGGTTTGGCCCAAATTTTCAAAACCCACCATTTTCACCAAAATGAGTGGTAAACCCCCCAAAAAAATCAGGAATGGAAATTAAATGAAATATTAATATATAAAAAAGTCACGTGTGTGAAATTATCTCTTACACACATATATCTTTTCTTATGATTAAGATGGTGTTATAGGAAAGGGAATTCCTATGAAACTATTACAACCTATAGCTTCAACAAAATACTATTACACACCAAATAAACTAAATAATTCATTTTAAATAATGCCCGTTGATTTAATACCAATCCTATACAAGGATAAATAAATTTTGATCTTCTTCTACTTCCTATTTTTTAATAATCACTTTTATTTTATTATTCTTATAATCACACTCAAAATTCACCAATAATATTTGTAGTAATATCAAAAAAATTCATTCCTCTTTTCTTATCACACTTTATTTACTCAGTCATGTGAATATCATTCCATATTTGAATATGGTGATCATCCTTGATAATAAAAACTGTTATATCCCCTATAATTATCATATTAATCTTAGTCAAATATATCTATTTCAACTTCCAAGAAACCGGATTTTTATTTTCATCAAATCTTTCACTAAAATCATTGAAAGTTATTCTATCTATACTAGAATGAATTTTCTCATGCACAAAACCTCATGGTGCAACCCATTACTTTACAACGTGAGTGAATTATAAATTTTATCCTAGAAAAATAATCATGGTGTGGTGTAATATGTTTCAGTGTGAATCTCTCCATAATAATAACTTCTTCATGTATTTGAGTGTGGTTCTAACCTCATGGTGTGAATTCCTCTCAATTAAAAGAACTATAATTATGTGGTAATTATCTTCAAACATATTCATATTATGGATTAAAAATCCACATATCAAGACAAATTAATCTTCATTTATTATCTATGAAACAAAATTTTAATCATGGATTAATCATAATACCATAATATTTACAACTTTTTAAAATAGTATAGCATCATATGGTTTAATCTATATTTAGAAGATCTTAATCTGAAATTCTTTAATATTTTCACAAAGTAAATGATTTTGAAAATGAAATTAATGATTTAGGACTATGAAAATATTCCAAACTATAGTTATTTCATAAAAGTAAATGACTTTTACAATTGTATTTTATTCTATGCATTTTTTGATTTTTATCCTCAAAAGTTATTTTTAAAGAGTGAATGAATCTTACATAATTCTTGATAAATATTATGAAAAAAAATTACTATTATAGAATTCCATATGACTCTTAAAAACTATCCAAACGAATCTTATAAATTTTTTACATCATCATTTATTCTGGATTATATGACTCTAATGCATTGTGTACATAGCCAAATTCTATATTTAACACAAAATAACAAAACCCTTACTAAGTGACTCTAAACCTCTTCAAAAATTCTCAATGAATTTTCAATTACTCTAAAATATTCTAAAACAACTTCAAACAATTTATCAATATGTGTTGATAATAATACAACCTAATCCACAAGTGAGTTAAAAACTCTCCCCTTTTGGATTTTTTATCAATACCAATACTTACATTTTAGTTTCAAGCCACTTATAAAACCTCATCCCACTTAATCAAAGTAAATGAAATGTAGAACTTATATTATCCCCCTTATTTATAATAAATAAAAATAGATCAAGTGGGGTAGGTGGTATCAACTTCTTCAAATAAATGGGTTAGGAATTAATAAACAATGAGTTTCATGATCTACCCTAGTATAGAAAACAAGAGTCATTAATTATGACATTATATTTTTTCATTATTAGATCAAAAAATCATACCAACCCAAAAAAACGTGGTTAGAAAATGAGAAACTAATTGTTTAAAATACTTTCCTACACTTACTCCACAAGAACATTAAAATATCCCATCAACAAGCTAGTCAAATTTCTACCCCTATCGATTACTTCTCTCTATTTTTATAGATTTAAACTTGGTGAAAGAGAGGATAAAACTCACAAAATATCATACCTTATTATTGGTAAACTGAATACACTCCCATTTGAAGCCTTATATTATCTAAATACTTAGTTGTAAGTTGATTAATGGGGATATTATATATTTGTTCCTTAGAAAAAATAAATTCTAGTTTCATAATGGCTTGATCCAGATTTTCCATCAAAAATTAATATTTAATATAAATGTGTTTATTTATAAAATTAGGAACTATATTATTGGATAGATTTATATAAATTTTATTATCATATCCAATTATTAGAGGATATTTAGTAATAACCTCCATATATTAAAGTTGTGTCTTAATCTAGGCCATCTAAGTAGTTATTTATATTGTATATTTATATTCATATTTAGAAGAACTCAAGGTAACTGATGATTTATTCTTTTAGTTTCATATAACCCAAATTTTACCAAAAAAATCTCCACCTTATGAGGACATCCTATCATCAACTCCACCAACCCAATTTACATCTATATACCTTTTTAGATATAGATAACCTTTATTCTTATACATAAACCAATAAAAATTCATTTGAAATGTATCTCAGAACTATATTCACTGCTATAAGATGTGATTCTTTTGGATTTTTTTGATACCTAGTACAAATATTAACTATAATGATAATGCCTATCCTTGATGAAATTAAGTATATTATAATTTTAATTAAACATATAAATTCCATTTTATTTATAGTTTTCCCATCATTATACATCCTCAGATTTGTGTGTAGACACCCCACTCTAATCTTCCCTGACAAACCTTTTCAAAATATCCCTTACATATTTTTCTTATGAGATGAAAATTAGGCCTAATATTTGGATTATCTGTAAACCCAAAAATAATTTCCTTTTACCCAGTCTAAATATTTCAAACTACATTTTCATATACTTATAAAATTATTTACATAATCTATCTTCATTATTGGAAAAAATAATATCATCAATATACATAATCATAAAGAGTGATATGGTGTTGGTATTATTCACATATAATTTGTTATCCACCTTCCTTTTTTTTAATTTCATGCTCCTCAGTTATTTATCCAGTTTTAAGTACCAAGATATTGGATCTTTTTTTAATACATAGAGAACCTTATTCATATTACACACTTTGATTCCATCATATTCAATAATAAATTCTTCATTTTATTCATGAAAACTTCTTCATCCATATCACCATTGATAAAATATAATTTTATATCCATTTATAAAGCTTTGAATCACCTTTGATATTACATATTAAGAAAGATTCTAATAGTTTGAAGTCAAGAAAGTAGAGAAAATGTTTCATCAAAGTTTATGACCTTAATCTATGAGTACCCCTTGAATATCATCCATGGTTTGTTTCTAGAAATTTCACCTTTATCATCAATCTTATTTCCAAAAACCTATTTAGCACCAATAAAATTTTTCTCCTTTGGAATTATAACAAGCTCACATGGTTCATTATTTTATATCTAATCAAGATCCTCATTCATATCTTGGGTATATTCTTTTCACTCAAAAGCTTCATTAATTATTTAGGGTTCAATACGTGAAAAAAAACTAGTGTGAAGTTTGATGTGATTTTTCTCCTGGTATTCAATCCTTGATTAAAATTCCCAATACTATTTTCAACATCATTATTTTTCCTTGGTTTATCATTTACTCCTATGGATTTTTGATCCTCAACATAGTCAATAGAGTAAGTGATATATTCTTCTTTAGCCTAAATCTATGTGTTATCTATAGTTTCTTGAGAAGGTTTAGAAATGATAACATTATTCTCATCATCTGAAATTATTTATTTTTTTATTATTTTTCTTTATTTTCAAGAATTATCACATCACCACTTCCCACAATCCTCTTGTGCATGTTGTTATAGAATATATATGAGATTTAATTTGGTGTATAACTATGTAATTTTATTTCTTCATATTTCTCATCAAAGTTAACAATACATATGTTTTTTATTTTAATTAAAAAGGGCACCCAAATAATCTAAAGTGTTTAAAATTTGATTTCATTTTGAACTGCATTTCATAAGGTTTCATATCATATTTTAGCCTCAAAATATATCTATTCTGAATGATTCTAGTAGTGGTGAATATTTATGGACAGAAAAATATTAAGGTTTAATTCTCTATTATAATTATTTTATCCATATATAATCAACTTTTTTTCCTTTCATTCACTCTATTATGCTAAGGTGTATATGGAGGAATAAAATTATTCATAATTCCATGTTTATTGTGATACTCAAATATATATTTTTTGTAATACTAAATATCATTATAAAACCTCAATATCTTATAAGATACACCTATTTTTTATCTATATGTCTTTTAAAACTCTTAAATCTCTTCAAGGATTGAAATTTTTTAGGCATAACCATGATTCATGTTATTATTTTTAAGTAACCAGTTAAATTGATGAAGTAATTTTCGACACTTTTTAATATTTTTTTATAGGTATACAAACATCAAAGTGGAACATCTTTAAATGTCTTTTAGTTTGAATATCACCTCCCTTGTGACTTTTTCTTACCATTTTCTTCTCCGGAATAGTTTTACAAAAGGGGTAGTGTATTCTTTAAAATTTGGGGTATTTCTCATAGCCTCTTCACTGATAAGTTTTATCAATATATTTTATCCAAGTTGAAAAATTTTATGTTGGACTCTTCATGTTTTAATCATGTTTTAATTATCCCAAATCCTATAAATCCTATAAATCCTGTAAATTTTATAAATCATGTAAGTCCTATAAATCTTGTTAATCATGTTTAATCTATCTCAAATCATGTGTGGAGATGGTTGGTTTATTTATGATTTAAATAAACTTACACTAAATATTGTTAATCCTAAATCATGTTTTATTATTGTAAACTATATTTAACTTTGTTCTATAATGATTTCTTATATGAATGATTAATCTAATTCATGCTATGAATATTAATTCTTAAGTATGTATATAGATATTTGGATAAGTCTCAGAAACTGTGAGTCTTCCAACAATTCTGGTTTTCTGGAAAAGGACCCAAACACCGTGACCCAGATACCATGACCTAGACATCGAGAACCAGACACCATGAACTAGACACTGTGGCCAGGACATTGTGACCAGTTTCATATCTCATGAATTTTATGACACTGGTTCTATAATACCATCACCAAGACACCATTAAAAGTTTGGAAAAGGACCAGACATCGTGATCCTAACAGCGCACCCGTGCTACTAGTTCCTGATCTCAATACAATTGTTCTATCATGATTGTCTCACTACTCAAAGGCTAATAAGAAGAAACCATTTTGTGGTGACACTATTAACAAGTGATACCATTTCTAAACAGACTGTGACACTGTTATTTAATAAGTTTTTTTGTTTTCAATTTAATTTCTAATAGTCATATTTGAGTCATTTAAATGCACTGACAGAATTAATATTTCTTTGTACACATGTCACCTGATATACGAGGTATGAGGTTCAGAATTCATGAAACCTATCAACTACAACACATGCACTCTAAAATAAAAATAAAAGTGGGGCACTGGAACAAGGGTCATAGTCTAAAAGTAGAGCAGCATAAGTAAAATCATTTTTGAAAAGATAATTGATACATGCAATAAGAAACAACTGAAGAACACATGAAGCACTCTCGATTCTAAAAGGGTGGATATAAGGACCCGACCTTATTACATTACTTAATATTGAATTTAGTCAATAATTCACTTCCTTTAACATTTAGGATCTTTTCAAGTTTAGATATTTAGATAATTTGTGACATAAAACATTAATAAAATTACACATTATTACATAGTGTATACCATAAAATCAGTATTCATTTCTTACAAAATATAAAAAATTTCACATAAAACATGATTTCTTTGACTAATATTCAAACATTTAACTTTTCTTCCTTATTTGTCTTACACATCCTTATAACCTGTGAAAATAATTTAAAAAATTGGGATGATCACAAAATCCTAGTAAGGGATATGAAAATAAGGAAAGAACACATTAGTCAATGAACACTTGTAACGTATGAAATCATTTCCAAAAGACATACTTTTCACCCATATAAACTTACTTTTTGAAACGTTAGATTTAAAAAATATCCACACAAATATAAAAACATAAATAGAATCATAAAGGTATCTTTGGTCATTAATTACATAATCTTGTAACCCTCACGGTTACCCTATAATTTGTAACCCTCACGGCTACCTTATAATTTGTGTAACCATCATTGTTACACTTGGAGTAACCATATGGCTGACCAAAAACTTACACATACCCAATGAATTGTAGGGAGATATAGGTCCTACCATTAATCATAATAAATTCCCAAGAACTATAACACAATCATACAACATGAATAATTTCATAAAAACATTTCCTTTGAATTTTGTAAAACAGAATTTTAGAATAGGATTTTAAAGGAAAACCCCCTTACATAAATCATATAATTGAAGAGAGAATTATTATAGTGGATGTAATATGTATTTAAACTGTAAATATGAATTATAAAACATAATATAAATATAACCCATCACACACAACAATTCTAATACCACATAAATAATGAAGTAGAAGGTTAACCCAAAGAATGAAAATCAGGTTAAGAATTCCCTTAACTCGGGAATGTCTTACATAAAACTTTTTTAAACCTCCTGTATAATGGTTAAAAGAGTGTTATTAATATCTTAAATAAACATATCAATATTTATAATACCTTATATTATCATTTCATTACATCATTTCACCCTTTAATTGTTATTATTTATTCCTTGCACTATTTTTGGGTGAGTTCTTTACATGATTTCCATGATTGGTTCATGATGGTTGTTCTAGTAAATTAGATGTGAAACTCAAGAATTGGAATGTAGTGGTATTTAAAGATTTCTATAATTCATAAATTATACCATTTATCAATTTTAATTCTTAAATTAAGATGATTCATGAGTTAAAGCATTAATGATGTTCGTTTAGATTATTTTAGTGGTTCTTTGATAAATGACCTCATTTTGTTTTATAAATTAAAACCATTTGTAAAAAAAATTATAGAACCATGGATGAGACATAATACATATATTATAACTTGGTTCAACCATAAAAATGGTTTCATGACCATCCTTGAAATAATTAAAGCAGAATTAAATCACATTGTCCACGATATCGGTAATTCGACACATCACGAACAATGTTTTTAATTCCTTGAATAAGTGGGGTAGGAGATGAAGATTGATGATGAATTTTACATGAAAATGAGAAAATATAGAATATACAATATTCTATAGCTTTTATTAATCATGGATAAGAGGAGTTGAGGAAAGAAGAATAAAGAAACTCAAAATAAAAGAAAAATTGAGAAATCTCTCAAGAAAATTTGGCAACCTAACAGCGTCACTTAAAATTTCATAAAATAATTTGATGAGAGTAAAGGGGTATCTCATCATAAGTATATAATATGAGTATTAATGTGGATATGAAATGAAATATCCCAAAATAATCCAATAGGAATGAAAAATAAAAATATAAAATGAAAGCAAAGAAAGAAAATAAAAGGGGATGTTTACCTCTTGATCTCTTCTCCTTGAGATCCTTCTTAAGGCATTTGGTTTTGGCCTTTTGGTGGGACCAAAAGCTCTAGGACGTGGGTAAGATCCTTGGGAGGAGTTTTGGGTAGAACTTAGGTAAGTCTCAATGCTTGAGAGATGTGGGAGGATGAGGGGAATGGGAGGGGTATTTACAGTGGAGGAGAGGGGGTATTTTTCATTATTTTAATAATTATTATAATATTTTTGCTCAAGACTATGAATAATCCTAATTAATTTGAGAAAAAATAGTAATAATGGCATGTGAGTTATAACCAAGTGGTCATACATTACTTATGATGTCATAAATAGTGTATTTTACTGATAATTTGATTATACGGTATTTTACCATATTTCACTATTCATAAAAAAATCAAGAATTTCAAAAAAATAACAAAAATTCCCCCATACCATTTCTCAATGTGTAGAATTAAAAAATGAAGTCCATTTTTGGAAAATAATTTTCTAAATATTATTAATTTAATTTTTAAATAAAATCATTCTTAATTCAAAAATTAACAATTTTAAAACTATAACTGCTTTTATATCACATTGAAAAATTAACCAAAATCTCATTATCTTCAAGCCTTAAAAAATAATATAATATTAAAATTTACTATTCATTATGGTCATTTCACTATTCATATTACTTTTCATAAGGGTATGTTACTATTCACCAAAAAAACAACTTTATTCCATTTGGCTCTAAATAATTTACTGAACATAATTATAGATGGCCGTTTTTTGAAATTAAAAACATATAAGTGGAAAAATTATTTTTAAAGGCTAGTTATAAATATATACTTAAAACAAACTTTCATGAATTTCAATTTATTTTTGGAAATCCTTGGGGTGTTACATTATCCCCACCATGTGGAAATTCTGTTCTCACAATTTTATTTACTTATTAAACAATTGAGGGTATTTTTCCCTCATAGCATTTTAAAACTCCCATGTTTCTTCTTCTACCATGTGGTTTCTCCACAAAACCTTTACCTGGTGTATTACCTTATTCAGCAATACGTGTTATTTTTGATCAAGGATCTGAAATGGTTTCTCTTCATAAAAAAGGTTCTCTTCTGGCTAAATTGATTTTGGGATCAAGACATGTGATGAATTTGGCACATACATCCTCAACATTGAAATATGAAAAACATTGTGTGCTGAAGACAAACTTGGAGGAAAATCTACTCAGTATGCAACTATTCCAACTTTCTCTAAGATTTCTAAAGGACTGATAAATCACGGACATAGCTTCCCTTTCTTACTGAAACGCATCACACTTTTCCAAGGAGATATTTTAAGGAAAACATGGTCACCTACCTCGGAAGGGAATTCATTCCTTCTATTATCTGTATAACTTTTCTACCTACTCTGAGTTGTCCTCATGTGTTGCTGGATCAACTGTTATTCCATCCTTATTTACAATGTTCCCAAGAAAAGAAATCTGTTATAACCAAAAATCACACTATGAATTTTCCATATAGTTTTTTTTCTTTTAAGGTTTGTAGAACAACCCTTAGATTTTTTTCATTCTCCTCTTTATTTTTAGACAATACTAGAATTTCATAAATAAACACAACCACAAAATTATCCAAGAGCTCACGAAATATTCTATTCATAAGATTCATGAATACATAAGGTGCATTTGTTTACCCAAACGGCATAACAAAAAATTCATAATGCCCATATCTAGTACAAAAGGCTGTTTTCAGGATATCATCCTCCTTCACCTTCAACAGATGGTATCCAGATCTCAAGTCAATCTTGAAAAAGTACTAAGCTCCTTGGAGCTAATCAAACAAGTCATTGATATGATTCAAAGGATACTTGTTTTTAAAATTGATTTTATTCAAAGCTCTATAATCAATGAAAAGTCTCATGGAACCATATTTCTTTTTAACAAAAGAAATAGGATCACCCTATAGTGAAGTTATAGGATGAATGAAGCCTTTATTAAGAAAATCCTGTAACTAATTTTTCAATTTAATAAGTTCAATTTCAGCCATACGATATGGGGGTTTTGAAATTGTCTTAGCATCAGTAACTAAGTTGATTATAAATTCAACTTCTCGATCAGGTATGACACCGGGTAACTCATCAAGAAAAAATATCGAAGGTATTCATTTACCACTGGAACATCATTAATTTGAAAAGTTCCCTTGTTTTCAATAATATGAGCAAGATAACTTTAATTTCCATCTTTCAACAATTTCTTAGATTCCTGATATGTTATCAATTGTATGGGTTCATTATTGTATACAAACTGAAACTCTTTATGAAAAACAACTTCACTCTACAGTCAATCTTAGCATGGTAAACAGAAATCCAATCCATTCCAATAATAACATCAAACTCAACTATGGGAAAATAACAGTGTTCGCAGGTATAGACTTTACATAGACAACAATAGAAAGATTCTTATAATTCCTCTTTGCTATAATATTTCCTCCTGGTGTTTTAACAATAATTTCGGATTTCATTTGTTGAGGTGATATTTCCAATTTACACAAAAATTTCTCAAATATGAAGGAATGTGTAGACCCCGTATCAAACAAAAATTTAGAAAAATATGAGTAAACAAATAAAGTACCTGATACAACTTCATTGGATGGCTCATCATCTGCTGATGTAGTCGCAAAAGATCTCACTACACATTTCTGCTTATAGTTTGGATTCTTTGCATCACTTGGATCTCTCATTGGGCAAGCATTTTCATAATGACCCATCTCACCACATTTAGAACACTTTACAGTTTTCTTATCAAGATTATTTTAGGATCATTTTCATTACAATATCTGTCCATATGTCCAAAATTACCACATTTAAAACACTTCCTAGTTTTTCTAAGACATCCCCTAGGGTGATTCTTGACACACTTTTCATAAACTGGAAACTAGATTTTCTTACCATCAGATTTCTTTGGTTGATTCTTACCCATCGCTTACCATTTAGACCTATTCTTCTACTTGTTTCCAAAATGCACGTGATTGTCAGAAAACTCCATCTCTACTCTCTCTCAACACATCATACAAGTTTTTCATAACTTTTTAATTCACTGGAGGCCAATGCCTTTTGATACCTTGGCTTCAGTCCTGAGTAAAAGTGGTTGATTTTTCTGTCAAGATCCATAGTAAGCTTTGGGTAATACCTCACTAGTCGGGTGAATTTTTCATCACACACGGCCACTGAATCTTCCTCCTTCTATTTCAATTCAAGGAATTTCTTCTACATCCTAATTCACACCACCTTAGGAAAATATTTTTCAAGGAAAAGACTTTTAAATTCATCCCACTCTAAGGAATAAATATCCACTCTATCCCTGATATTCTTTACCATTGACCACCAATGATCAGCTTTATCTTCAAAAAGATAAATGAAAAGACTTACCTTTTGATTTTATGAACATCCCATAACATCAAATATCTTTTCAAGTGCTTTAATTCATCTTTCAGCTGCTACTGGTTTAGAAGATCCATTAAAATTAGGAGCGTGTTTTCTCATAAAATATTCCACTATTGTCATATTCTATTGTGGTACCTATGGTTGTTCTCTTTCATGTATTCCACCACCATTTATTTCTTGCATTATTTGATCCATTACTGTCACAAACTGCTCAGTTCCAATCCCTACTATTCTGGGATGGAAGGATGTCGTTCTGTCTGTTCCTCTCCTCTTCAGCTTCCTTGTTTCTTCTACGAACAACCATTCTGAAAAAACATATCTTAGATGAATCAACATTGTAATCTTTAAATGCTATAACATTTCATATTAATCATGTAGTAAAAATAATTTATGGTATTCTTTTGACAGCATCCTAACCCCTAAAGTTATCTAAACCATCCTTTGATACCAACTATAAGGACCCGACATTATTACATTACATATTCTTGAATTTAGTTAATAATTCACTTCCTTTCACAATGAGGATATTTTCAAGTTTGTATCTTTATAGAATTGGTACATAAAACATTCATAATATTAAACATTATTACATAGTGGATACCATAAAACCAGTAATCATTTCTTAAAAAATATAAAACTTTTCACATAAAACATGATTTCTTTGAATAATATTAAAACATTTAACTTGTATTACTTATTTTTTTACACATACTTATAAATTGTGAAAATCATTTCAATACATGGGATGAGCACAAAAGCTCAGTAAGGGATATAAAAAGGTGGAAAGAACACATTAGTTCATGAACACTTTTAACGTATGAAATCATTTTTAAAAGACATACTTGTCACCCATATAAACTTACTTTGTGAAACATGAGATTTACAAAATATCCAAACAAAAATAATAACATAAATAGGATCATAAATTTATCTTGGAGAATTACTTACATAATCTTGTAACCCTCACGGCTACCTTATAATTTGTAACCCTCAAGGCTACCTTACAATTTGTGTAACCATCACAGTTTCCCTTGGAGTAACCATACAAACGACCTCCAACATACACATACCCAATGAATTAGAGGGAGATATCAGTCCCAGACTTAATTATAAACAATGACCAAGAACCAAAACACAATCATACAACATGAATAATTTCATAAGAACACTGCTTTTTAATTTTGTAAAATAGAATTTTAAAGGAGGATTTTAAAGGGAAAACCCCTTACATAAATCATATAATTGAAGAGAGAATTATTATAGTGGATGGGATATGTATATAAATTGTAAATACACATAATAAAAAAATAATATAAATAGAACCCATAAAACACAATAATTATAATACCACATAAATAAAGAAGTAGAAGGTCAACCCAATGAATTGAAATCGGGTTAAGAATTCCCTTACTTTGGGCTTGTATTACTTTAAACTTGATTAAACCTACAGAATAATTGTTAAAATAGTGTTATGAATATCTTAAAGAAACATATTAATCTTTATAATACCTTATATTATCATTTTATTACATCATTTCACCCTTTAATTGTTAGTATTTTGTTCCTTGCACTATTTTTGGGTGAGTTATTTACATGATTTCCATGATTGGTTCATGATGGTTGTTCTTGTCAATTGGAAGTGAAAATCTATAATTGTAATGGAGTGGTATTTTCATATTTCTAAAATTAATAAATTATACCATTTATAAATTTTAATTATGAAATTAATATGATTCATAATTTAAAACATTAATGATGTTCGTTTAGATTATTTTAGTGGTTCTTT